>JAEPRA010000001.1:1800000-2110293 GCA_016758895.1 Umbelopsis vinacea | reverse complement strand
GAGCAACGATCAAAAGTCGTGCAATCTGCAGCTCGTTTTCGCCCGAATGTGTGGTTGTTAAGAATAGTCATATTGACAATCCATACACACAATGCTTCAATCCACCATCAATCGCAATGAAAAATGGTATCACTGTAGCTTTTGACTGATCTTATTTGTGAAGAATGGTATTGCTATTGCATATCCATTCCCCAAAATAATGATTCAATCAGGTTTATTGAAGTTACGCCGGAGAGAGGTGCTATCATCATGCCTGATGCCGAAGCAAACAGATCACATGATGTTAGTCCAAAATCCATTGTAGAAGTGCAACGAAACTTGTTTGCAACAGGTTTTTAATCTGTTTCATACTCATTTCCTCACAATAACGTCAAAAATATGACTTCCGATAGCGCATCAACCGGTTATGGTTCCAGAAGGGTAAATCGTCTAAAATCCGCTTTCAAATACCGACGGTAGACTCTTCGAAGGTATCTGCAATAGCACAACTCTACTTCCATAATCTCTATTCTCCAGAAAGCTGTTTTTTGATATTACATACCTTTTTGCACACTTCTTTGGACAAAATAGGTAAACATGTTTCAGATTAGTGGCATTGTGCCACTCTTGTAGCCTCAACTTGTTTTCAGGGGCATTCAATTTTTTTTATGCTTTTTTTTACCATTCCATACCATTCAATACCATCCCATCCCATCCCAGTCCTCTCCGTTGTCCCAGATATTTGTATTCTATTTTCCTGAATTGAATAAAACTAATAATAAGCATTAAATCACTATGAAAGCCTCTCAAAAAAATAAAGAATCAAAGTAGTTATATATAGCGGAATATATGAACAAAATGTACATATTCAGAGTGAAGCTAGTATTACTATACGCTTGTTGCACTTATTTTGCCGTACTATGAATGAATAAAATATAGTGGATAATGATTTGACTCTTCCAGACCTTATAGGTACTGTAAAAAAAAAAGAATAAAAAAAAAACTCATTCAGTCCGTCTGCTATATGTTATCTGGATTTAAAATATTATCATGGTCTATTCAACCTCAAAGTCGAGATTCGACATGACCAACTAAATCCTTGGTCATCTGCGATTCTTTCCATATTTGAACCAGTGCCTCCTACGATAGTTTTAAACCGAGAACCGTTTCTAAATGCTCGAAATACATTCAACTTCTCTCTCAATTCAACTTTTTGAAAGTCAGGTATTTTACAAAATTGTGTCAGCAACATTCGGCTCATTTGCGAGTAATCTGTTCTCGACATTGCGAACTTTGCAACGACAAAACAACTACTCTTCCATTTTCTAACAACCTCATTCTATCAATTAAGCTCTCAATGGTAATGTAAGCGTCTTTACATAACCTTACTTTAGTGGACTCCTTCATCATCAGCCATTTTGGCTACCCAACATGAAATGACAGTCACTTCATCTTACAAAGTTCCTGGTTAGGTGCTTGAACTCGAAGAATATTATGTTCGCCTAGACTCGCTATGGAGAGACTATCATGGGCTTTTGTCACGACCTCAAATGAAAGACGGTGCCTTCTATTATGGCCCTTTAAACCCTAATAAAGAACTTACGGTTTCAATATACACTTACGTACCATAAAGCCTTTGACATGCAGCATCGTATTGCTAGCACCAATTCCTCAACAACAAACCAAAGCTCTCATTCATTAACATAAATTACTACGCTATTGATTTGCTCATCACCCAATACAAGGTACTCAAAGCTCCATTGGTATGTCTCCACTTTCAAAATCTCAGCCCTGCCATATGTAACTCCATCACAATCCACCATCTCTGTAGGCGCTTTGCTATGAAATACTCCATCTAATTGCAGCCCACGTCACCCCCTATATGTCCAGGACAAAAAGAGAATTAAGCCACTGTACCACCATCCCTCATTCCTTCACTTTTCTTCTCTTTCTTGCGAATTTCTTTCCCAATCGACACTTCCTTCTACAAAAACGTCAATTTAGTCCAAAAAACAAAACTACAACACCCCGTATTCCCACGTGATCTCTCACCGTAGTACTGACGGAGCTGTAAGAAGTTTAGCTGCGGAGATCGGACGGGATCCGGCGGTTTCTTCTTCATATGGTCGTAGCATGATGGTTAAAGAAGTGTCCGCTTGGTCACATTTTTGTGACTGCTTTACAAAGTCCATCATCTAGCCGCTTTTTTCTAGTTGACCTTGCTTTTGGAAGCTATAGCTGAATAGAGTGCACTTTTTTCCCTCTATCTTCTAAATCTAAAGCAAAACAAACACTTACTCACCTTCCTACACTCTGTTTCGTTGGATGTCGGACCCTGAAATTCGCTCCTCCTCCATCCTCCATCCGAAAACTTCTCGCCCCACTCTCATCCTCTTCCTCCCATTCTACTACTCTCATTTCATATTTTGTCTCAATTAAATGCCTTTGCTATCGTCAACTTTTTTAACTAAGGGATGCGTATGTAATTCAGTAAATCATTTTCAATTTATTTCTATTTATAAACAGAAAAAAATTTCGACCAGAAAAACAAAATTGTGTAACATACTCTTTATTATGTTTTGAAACTATCTTGACTTTGCGTACCAAACGTTTGCTATAAATAAATTACAGTAGATGCTTAAGATGTCCTTTCCACTATTTTCTCAATATATTTGCAATAAGAACACTTTTTAGTAAGCGCTTTTAATAAATTGAAATTACAAGGAAAACAACCTTTTGAAGTAGCATCCTAAATCATTCCCTCTCGAACTCATGTCCTTATAAACATGAATTGTTTAAATCTTCATTTAGTAGACCAGGTGTTTGAGAATTTCCAACTTCTACAACGAAGAGGTTGTCGTCGGACAATGACAAATGCATTACTTACCTGTCGACTATTCTGAAATCGAAAACATAATGGCTAGTAAGGATGAGATAATAGATAGTCGTATAGAAAAAATTTATGTAATAACACTTTTAATTGCTTAAAAATCGTCAATTTATAGCAATGTAACCATAAGCAAAATGACTTGTCTCCAGCATTGATTATCGATTTTTTTGCAGTTTATTATGTTTGCAAATAACAACTCCTTATAAGGTAAGTAGTCATTGTCATCATACTAGGCCAAAAAGCATAGGATTGCCCCAGTCTGATAGCCCAGTAACCCCTGCTCTGCACAAAACACTAGGTTTTACCCCAATGGGTCTGAAAACTCGCTTAGATGCCAGGTACTGAGGGGGTGTTCAGCTCTTCGCTTGATTTTATCCCCACCAAATCTGTAATTGAATAAGGCCGTGCCTTAATCTTTACAGCGTCCCTGGTGCCATGCCAACTTGTGCGCTAGTTCATTTTCCTGGTAGTCTGAAACCGACTCAGAAAATTGGCTAAAGTGCTTGTTCATACACTACACGGTATCAAGCATTACTTACTGAGCTCCCATACCACACAGTGTATGGGTTAAACAGGTCTCCCTTCGGTGTAAGCCCAAATTTACCGCTCTCATGCCCTCTGTATATACCACAGACTAGCCAATGCCTACCCAATATCTTTCAGAAAGCAACGGTGTTTTATTAGATGTGTAATGCTTTCGCTGCTGTGAAGACTTATTTTGTCTGATTGACAGAAATTCATGCTTAATCTCTAAAGACCATTAGGATACTTTCGTGCATGGGTTGGCAGTTTCCGTTCAAGTTAAGTTATAATTTTGTTATGTTAAGCATTCTTAAAGATGAAATTCATTCTTCATACGACGAAGTTGCTTCGTCCATTTGCAAAACTTTCTAATTCTTCACCGACAATGTTGTACCTTGGATCTGCAAGCCATCCTCATGCTCAATAAACACTACAGTTCCATCTCTCCTTTACAGCAATCCCGTATCAAGAAGTCCGTTTTACTCGTCGTCAAAGTGCAGCCACTTCTTTTCCAATCTTGCTTGGGAGAAACTTTGCCTTTCACCATTCTTTCCATTCCTTTACAGCCACAAACTTACCTTGGTTTCCCTTTCATGACTGCTTTTACAAATCCCCCTATTTCATTGCTGTTCACGTTACAATTGAGATAGACTGAAACAGCCTTCATCCACTAGATCGGTTGACAGCCTGGGTACATTTACATTTAATTTTTCTTGTCTCTAAAAGAGCGATATTCTATATGGTAGGAATATACCCTTTAGTAGGGATGTTCTTAGATTCTTTCGAGTGCTCATTGTGGTAACTCGGCGTTAAGTTATGTCAAAATTCACTTCGCGCATGACTGCCCTCAATCCCCTCAGCATGTACTGCGCTGATCACAATAAATACATCGTTTTGGTGATACCAAATACAAGGAAGATCTATTCTATTGATGAAGATCGCTGGAACGCTTTCCTTAATTGTTTTTGATCATCATGCTGGACTTCTCTAAAGGTGGTTAAATGTATTCGTAGTAAAAGATGTTCAACTGAGCATGTCAAATTTGGAGATCCACTGATCTTTGTGAGAATTCGTCATCTCCAGTATCCACTGCTTTTGTTCACCAGTTGCACGTTCTAGTCTTAATGGATTATATTGGCTTTGACCTACATGTTCCTGTTAACGGAGTGACCCATACTTTCAAAAATCCTACTGTATTCGTAATAGCTGGGAGGTAAGCATACTTCATTGCCCTTTTGTTTTCATTTTACATTTTTGACTTCCCTGCACATGTGCTTTTTGCCCAGTCACAGCATCTATGTCTAAGATCAGAACTGTTTTGCACATTTCAATGAGATTTGCAATATTCGGAAAGTATTGACGTCCAACTTCACCGAAATCGAGTTAAGTTACTGAACAATTTTCGTAAAGTCTTGGCTATGCATCCGTGATGCTATTTCAAATGGGTAACACTCTGGCAACGCATGGGTAGCCGGAAGCATATTCTTCCCGTTGTAAAGCCTGAAGCATGTAATAGTGCAGGAGGCAGCCTAGAAAGGTGCGCAAATCAATAATGGAGGTATCGCCCAATGGCAGTTTTTCGATAGGTTTCTCCCATCGGCTTTCAAACGAACTTGCTATCAATTACCCTTTTCACTATGTACCGAAGATATCGGGTTGCATACCGCTTGCCTAACCGATCTGCGCGTTAAATTCTGGTCTGTGCTGGTAACAAATTAGGCACGTTGGCTTAAAAAAGGAGCGGAAGTGAAATATCACGCACAAATGTTTTACCGTAAACCGAGACAGGGGTGTATTTAACGCTGCTGCTGAGTAAATTTCTTTACTCTCATCAAACAATGTACTCAATCTCGATATACGTCGAATTGGCCTTGACTTACCTCCTCTCTTCCAGAAGAAGTGATGTTAAAAAGCTCCTCACTAGAAACTCTGCGTTTGCCGAGATCCCGCCTACTATTCAAATCACCTCGGCTGACGTGGGCGAGTCCGGATCCAGGATGCTGAAGAGGCATACACAGGACGGAGAAAGCGATTTTCCGGAGTTATCTTGGACTGCCGTCGATGGTGTTGTAGAGTACATGCTTATTTGTGAAGATGCAGATGTTCCTTTGTCTGAACCGATCGTGCATGGATTATACTACGGCATACCAGCAGGTGTAACCTCTTTGAAGCCCTCCGATTTCCAGAAGTCTGAGGAAGGGTCGTACGTATTGAATGGAGGGTTCAAGTATGGAAAGAATCGTAGACAGCACGTATACGGTGGACCTAAGCCACTCATCAACCATGGCGAACACCGATACTTTTACCAACTGGTGGCGTTGAAAAGCCCGTTAACTGATCTTGGACCATACCCAGGCAAGGAAACTGTGATTGAGAAGCTGCATCAGGAGGCCAATATTTTAGCGTGGGGTGAATGGGTCGGTACCTATGAAAGGAAATTAGAAGACTTCTCTTAATCGAATAACTGTAGTATAGCCTTATATAATGAAATATAGATCGTTTAATTTTATATATAAATCCCTTTTTTTTCATACCCAAAGAACTTTGCCACCATCGATCCTTCTAAGCCACATCGTATTGTCGTTGCATATGAAGAAATAGCATGAAAGATTTGGATTGTTAAAATCGATTTGACGACCAGTGTAATTTGTGTAATTTTCCCAATATTAACCAAGGGAGATCGATACAAACTGTCAATTGGCCATTGTAGAAGATCATAGGGATATCGCATGTATTACTTGGCCGCCTTACAGGTGTTGCTTAACTACTCAGATGGAGTGCATGCCGATACATCTCTACACCTCATACTGTTTGAGAAATGGTGATCTTAAATATCATCGTGACGTTCCATGATAATGGACGGGCGATGGAAATCGAAGTTTCAAACAGTAGGCTAAAGATCGATTGCCATATCGGGACCAGAAAATGTTTAAGACCTCGCATCTACAAACCAGTTGTTCAAATCGGCTACTACAGTTCACCTTTTTCAATTCACTTGATATCCATTTTGTTTCGCGTTTAATCATTATTACAATTCGACCTTTGTTCAAACTCTACAAAAAGTTGTGCCCATTGAAAGCTCTCGTGATGTCACCTCCCATAGCTAACCAGGCTACAGACCGTAGCAAAAGAAGGACGCAATCACCTTCCAGCTTGCCTAAACGACGAAAAATCTCTCAAAAAGAAAGCATTGTGGATGCAGTTACTAAGTCCAGCAATGGCAATAATAACATGTTGGTTTGGTTCCGGTCTGACTTGCGAACAAAGGATAACCCTGCTTTAGCATACGCGTTACAAAAGGCTCAACAACAGCACGAAAGTAATCCAGGCAGCCGAAAAGCACTTGTCATTGCATTATTTGTGCTATCACCAAGCGAATTCAGGTCTCATGACGTTGGGGCGGTCAAAGTGGATTTCATTT
Source organism: Umbelopsis vinacea (assembly GCA_016758895.1). Taxonomy (NCBI): domain Eukaryota; kingdom Fungi; phylum Mucoromycota; class Umbelopsidomycetes; order Umbelopsidales; family Umbelopsidaceae; genus Umbelopsis; species Umbelopsis vinacea. Next base: position 2,103,481 of record JAEPRA010000001.1, on the reverse strand, counting down.
TACGAAATCTGGCCACCTTGTCAGAGACATTGTGGAAGAGCCACCGCATACCTTTAATAGTGAAGAACTCGCCAAGCGCAGCCGATGTTATCAAGGATATGCACCAGCTTTGTAGTGCATACTCAGTTTCCGATTTGTTCGCCAACCAAGAATACGAAATCGATGAATCGCGTCGGGATGCGAAATTGTTAAAGTCTCTACCTAACGACCATGTTGAGTTCCACTTACTCCAGGATCAATGCGTCGTACCACCTGGTGTACTAAAAAGCAAATCCAGCAATTCAACATACACAGTCTACTCACCATTTAAAAGAATGTGGTTTGATGTCGTCAAGAAGTCAAAGGACAAATATCTAACCTTGGCCGATTCACTGTCGGATTTCCCAGCACCAGTGAACTCCGTCGCAGATTTAGAGAGCCTCTCCATAACCCATCCAGATCCGATACCTGATGTTCTCAAGGGGTTTGAATTGGAAGTGGAAAAAAAGAGACATCTTGAGGAAACTTGGCCAGCCGGTGAGGTGATTGCTCTCCAAAACCTGGACAAATTTTGCAGCGGAAAGCGTGAATCGTCAGGCGTCACAGTTTACAATGATGCGAGAAATTACCCTAGGCTGGAGAATGGTACAAGTAGGCTCAGCCCTTATCTGGCAGTTGGTGCATTAACAACAAAGCAGTGTATTGTCAAAGCAATGGAAGCTAATGGAGGTAAACTTGACACTGGTTCTTCAGGTAAATGGGTCAAAACTGAGCTTGATTACACAAGTTTGAAATATGTTTTAATTGTCGAATGCGGTAGGTATCGTTACCTGGATTCAAGAGTTAATATGGCGCGACTTCTACAGAAATGTGTTGGTAGGATTTCCTCGGGTCTGCATGGGCAAGCCTTTCAAGCTGGAAACCATGAACATTCAATGGTTATTCGAGGATGATGTCTTTCAATCGTGGTGTTACGGCAAGACAGGATATCCTATTGTGGACGCTGGTGTAAGTATTGTATCCACTACTCCACCTTCTAGTTCATCAATGTCTGACTTGATAACAATTGCAGATGCGACAACTCCAAAAGACAGGGTGGATGCATAATCGGGTTCGGATGATAGTAGCTAGCTTTTTGACCAAACATTTGCTCCACAACTGGCAACATGGTGAAAAGTTCTTTGCGAACAGTTTGATTGACGGTGATTTCGCAAGTAATAATGGTGGCTGGCAATGGGTTGCATCGACCGGCACTGATGCTCAGCCATACTTTCGCATCTTTAATCCGGTGAGTAATGGCTTGCCGGCGAGATCAACTTATACAACATTGAAATTCTAATCGCTATCAAATTTGTTTAGTATACGCAAAGTGAGAAATTTGATCCCGACGGTATATACATAAAACGCTGGGTGCCCGAATTAGCTGGGTTAAAGACATCAGCTGCGATTCACAATCCTCACTCGGTCCTCTCAGCAAAAGAGCTAATCAAGTTAGGCTATCGAGAGAAACCTATAGTTGATCACAAGGTTGCGAGAGAAAGAGCAATTGCTGCCTTTAAGCTAGTCCTAGGCAAAGGAAGTCAAATACCGAATCCAAAATCAAATCAAGGGTATGGAAACCATGATTACGAAGAGAAAGAGACTAAAGGTGGCGCACCCAAGACGAAAGCACTCGAGTCTTACTTTAAGGGTAAAATCAAAAGTGAGAGCTAGGGCGATGAGACTGCAAGCACTACTATTACGATCTACATAGCACATATTTCATGACCCTTAGTATTGTCAACATTTCGTGTCTCAGTAAAATACTTTAGTACAAATCCATTTGGTGATGATTGTAGTTGTGCCTGTGTCAAAATACTGTTATCTGGGCTTCACCTTGCTGTTATGAAATGACGAGAGGGGACGGGATGCCACAGTGAAATAAACCGGCTCGAGGCTGGACTGACAATGAATTTTGACAAAAACAAATATAGCCTTTGTTAGGAGGCAAAAAATACCACCCCGCCCCTCCCAATTACTATAATTGCTGTATGGAATCACAGAAGGAGGCACCCATTACAACGTTATATCAACTAGTAGGGCGAGATTGTTTGACCTTTGGAATACACTCTCTGAAAATCGCTTACTGATATTGGATCCTGCTCTGTTTAGACCTCGGAACTCGCGCAAATGCGACAACGGCAGGCGAAGGAAATGGCGGAATTTCTTCGTCGCATAAATCCTGCAGTCTTTGCCAGCCAAGATCGCGAGGAGATCATGCAGCCTATGATACTTGGAATGCTCGAAAAGCAGCAGCAAACCCATCAATTATTGACATTGCTAAATGTAGCTTGCCCTGTCACAAACAAAGAAGGAGATGATATACTTCTCGGTTTATATCGGCCCTGGCTCGAAGACGCTGAAGGGAGAGTAGAATCAAAAGTCAAAGACGTCAAGGTTTGTAGTTTTTTTATTATCATGCAATCGATGATAGCTTGTATTAACGGTATTGGCCATTAGAAAACGATACAGATTGCCAGTCAGGACCTGACGACGGAAACTCCGAAAACGAGAGGAAGAGGGCAATGGACGGTTAGAGAGATGGCTATACTCCACGCTCTATATCCTATCCTTGGCCACGACCACGAAGCTTATGAGTCAGTTTTACCAAGTAGATCAGCGTGAGTGTTTGATTTCGTGGATCAGGTTGTGGATACCAAGTTATAACTAACATTACAAACAGTAAAAGCATTGCAAACAAGATAGATAAAGAATACCTACAGGGCAATCTGCCAAAACATGATGCACGTGCACAATACAAACGACCTCAGAGCATTGATTCCGATATTACTAGAGCAACTTCTGAATATTGGGCATCGATCAAGGACACTGTAACACAGTCTACTTCATCAGTTGATTCGGAAGAGTTCACAGCTGTACGTAGAACACCAATACCGGCTGTAAAGAAGGCATCTCCCCCAGTTGGACGCCCAAGGAAATCGAACAGTAGCGATGGAAAAATCAAGGTGTCTCGTGCAGTGTTAGACCATGCAGAAAAGAGGACTGCAGGGGATGAAGGAGATGATGATTCCGAAACAACGCGTAGCAACAAGCGAACTCGTCGTCCGAGAGCAACGAAGGACCGGGCGATAGATGCTATCAAGGATACATTTGAATTATTGCGGGCGCCTAACTCGGATACGGGCTCAATTCCTTCAACTCCACCTTCTGCTATTACCAGCGAGGCAAAATACTCCATGGACTCCTAAAAGCCAGTCAAAACACAAAGAGCAACGACCTTGTTAATTGAGAAATTGGCGTTCTAAGTTAATATTTACCTGTTGAAGATGTTGGATTCGATGTGTAAACCCAAGCAATTGACTGCAAAAGTCAACAGATGCTGGCGTATCCCCCAAATGTATAATCACCAGTATGATGGATGCTATGGCATGATTCGTCCTGTGCTTGGTTTACGTGATAAAAGGGATCAATAATGTATATAAAAATCGTAAGAGAATTAGCGCATAAACATGTTAGAATGAACAGCGTTCGTCAAAAGATAGTCTTCTTTATTACCAGTACATAAAATATTTTAATCAGACATGCTGCCTTTGTAATCATATGCAACACCGGGTGATGAACACAATACGCAACTCAAACAGGTTGACTGAAGCGTTTAGCATGCAGCAACACAAACTAAAGTACATCAGGTATTTAACAAAAAGCAAAAGCAGAACTTTGTATGAGGTACATATATAATCATCAACAAGGCGAATACCTATGCCATTGCCAACATCGGATGTATTTATTGCATTGAATTATATCCAATTTGAAGGGGATGGAACTAATGTAATTTATTTGAAGATCTTACCATCGGCAAGATCTTCGAAGTTCCAGGACATGTAGTCTTCGATCTCCTTCTTCTTCTCTTCGTATTGAGCGGGCTCAACCTTGACGAAGTTGTAGGATTCGTAATCAGCAGCATCATAGATTTCGTAAGGAACCTCTTGGCCGCGGATCAACCAGTAACCGGAGATGGTGTTGTTGTTGGTGGTACCACGGACAATCATGGAACCGAAAGCGTACTTGTGAGCACGTTCAAGACGAGCGTAGAAACCACCGATCAAGTTGTTAGACATGAAGGTTTGGGTAAGCTCATCGTTGTACTTGTAGTCAGCCTTCCAGATGGAGAAACCCTGGGGATCGTGGTTCTCCCAGAACCACTTCATGGCAACATCGGTATTGTTGTTGGAGTACATACGCTTCCAAGCATCCATGACGAAAGGAGAGGGAGGCAAAAGATCAAGAGCGCTCTTGGGCTTGGGCTCAGGCTTGGGCTCATCATCTTCATCAGCTGCCTCGACCTTCTTCTCCTTCTTGGGCTCGGCCTTCTTCTCCTTCTTGGGTTGCTCAGCAGCAGCCTTCTTCTCCTTCTTAGGAGGAGTGTACTTCAAGGCAGTTTCGCAAAGAGGGATATCACCGATAACAGCCTTGAAATGGGGCTGGTTGACCAAGGTGTTGAAGTAACGGTTAACGTTCTTGTACTGGGCACGGAACTCCTTATCGAAGATCATCTTGTAGGGACCAACCAAAGAGGTGGCAACGCAGATATCAGCGAAGGTGACCTTCTCGCCGACCAAGTAGGTCTGGTGAAGAAGGACCTTGTTAAGGACATCCATAGCGCGCTTGACCTTCTCAATAGCAGCATCAACGCTGGGCTTGAGGTAGGGTTGGTATCCCATAAGAGGAAGGAACCAGGCAGAAAGGTTGCTGCTAAGCTCATTTTCAGAAAAGATGACCCATTGCTGGACAAGGGCACGCTCAGCAGCGGTGGCACCAAGGAGATCAGTGTTTTCCTTGTAGGTGGCGAGGTAGTAAGCGATAGCAGTGGACTCGAAAAGCTTGAGACCATCAGCACCCTCGAAAGCGGGGACCTTACCCAAGGGGAACTTCTTGAGGTTCTCGGGGGTCTTGAAAGACTCCATGGAGAACTCAGGGACTTCGACCTCGAGACCGTTGTAACGGGCAGCAATCAAAGCCTTAGCAACTCTGGGGTTGTTGGGGTAAGAGTAGATTTTCTAGAGATGGGGTGGGATGAGCATTTTGGTATGTTGAGAAAGGTTAAATGATAGGAGATTGTCGACTTACACCAATGGGAGCCATTTCTAGTGATGATCAAAAGAGAAAGAGATGATGTTGTGTTTTGCCGGCGGGTGTTTTAATTGACAGCTCTGCAGTAAATTTTTTTTTTTTTTTCGTGTGTTGTTGATTTTTGAATTGCAGCCCTTCAAAAACCTGTGACTGCGGAGGCCCAAGCGACTGATCGAGTCAGAGTGATGCAGACACAATTAGACGATGGGGCACAGCAACCCTTAGCTCTGTCTCTCTCCTCCATCTCGACGTTTAAAACCGCAAAAGTTTTTAAGGACAACGCAAAACCTATTAGCTCAATTTCATTTGATGATACGGGAGAACTTTGCGTGACATCGTCGTCAGACGAGAGCATCCACATATATAACTGTCGACAGGGAACGTAAGTATGACTGATAACGCGCGCAGTCGGGAAGGAACTTGGGCTAAAACTGGACATTTTTACTTAGGCTTGAAGGGACGCTTTTTAGCAAAAAATACGGCGTGCACTTGGCTCGGTTCACTCATAGATCAAGCAACGTCATATACGCGTCAACAAAAGATGACGGTTAGTCTTTATATCATGAAGTGATTAAGTTGTAGGCATAATTTATTTATGGTTCTGGGTTGATTTTAGATAGTTTGCGATATTTGTCGTTGCATGATAACAAGTACATCAGATACTTCCGAGGGCACAAGAAAAAGTAAGTCCGAAAATGGCAAGGCAGTAGCCGTCTGATATCAACTAACACATCATTTTAGAGTGATTTCTGTAGAAATGTCACCACTTGACGATGTTTTCCTTTCAGCTTCATTAGATGAGACCATTCGTTTATGGGATTTGCGATCCTCGTCCTGCCAGGTAACAGAACAGATAGGTGGCATCAAGATATCATCGTGTGTTTGCTAAACACTCCTTCCTATAGGGATTGTTGAACGTTGGTGGACGGCCTAATATTGCCTTTGATCCATCGGGACTTACTTTTGCTGTGGGACTGAACTCAAATACGATCAAAATCTATGACGTGAAGACGTTCGATAAAGGCCCTTTTGCGACATGGAACTTATCTGATCACCAGTTGCCACAAGGGTTCCCGACATGGACCTCTCTCAAGTTCACTAACGACGGCAAAAATATTCTGATCACTACTGCCGGTAACACACATTACCTTGTTGATGCGTTTGAAGGACATTTGAAACAACGATTTGAAGGGCATATTGGGCTGCAATCTCCTGATAACGGAGGATGTGATGCTGGTCTTTCGCCTGATGGCCGCTTTGTTTTCGCTGGTATGTGTACTATATCATTTGTTGTGGAGCAAGTCACAATGATTGATAGCTTACTGTTCTGTTGTATCTTCAGGATCGCAAGACGGCAGCCTTTGCGTGTGGGACGTTGAAAATCCAAGCATGGACAACAAGCCAATTAAGCAATTAAAGGCAGAAGAAGCACCGCTTTCATGTTTTGGTTTCAATCCAAGATATACCATGATGGTGACCGGACATCAGCAAGTGGTAAGTGACAAATGTGTTCAATCGCCTATACAAACGACTTCTTGTTCCCCAGCGCTCGTTAAAGTTATGGAGTGTCTGGTTTATAATGGTCGAAGATACCCTCCTACCTACTCTTGTTTTTCTGAAAACTAAATGCATTTCTCAACTCACAGTCACTCTGGCAACCGAGTATCAACATGTCTCTTTGAACTTGGGGGGAAAATTTTATAGTCCATAGTATTAATTGCTGAGTATTCATCACCTTGTACATTTATTCATTCCGTCAGGATCCACTTTTTATGCTGGGACAAATGTAGATATACATTTCTCCTGTTATCTAATTAAAATTAAAAAGTCAAAGAGATCAATCCGTTAGCGCCCGCAACCTTATAGACGAAGTGCCTTAACCGGCAGGTCATTTCTTCTCTCCAACAAATACCATTAGAATATGTAACGTTTTGAGAGGCTATATTGGAGATAAATGATACAAAATGAAAGTTTGATATCAAACTAACTTGATTAAAGGGAGGGAAACATAGATAGTTGGTGTGAATGCAGTGGTTGATGACGTGGAGGCCTCTATTCGCTGGCAATCAAGCTCTCGATTTTCGAATGCCGAAATTGTTGAGTTTCGAACGGGCTTGCAGCATCTGATCTCGTTCATCCAATGGCAAACCTACGACGCGCCTTGCTTGCCCTCTCATTCACGTTAGTCAGTGTACTAGCAGCTGGCGTTGAAGATGAATTTGGTGTACAGCCTGAAATTATTCATCAATTCCGAGCACAAGAGAAAATGCCTCCCAAGATCGTGTCACAATTAGCGTCCCTGCTAGTTCTTGCACCTTGGATAGCATTGTTAGCTGGCGTAAGTGACTGAATGCATTGGTACTTGTTTGGTTCCACTGTTCTCATTCTCTTGTTTCTAGTGGGCACAATTGGGATATACACCCGCCAAAGTCATCAACAGCATACAAAATGAGTCTTTGACTTCAACTGTCTCAATCTTCAGTTTCCTCGGAACTCTTGCAGCAATTGAATTCCTTTTCTTCAACTACTGGACACACCTAAACCTCTTCCAGACTCTTGGCTATCTCTCAGTCTTGAGCGTGGTAGCTTTCATCACTGGTCAGCGTGCGTTGACTGTCGTTCAACAGAAGCGTATTCGACACACCGATCCTAAAAAGACACAGTAGGAAGAGGTCCTAGTGACAGATAAACCTCCATTATACTCAAAAATAAAAAACGAAGAATACCATAAGTTGGCTAGAGTGAATAATATAAGGGACAATGGTAAATTTTTATATGTTTTTTACATTGGAGTGATCTTGTCCGGTCGAACGTTGACTGGTCTATCGCTATACACAAATGATATAAATTTCCCTGCAACGTCCTTTTGGTGAGTAGCAAATACTATCACATAACCATACGCATTTTGAGTCAAAACCGTATCTCCCGTAGCAACTCCCTGATGAAACGGATGAACATGAGAAATGATACAGCAAATGACAGTCAAACATAGGCGCGTACCTGAACAACATTGGTATAAGGCCCTGAGGTGGCTATTTCGCGACCGAAAACAGCGGTTGGATGCTTTTCGTAAATGGTAACATTGGTAGGAGGAATAGGCTCAATGCCATCCGTCTGTAAACGAACTCTGCAAGATGAATTTATAAGTTAATATACTTTGAAAACTGGTGCAAATGTTATGTTACGCAATTTCAGCCTGTGCCTCCTCACCTGACAGTTGTCAACTCTCGTATTTCTAAGTGGTATCTGGGGTTTCGATGGTAGTTTCTGTACGTAGAACATCCCATTGCATTGTATCCGACGATCCTAGAAGGTAATGTCAATATATATAAGCAACAATAGTGAGGCAGTGATTGATCAAGTCAAACATGAAACATACCATTCGCCATTGATGACTTTTCGAAACATGCCCTGCGCAGGAGAGTAAGCAGATCAGTATACCATGCAAGACCTATAATATCGCAAACAATAGCTGACTTACAGCGCCTTCGACGGGTATAGAATCAACAGTGTAGTGTGTGTTACTAGCGATTGTTAAAAGAAAATCGCCAACTAGCCCTGGTTCATAGGTAGACGCTATGATAGTATAGGAACCGGCTGAAAGCACAAGTTAGTACCAAGTTAAAAAGCTTAAGCGGCTGAAATGATTCAACCTACGTTTGATATCGCGAAGTTCACAACAGCAAAATCCATGTTGATATGAATTTGTTTGGGAAACGACTTCTCTGGGTGAAAAACTGGTAACAAAATGTTTTAGGTACATTCAGTCTTGTGCCTGCCAGCTTTTACATACGCAAAAATTCCTTCCTACCTTGCGACTCGTTTACCACCTTCCACTAAAAGTAAGTGTATTGCAAAAGTCTTTGGAGCTTCAAGCATGATGATAATGCCACATTTCTGTTGCCCATTGCTCTCAGGAGGCGGCGGAATGGTAAGCTTCCATTGTGGGTTGTTCATAAAACTTGCATTAGATGCGTTGCCTCCACTCGATTGATCTGTCCATCGACCAGATATCTGCGGGTTATCGTGTATGATAAGCAAGGGGGGTAAATCAAGTACATGTATGACAGAGATGGTAAATCGCCATACCTTTTGTTCAATCGAATATGTCTGAGGAACATCGGTGAGTTCAAATTGTGAAAATGAAAAGGCTTTCAATGAAAAATAGAGCGTTTTCAGCTTTTCATGTTGTGAAAACACAATTGTATAGGTCGACGTCCCCGATGGCGCATTGAAGCGAATCTACCAATAAGTAGGCTGGGATGAGCGTGGTGCGATGACTTCAAATGCTTTCACAATACGCCCATACTTACCAAGATATGGGGGCTATTTACATAGGTGCCTTCCTTGAATGCTTTGCCATGATGGTAAACACGCTCGCCGTTGGTATCATTATATACATGGAGGGTGATAAAGTCTGTGTTCTTTGGTTCCGTCACCGTAATGTGCTTTGACATCAGCAGCCATACAGCTGATGTCTTCTTTTCTGGCACTTTGACGACCAGTTTAAACTGCGGATTGTATCCTAGATTTTGGATATGAGTCAGCGCATTTTGAACAAGAATGTAGTATGCAGCAAAAGAGCTTACCCAAATTGTAAGTGTCTTTCTTCGGGCCAACATCACAATGCCAAGGACTGTAATTGAAACGGTAAATCATCCAAGCGTAATAGTCATAACATTAGATGTTGTGTCCACTCACATATGCAGCGCCCATCTGTACATGAACAATTCGGGATTCCAATTCAGATGAATGGAAACGAAGTTTTCACATACAGATTCAAAGTCGATCCAAAATATTCCATCGTCAAACTGCATGGCTGATGAAGGATCATAATTGAGAGCCTTCATAAGCTCTGGGTTCCATCTCTCTGTGTCCATATGACTGTATGGTCCTTTCCAACGTAAATGACTCCAAGGATTCTTGACCTGCATGAACCGGACACCATTAACCTCCCTTATATCTGATGACATGGAGTAAGCAGATTAGAACAACACAAAAAAGCACATGGGGGATTAACAAGATGAACAACTTGCCTATTACGGCATATGCGTGAGTAGGCACTAGACCTCTTTCCGCTGCACTCTCCTCTGACATTTCGCCAGTTGAAATAGTAACGAGTACATCGCCTAATATAATCCATGATAAGCGACATGTATGGGGGCTAACATCATTGAGGTCTCTCTGATTCGATACATACCGTATTTCTGACCCCCCATTAATCTATGCCAAACATTGCTCGCAACAAAGTCCTTATCTTCAACAAAAATGTGTTCTGGTATCCAACCAGTTAACGTATAGAGATCGATACCGGAGTTAGATCCAGGAAAATCATAACCTCCCATGAGCTTCATATACTGTAGGGTAGGCAATGCATAAGTTGTGGGCACATATGGGTAAACGATGAAGGCGATTAGATCAGAACTTACGGCTTTTTCAATGATAGGAGCCCACAATTCTTCGTGATTGGTAGAAAAGGTACACATCAAAGTACCATCTCTAGAAACTGGTAGAAGATCGTCTACGACTGCAGCAACTATTAGAACACTCTAGCTGCTAACATTTTTGGCTGAAGAAATTTACACTTACTGATCTGTTATACACAAGGATGTAGATGGTTGCAAGGTTACCAAAATGCTATTGCCATAGACATGCAAACAACCGGTTGAACGTACCTTTCGTTTGATACCGTTGTAGTGAAGTTTAATCATATATTTTCCACTTGGGTTGTAACATGGCTGGCCGAACTTATTTTGTGGATAGATACAAGACGTAATAAGCTGTACAGCAGACAATCCAATTAAAAACCGGCGAATACCCAAGGAAGCTCTAAATGGATGACCTGCTCCCTACCTGCTTCCTGAACTTTCTCTCGTACGCAGCTGAAACACAAAGTGATGCGACAAACGAACAGTCTGTCACAACGTCTTGAACAAGAGCAGAACTGGAAAATAGGTATTAGTGTGTGATAAATCTACCATTCATCTTTTAAGGACCTTATTGAGTACCTGGACACTAATTCAATCATTTTAGGATTGCGCATGATTTCAGATGGTCGTTTCCATCCACCAAACTTGGCTCTTTGTAGCGCTGATAATGGTAGTGAGCCATCGGGGTCACTATAATAGATCATGTCAGCCCAAAAAAAAACAAAACAAAAAAACACCCCGTGCTGTGTTCGATGCTGCAAAGGCCTACGTACATAAAGAGTTCGTCGTAGGTGAATTTTTCTCGCAAGTCCGATTCATCCACCCACGGCAGAAATAGCTTTGAGTTGACATTGGAAGTAAGCTTCAATATTTCAATTTCAGCAGAACTGAGTTTCTTCATTGAATTTTCATCCTCTTTGCACTTCAAACCTCCCAGTGGTGTTGCTCCATGATTGTTGGTGATAGACTTTGCATTATGGCTCGATGATGCGGATGAAATGGACGGCGAAAACTCCTTTTGTGGAGCTAACAGGCCGTTTGTCGTATCCGTTTTTTTCAATTCCTCTACTTTGTTTAACGCTTGCATGCAAAGTTCATGACAATTGTGGCATCGTGGATCATCTTTTGGCAATTCTGTGATGAAAATGGATGATGCCGAATGAATACTCAATGATCATATAGCCCGCCGCCTATCCATTTGAGATCATGTCTTACTTCTATACACCTTTAGGAAGTTCGATGCTGCATCCTTGTACAATTCCAATGAATGATCAGTGAAATCTTTCTCCTCGTTTAGGATGGCTTGATCTAGCGTAAACTGAGCAAAAAGACAATGAGATTCTCCGCATCACAGACGAAAGTATAACATGTCGCTTTGAATCATTACATATGCTTTCTCCATCAGAATGTCTATATCTGATTTAGGCACCCAAGATTGATCATTGTCTGGATGCTTGGAGTCTAAGGGGCCGCCTGCTACTTTGCCTTTGTGACTTTTTCGATCGTGTGTGATAGCGTGCTGTGACGCATCCGGATGTGAGGATATGACGGCTGTAAAAGAATAGCGGTACAGTTGTTCTGCCCGACTAGAATATTCCTGTGACTTTTGAATGATCAATTGGCGTTCTCCTTCATGATTTGAATCTACACGATCTTATAAATTAGATGCCGTCAGTCAAGCGCTGTATACTACGATGAAGTTTACCTGACTTCTGAATCAAAAGTCGATCGAGGAGCTGGAACAAGTTAATTCCATCAATAACGGTTCCAATGCCGATCATTGGGGTACATGAGACGGGTCAAGCATACCTGGATTGCATCTATGTAAGCCTCGCGAGCTTCTGCGTGCATCCCCGAATTATCCAATTGGACGGCATGACAAGCGACATCGAATGCTTCACGATAAAGTTCCTGTGTTTCTAATTCTCGAACGTGTGGCCCACTTGAGGTCGTGGACGGACGCCGGTAATGCGCCATGCAACACTTTGGCTTGCCACGAAGAGACAGAGCTATGCGATCCTTTAGGTAGCAAAGCTTCCAGGTTAATTCACTCATGGAAACTAAATTGAATCGCCGCCATTTCATCAGTGGCTGTTTGTGTGCAAACCCGCAAATTTCAAAAGGGATAGCTTCTGAGAGCACTTCATTACAGTAAAATAGCGGCCATGGTAGTTTGGTATCATTGTATATTCATTCATGATCATCCAGATTGTATAATGATGGTTCGATCGCCTTACAAGCACGTGGAGACTCGATTGTGCCAGTGCAAGTTCTTATTGGTGGGTTGCGAAAAAGGAAACCTCTGTCTGGGCCTCACTTTGTAAGAAAAAAAGTTTTTTGGCTGGATATTCGTAAAAACCTCTCTCCTCTTTACTTGAACCCATTCCTCCTTCAATATACCGCCACAGCAGCCACGCAACCTTATAAAGTCCTTGGCTCAAACGTGAACCATCACTACTCACCATCTCACGTTCAACCTATATAAGATTTTTAGCATGGGTTCAGTACAAGTAACTACCATAAGTGGCAGAGGAAGAGCTTATTGCGCAACCGCATCCATTGCCAAAGGCGAGACAGTTTTGACATCCTCGCCTATAGCTTCCATTGTCTCTCAGGAATGGCTTCCAGAAACCTGTCTATGGTGTTTTCACTGCTCATACCCGCGAAGAAATAAGGTGCGTGCAATAGCACACCAAGACATTAAGCGAAGAAAAACACCATTTCAGGGCGCAGGGTTTTGTTCAGATTCGTGTAAGGAACTCGCAGTGACATCGAATTACGCAGGAGAGTGGGAAAGTGTGCAACAAGCGTATTTAGCTCTCGATCACGAATATCGAGCAAGAGAACAGCACGAAGGCATAGCTACCCCTGCCGCGAGTGAAGTGGATGTAGGAGACTACTTTGGTGGCCATGTGGATACGAACGGATCTGAAACGGAAGAGGCAACCGATATCAACGACAGTGTCAAATCAAAAGAATATATCGATCGTGTCTGGAACTTGGCAATCCGCGATTCTGGTCTTCTTGCCAACACCGAAACCTTCGTACCGGAGAGTGAAAGAGTAGATATGTGTAAATTGATTGCCACTTGCCTTATTCGCAACTATTATTCGGAATCCAGCACTTCCGACCCATCCCTACAAAATTTTGACAGCCTAATGCATATGCAATGCAATGAAGTCACTCGATTTCAGGATTTATATCGAAAAATGGAAGTGGCCGGCTCTACGGTGATACCAGCCACGGCGTTACAAAGTTTTGAAGATGCTTCAAAGTATCTGCCGGAGGATATTATGCAGGACATTCAACTGTACCTGTTTTTCTCCGCAGCATTTGAAAAAACAAACATCGGTATACCGTGGGCGTTCGATCACACACTGTTTCGACAAGTGCTGTATAGAGAAATGTCCAACTCGTTCGGCATCTGGGATCCTTCTGAAGGATCCGAACAAGAACTATTAGGATGGGCTTTACATCCAAAGGCTGTGTATTTCAACCACTCTTGTGAACCCAACATTCGAAAAGTCAGACAAGGACGCAACATGGTGTTTATTGCCGAACAGAATATCGAGCAAGGTGACGAGCTGTGCATCGCATACGGGTCTGTAGCAGAACCAGTGGACGAAAGACGAACCCGCCTTTTGGATAATTATTCCTTTTGGTGTCAGTGCTCTCGTTGTACGCGAGAGTCAACCTAAAAAACAACCCAAAAATACCCTTATCTAGCATTTTACCAAGCACATTACAAAAGTACGCATTACATTATTTAAAACATTTATAAACATTAGAGACGCAGCCTCCGTCTGATCTGAACAAAAAAAGAAAAGAAGATATACAGCGATTATATATATTGCGTAGAGATATATATATATAACATGCCTGCTTGGACATCGTTTATCTAAGCTTCGTATGACATATTGGTGAATGGCAAAGGCAGGTGCCAATTATGGGAGGTTATTTTGACAGTTCATCGTACAACTCGTCGTCATGTTCACTATGATATTCCTCGCCACTAATAACACCAAAGTCCTCCTCACTGCGTACATCTTCGTCATACTCCGGCGCTTCTTCATCGACAGTAAGAAGAGGTGCTTTCCTGTAAGTTTGATTTATCTATACAGAATGGTTATTATATGTCAGGAAACGTTCGCAATGTGAAGTAGCGTTTGGTACCTTTGAAAGAGTGTCGCAGAAGTTGTTGAAATCGTCTTCAGTGCGGCAGTAGAATCCAAGCAACATGGACGGGTCCAAATGTGAAATGTGTATCTTACGGGGTATGCTACAATGGTATGAAGAGAAATCCTGATGTACGTTTTGTCAGTATACTGTGGTTTTTTGGGGTCCAACTGTTGAGATGCAATATAACTTACTGCTGCTGTGTACTCTTGGAGTGCTTTTGTTTCCACAGCTGAACGAGAAAAGTGTGGATCAAGATAAATAAGGTCATCTCCTTGTAAACCAATAAAATACAGCGATGAATTTGGTCGTCCACTAAGATGTACATTAGGTCAGTTTGGTGTAAGATGAAGAGGCTGCACGTCAAAACCACTTACCCAGCTATACCGACAAATTGAGGAAGTTGAAAGTACGCCTGTGTTATCAAACAAGTTAGAGTCAAATATGAGTTGTTCAGTGTATGCTATACGATAACGTACTTTTAAAGTCTTGTAATAAATGGGATTGATGCTGCTGTCAATACCGGGCTTGATGGGAGCAAGAATGAGAACGGATTGGAATTTACCAGCGTCGGCTGGATTTTCCTCCACCTCTATTTTGCGGCTGAAATATTTTTGATGTAGCTCTCTCTCTTCCCTGGCCTCTTCAGAACTTCCTCGAGGTGAAATCTTTCCTAGGTCATATCTGGGGCGACTTCCTTTTGCGATAGCTCTGACATCCTTCTTGTACACAACGCCATCGGACGTTACATACACTGTAAGCTTTGCCGGAGGGTAATCGGTGACCAAAGCCCTGGATTCATGTTAGCCTAGGCTTCAAAGAATGTAAAACCTTTAATCATACTTACTGAATGACTTGTCCAATTGTACTTGGTCCGAACCACTCTCCAATATTTTTACCCAACTGTTTCCCAAGCAAGGCAATTCGATGTATAGAGAAAGGCGCTCTGGCTGATAGTTCGTCTAGGAACCAATGTACAATCTAGAATTGAAACATCTCATTAGTCAAATACTCTATCTATTCTCATTTTTTGGCTTCATCTTAACAACTTACTTTTGCATATTGGTTCCAGCTGGATTGTGTCATTGTGCTTCGTCTCCAATCTATGTACCGAAACTGTGAGATGAATTGACAACGCACTTACAATAGTAAATTTGCATACCTCGTCCCAGTAAATGTATCATCAGTGTGTTTGCGAGAAGACTTTGTCCGCTCCTTAGCATGCAGCCCCATCCAATATCTGTCTTGTAGCTTGCTGGTCGGATAGGTGGGTAGTTGTGGCGATAGGTATACCAAAGTCGAGAAGTGAAATCCTCATAAAAGTCATCCGGCCATATCGAGGACACTGCGAATTTATTGATGGTGTTTTCTTCGGCGGAATCGGTAGCGGGAGACTTCTCTGTTGGAGGATCTGCTGAGACAATGGAAGGGGTATCGGAGTGTGCGGTGACTGAAGTAGGTTCTTGAACGGCACCTGTATCAGTTACAGGAACGGCAGTCAAAGAGTGTGCAGCTTGTTGATCGAACATAGATTCTGCTTGTGCTGCTATTATTTTACTTTCTAAACTTTCATTATCAGGCAGTTCGTAACGACAGCCCAAAAGCCATAATCCTTGGTTGCGGAGATCCGCAGCATCTTCAATGTCCGGTTGGTTGCTATCGCCAGTCCAGCTTCCTGGCAATGATACTCCTTGTCGATTCAGCACAGAGTTGGAGAGATCTGTTGAAGTCTCCCATATGTTCTTTGCCCAGTTTCCAATCTTATGTGGTATCTCAGCAGCCAAGTACGATGAATTGGATAATATGCGGTCAGCCAATGGGGCATTGCCGAGATTGTTGAAGTTTTGAGGTAGAGGTAGTTTATCAGCGGACGGTGCCTCTGACACCATATCTAAGGACGCATCACTTTGGCTTCTATCCTTGTTGGAATCTGGAACTTCACTTGCAGATTGCATAGGTGCTAACTTTAAGAGTCGGAAGAACGGGAAGCGGCGCTTTTTTCGGGATGGCTGGAATGTAATTTTGAAAGATCAGTGGAATCTTTGGTAGAGTAAGAAAGTGTACCAAAAGTATGTAATTGTCAGGTGAAGAGAGGATTTAGGACTCACAAGGCGCTCAGTAACTATCGTCGTGGTCGAGCCTCGTGATGCCCTTATGCACTAGTCAGTCAGAAGAGTCACATGATGTAGATTTCCAAATGGCCAACAATCAATGATTGTTTCATAGAAAGATTTTGTTTCAAATAACTGATGCAAGAAACATATTAATAGATATTTTTTTTTTTTTTTTTAGCTTTCAGGTCTCTCTTCAATGTTTGCCTTACTTTCCATTCTCGCCATTGTTCAATGGGTCGCCGCTAGTTCGTGCCCTCAGCTTGATCTCGATTTCTCTAAAATCGCTGATGGAACTTCTCCTTTTGATGTCGGCTTCAATGATGTATGGTGTGGCCAAAACACTCACATCCAAGGAGGCAAATTGGACCTTTCTTTGAACCAAAATTGTGGACCTGATATCGCAACCGATTTGAATACTCAGTCCGGCTTATTTGAAGTTGATATGGAAACATCGTGGGGATCAGGTGTTGTTACTGCTATCACTCTTTTTAGCGCAGGCACCAGTGCAGACAAAAGGGATGAGGTTGATATGGAATTTCTTGGAACTGATGTGACTACAGGTAATTGAATATTACATATGGAAGGATTCGATATTCATCTCACTAATATGTCTTCGATAGTCGAAACTACCTACTTTGTTGATGGAGCTCATGTCCCTGGCGCTACTCAATCCGTAGACTTCCATGTTGCCTCCAATACGTCAAGTAGCCGACACACCTATGGGATGGAGTATACACCTGATCATATTGCCTGGTATATCGATGGTCGCAAGGTGAAAACCGTCCTGAAAGAGAATGGAG
Source organism: Umbelopsis vinacea (assembly GCA_016758895.1). Taxonomy (NCBI): domain Eukaryota; kingdom Fungi; phylum Mucoromycota; class Umbelopsidomycetes; order Umbelopsidales; family Umbelopsidaceae; genus Umbelopsis; species Umbelopsis vinacea. The sequence continues at coordinate 2,085,853 of JAEPRA010000001.1, read as the reverse complement.
TGGCTTTTCCATCAAAGCCCGTCAGCTTGCACTTGTCTCTATGGGATGGTACCGAATTTTCTGAGTGGGCCGGCAAGGTGAGTCTAATTCATCGACCGAATCCTGACATATCTGAAACCTCGTCTAAATGATATTTTTTTTTTCTTTTTTTTTTTTAAGATTAACTGGAATGCCGCTCCTGGTCAAACCTACCACGCCTCCGTTTACTCTGTGAAAATAACACAGAATAGTTGTTCCGGAAGTGTGGAGAAAGCTAGAAATCCCGAATCAGTGGTAGCACCCACCCCAGCACTAGCTGTATATTCAACCACCATTTCGGACGTACAATCAGTCTCGTCCTCCGCTAGTCCAAAAGCTCAAGCCACCATGCAGGCAGTTTCATCTAATGTCGATATCACCCCATCGTCCGCCACTGCAGCAACTGTCTCAGCACCCAGCTCAGCATCTAGCTCAGCGACTGTCTCAGTAACCAGCACTCCTTCTAGCTCAGCGACTGTCTCAGCGACCAGTACACCATCTAGCTCAGCAACTAGCTCAGCAGCCTCATATGCTTGGCATTTTACCTACACGATTGCAGCAGTCGCTTTGGCAATGTGTAATAATGTGCTATAGACAAAGCATATTATAATTATTCTCTTTGTGACTCATTCCATACTACATACAGAAGTCCATAGTCATTTCCATGAAATTTAATTGTTAATTGAATGATCTACAACAGGCACTAATCTTTGCTCAGATTTTTCCGCCTTCATCAGACCGTCGCCATTAAGAGCGTTACGATGACAAAATAAAAATAAAATTGAAAGCTGCGAGTTTACAGTAGTAGCTACACAGATTCATTTGGTGCTCAGTATCTACTTTTGCAAAGTTTTATTCAAGTCAAAAAAAAATAGTACAAAATTCAATGTTATTACAAACAACATGATTTTTTTTTTTAAAGTTGAAATAATTCAAGTTTAAAATGGTGAAAGTACAGTAGACTTGACGACAGCTCCATGGAGAGCATCGGTTTCGGCATCGCCGCCACCGTTATCTTCTGAAGTCGCTGGAGGAGGTTGAATGAGGCCTAATTGCAACTTGGCTGCCCGCTCTTTGAGAGCGACCCATTGTCGTACTCCATACAGCAAATCGACATCTTTGCCACCCACATCGAATGATGACAAATATTCTTCTGCCTTCCAGGGTCTTGATTTACCCACTGATTGGCGTTTAAGACCTTGATCCCAGACGACCTCATGTTGAAGCATATAGGCGAGTCCACGAAGGCGAGGGTCGATGACTTGACTGGTGAACATTTTAGTGACAATGTCGTTCAGGATACCGTCATACTTGGCTTTGAAGGCAGGCATCGTCATGAGCTTCTCATAGAGGTAAGAATGCGTTGCTCGGTTAGCTGTAAACTTATCGGATTTGGCTGTTGCCAATACCATTTGGTCCTGTTCCAGGCCATTTCCAAATGTATAATCAAAATCCATGGGGACATAGACATATTGGTTAGCATCTGTCTTATGGTAAATGGCATAGTTGTTACCGCCTATAATGGGTGCATTGTTAGACAAACGAACATGTTGCTGTCAACAACTTGGTTAAATTTAAGACTTACTGTAGACATGGCCATCCCAATTTCCTGTTAGCCACTCAATGACCATGGATCGCATATAGGTGTCGACATCCATCCATGTGCTCCAAGCTGCCATATCATTTTCGGTATTTGTTGCCTGATAGGTGCTTATGAAGGACATAAAATCCACCAGCTTATTCATGGCTGTGCCTTCTGGGTCTCCATCGACTCGAACTTCGTACGTATTCGTGTCGTATGCTGAGATATTAGTTCCACGATAGAAGAGATCAGCCGCATATTCTCCCTTTCCGGCATCTCCTTTGATCAATGGTCCAACGTCGACCTTTTCCCCTCCGTAGAATGATTGTCTAATAAACCTGTAGAAATGATAGAAATAATTCTTAACATATGCTTCAATGTCTTTTTGATAATTGACTATGCAATAGGCTTACTGTTTTGATGTGACATCGTCAACTATGAGAAAGATTCCCACAGGCTTATCGTTAAGGAAGAGTCTGACGTAAGCGCCTTGCGAGGTGACGACTCCAGTAGACTCCAGCATATCAGCATAGAGCTTTTCCCGAATGATGGTTGGATCTGTGGCTTCTGAGCGTAGCTTGAGATGGTAGCGCCCATATAAGCCATCAGGGGAGGATTCCTTATCAATTTTGAGCTTGTAGGGAACTTTAGCCCAGGAACGTGTTGAGTGACCGCCAACTTTTATTTTTACTTCGGAAAAGTGCTGCACGTTGTCATATCTGAGTAAATATATCAGAGGGAGGGAGTCAGTGTGTATGTACATTTATGTCATGATCGTCAAAAACTTTTTGTTTTTCTTTACCCGATGTAACTCATTTTTCCAATAACGAATATTTCTTCTTGGGTGGCATTATGCATGCGGTCAAGTTCTTGAGGATCAGCCTGGAAGTGGATGGTGGCAATTTGACCATCTTCGTATAGCTTGCTGCTTTTGATGGGATAAGGATAATCATACACTTTGGGTAAAGGAGGGAGGCTGAGTTGATTCCATGGCCTGCCAAACACTTCGTTGTAGGTGCTATTTTGGGTCAAGATTGCTGGACGTTTGAACTTTTCGTAGTCCAAAACGCTGCGCGCTGTCATAGAATCAACAATAACATATTGGTAAGATTTCTCACCAGGAGCCCAGCCGCTGAATAGCAAAGGTGTGCTAGGATTTTGAGTCAATGGATATATATCGTCGTTAATGGCAACGCCTACCAAGTGAGTAGCTGCGGATGGTGGAACAACCACGTTGTAGTTGATAACGGAGAGCGCAAGCACTGTTTAAAGCATACATGAGTTAAAGAAAGGTATGCATGCATGCATTCATTTGACATATACGGTATGAGAAAATCACAACATTGCCACGTTGAGCACATCATTCTATTCTTACCTTCTGGAATTATCAAGATCGCCGCTGCTGCCAAAGTCGTTCCAAGCTTTGAGAAAATCATTTGCTCAAGGAAAAGACGGGTAGCTGAAGAGAATACCAAATGTTTAAAAGGATTTGATAGATGTGTCCATCATGATATCGCGTGAGTGATTGTTTTTATACAATAGTATATTCTGTCAAATAGCACTGTAGCCAAGAAATTTTCCGGGGAAAAAATAATGGCTATATGGGTTTAATCTAATACCTTTCGAAGGGTGGCGACATTTCAATATTGACCAAGAGAACATTTATTTCTAGTCAATATCCAAGTATATTTGCTTGTTATGAGGTCTCCACGCACACTTGAGTAGCCTAAATTCATGGAAATAAGAAATCTTCATTTCAACCACCCCTTTTGACGAAAAAGATATACGTGACATACTGCACATTCAATATTAAATCCGATTTGCATTTTTATTTTTTCAGATACAATTTTTTTTTTTACACTGATGGAGAAAGACAAGCTATCGGGTATACTCTTGCAAACGCAGGATGGAAATTATGTTGCAAATGATGATACCATGAATGAAAGAGTTTTTTTTAAGATGCATATTTCTTGCAGCTAACTTGAGTGATATTATGAGAGTGTAATTCTATTGCTGTTAGTTGCCTTCCGTAAACACAACCTGAATCTACGCCAAAAGTCCATGTTTGCAAATTAAGGCCTCTGTTTGCTGCATGTCCGTAATACACATTTTTTGAAGTAGTGCTATTTTGAGCTTGATTCCATTCATCGGACCAGGGGTCTCCGGACTTGTGGCTTGAAGTCAGGTCCCCATCACTGTTGATATCTCGTACATTCATGACAGAATATGGGTCTTGGTCGTTGATATTAGGTACTGTTGGGTCCAAACCGCCATGTACGAAATAAGCATTGAACGACGGTATATCCATGATGACTGGACAGCTTTGGAGATAGGCGTAGTCTGAATCGGTCAAGTTGCTGCCAAAACGAGGGGGATGAGGAGGGAGGGTTAGAAAAACAGCGATCATCTTCGAAGGCTAAAAGGAGATATTGCCAAAAACTCAGGGCAAGGTAAATGTTATACTTACGTCGCTATTTGCTGATGGTCATTACCAAAATTGAGAGGGTCAGGCACAGGACCTTCGTCCATAACAGACGTTCCAGACATTGAAGCGGCGCCATTCACATTTTCATATGTTCTCATCCTGATAACTTTGTCATCGTGGTTGCCCCTAACGCATAAAGCGCCAATTTGCTGGGCTCGTCGAATGACTCCAATGCTATCCGGCCCGGTGGCTGTCAGGTCACCGGCTAGTATAATTTGATCATTTGTAGCGTTATAGTTGATGGCCGTGAGCAATTGGTTGAATTCGTCGACGCATCCGTGAATGTCGCCAATCACGAATACACGGGCCTTATTGACCATAGGGCTATTTGCGTCATAAGTAACTATTTTACTCATATTTGCGTAAGGAGATACATGGTTGGTTTTTGGAGCAGCTGTTGATGGTGTTGCTGGTGCTGAACCATTGGCGTACTTCTTGTGAGTTACCGCCCTATAATCGATTGTCAATGTCGGAAAAATTTGTGTTCAGGTGTTTTCCAACAAATTTGCTTACCAAACGATGCCAAATATGACAGCAGCAAGACATATTATGCCAACGACTAGACCTCCGATGCACCACTTCCTTCGAGATCTTTTCAATTCCACAAAGTCGTCATCTTCTGATATAGCAATAGGGTTTCCTACAGAAATAGGTTTTTCTTCAGCCATAATGTATGAAGATGTATGAGAAAGAAAAGAAAAGTGGGTTATAAATAACTTGGCATAAGACAATGCTCTTTTTATGTATGACTGGCTGGCTGGCTATACATGAGTCTGTGTGTGACGCTGAAACATCGGAATCGTAAATACACTGTAAAATTTAAAAAAAAACATCGACCCATTGTTCTTTGGCTTCTATGTAATTGCCTATGTCTTTCCCTACTGCATTGTTTCGCATTCTCTATTACTCAGTATCGATTAAATTCATGCTACTTGTCATTGTCTAGACCTAAGAACATTGTTTTTTTTGTTTTGTTTGAGGCATTGTTAGTCAACAGGGGCTTATAGAGGGGATCTCATATATACAACATGCCCTACCTTGTAGCGCTTCCTTAATAATACGAATTGCATGTTTGTTGTTAATTTTTTCATTGATGTTATGTGCGGATGTAAGCATTTTGGAGCTTTGTTCATGCTGAGTTGCGTGAAATATCAGTCCAAGGACGGTAAGCACCAAGGCTTTCAGCTGCATATTGCCAAGAGCCGAAGCGGTCCGTAAAGCTTCTAGGACATAGCGTCTGAGCGATTAACAATTTTTTTTTTTTGGACCGTTTTAGTAATATGTTTCGCTTTAGCAATCTCACATTGATTCATCCACACTTACTTTACGTCAACAATAGTACCTGTTTGTAAGCTGTCCAAACTATTCGAAATACAGAGAATGCAATTGAGTGCGTCTTTTGAGTTGTCAGAAATTTTTATATGTGACTTCAATGTTCCTATCAAAGATCTCATCTGAATAAAGCAGCACTGTTCAGATACCGAAAATTTAAAAGTCATTAAAACTATGTAATCTCCTCACCTCAGTGTTGTTTAGCTGCTTCTCAAAGGGTTGCATAAGAAATAAGCAAAACGATATGATGGAGGCCTTGTCTGGGTACTTGCCCCAGAAATCGTTCTCGGTGCACTAAATATTTTTCGGTCAGTACGCATGACAAGACTGAAACTGCTCTACCCACAGTCATACCACAATAGAAACCTAACGTGCTTAAACCCTGCACGCCCATTTTACGATAACTATACCTGTAATAAGTATTCGTATTCCTTTCGCGCTGCCGTAAAGTCTCCTACGGATTGCAGATACATGGCAGTTGACAGTCTCACAGTCAATGTAAGCGGCGTAACGTCATATCTAGAAGTCGATTGTTTCATGGCGTCCAATACCTAAACGATTGAGTTAATAACGGACTTCCTTTTAAGCGAAAAAAAAAAATGACATGGAAAACCCGATGACTACCTTTTTAGCTTCGTCGTAGTCGCAGATGGATAGATGGTAGTACATTAAATGTTCCTGTAGATGCAGCTGGATGCTCACCATGAACATTACCGCGTTGGTGTGCAAGTGACAATAGCCTTCAAAGTTAGGATAGTGCTCAACGCCATTGCAGGTTATGCATGTTACCAATTGAGATAAAGTATTGGTATATTGTTCAGTTTCACCTGCATAATTGTTAGTGTATTTGACAGTTTGTAGCTGTTTGCTGTCTTTGACTCACCAGAAATAGTTGCTATTCCTAGCTCAAAATAGTCCTTTGCTTTGGTAGATGATGTGTCGTGGAGATAGGATAAACCGGAGATGAGACAGTGTATGGCTTTCATACCGGGTTTCGAAAGCCATCGGATCCTTATGACTTCCACACTTTCGGTACCTTCCTCCTGTATCTTGGCAATAGTTCTGTTTATTCCGTCCCTGGAACGTAATTTTGCTATTTATGTACTTACTGGTATTGTGAGGTCGGCTGACATCACGTTGTCCATTCTGTTCGCTTTCCGAGCGCTGCTGTGAGCTTCACGAGAATTTCCAGATAGAGTATAATAAAGTATATTCAGGGCTTGATGATATGCTATGATAGGCTGAAACGTTTCGGTACTCGATTTGGAAGCACAAATAGATTCCACCTGAGTGAGTGCAAGACCCATGTCGTTTATTTTGTTCCAAGCCATAGAAAACCTCGCCATAGCAAGTAAAAATACGGCCTACAACAAATAGTGTGTCAAACGGAATCAAAGTCTTGGTAGAAATACTCCATGTCCAACTAAGCTTACCAGCATCTCATCGTCTCCACGCTTACGGGCCAATATGATACCATCATTAATAGCATCAGTGCATTCTTTTTGCAGTCCATTAAGCCCTGTTATCTCTATCAGTTTGAGGTAGAATTCATATATCCAAGATATTCGTCCACGTCTATAACATTGTCAGCGCGACGAAAGATATAGAAGCCGTGAAAAAGATCCGACTTACGACTTTGCTTGCTCTATAGCTGCCTCCAAGAGTTTTCGAACCCCATCCCTACAACTTGCTCCACCTTTTTGGATAAAAAATTGGCATCGTAAATTGATCGCCTCAAATCCCAAGGTATCCTGACTTCGATCGCCTTTGCCCATTTTTCGAAACTAATCCCATCCTTAGCATACATTCAAGAAACTGATATGGAAAAGGCACAAGGTTACTACTTACTACCATCCGTAAGTTTTCGTCCGCTAGCTCCCAGTCCTTTGTATATCGTATGACAAGTTTAGTTAAAGCTAACCGGGTGACCAATTCAGCCTTTGCCTTTATATCGGTCGTGAGGAGATCCTGGAGCGTAGAAATAGCAAACTGAACATTTCGGTCTGTTTCTAAACTGTTGGAGGATGCTGTACATTGGGTGGTATGACTACGCTGACAGAAAATAGGCGGTAGGTTGCTCGATTCCAGGTAGAAATCACACAAGGCCCAGTGCAAAGTGTGAGAATCGGATGCAGTTGCCTTAGTGAAGGAAGGTTTTTGTGATTGACGTTTTTTCTTTCGCTTGGCTGGTATGATTGACTGCATGTTAAACAATTCTTAACGGCGGTACCCCAAAAAACACGTCCGCCAAACACGTCCTCAATTGAACACGAAAATTGGCGTGTTGACCGCAGTCACTATGAAGCTCAAGCCGACTCGTTCCATTGATGGTGCACAAGCTTTATATGAACAGTGCTTCGAAGGCTATGAAATAAGCTATGTAACTATTCACTGTAGCCTTGCTTTCTATTGATGAATGGAGGGGGGGGGGGTTTGCCCTACACTCTCAATTTGTGTAGGGTCCATAGATTCTCCGAGCCATATGTCATTGGCAATATTGGTGTTCAAAATTTGACCAATTTAAGGCACCGGGTCAATGGGGTTACCAAGCTTTTCATTCTCGATATACGAATATGATTTGGATGAAACCAAATGTGCTTAATAGGGTACGCGAGAGCGTAAATAATTAAACCGGTCTATGCAAGATGAAAAGTCACCCACGGCTGCTTATGGAATGGCTTTAGGGTTAGGGAAGCTGTTGAGTAGCCCGTTATTCAGCTGCTTCATGACCGTTGACGCTTACTTGGATAGCAAAATCTATGTTTATGAGTCAAGGGAACAGTTCGGGTGGATTGGTAGACCGTGAGCCGACCACATGCTGAGTACCAAAATTTGATATAAATGCTATAGCCAGGTTTGGGACAAATGCTGCATTCAACGTATGACATGCTTGTCAAATCAGTGTCCATCCTATTCCTCGCCATTCTGGCGCATTTTCTCAGTAAGGCTCAGGAATTGCATACACTGGCTCCGAAATTACACTAAACCAAATACCTACATTCCTTTATGAAAGCACGCGGGCTTGCCCTGCTCGGCCTTCTTCGCTCTATCGCCCCGTCAGGAGTAAAAAATTGTGAGCGTATACACGGTACGTCTATACTCTCAATATGTCAACAACAGTACGGCACAGCCCAGTGACAGATTAGTATCCCATAGGACCGAGGTTATGTGAGGATATGACTCACGGGTTTAAACAAGGAGAGTACTTTTTATCTTGCGATGCTAGCAGGTTATTTCACAACACTGTTATGGATACTCGGTCACCAAAGCCCAAGGACGATGAATCATTACATGGAGAACTATGGAGTATGCAGATAACTAAGGTAAAGGAATATTGAGACGTAGTGTAAGACATTGGAAAGACTACTTATACCTAGTAGGATGGTCAACATCAAGTGTCAAAACTTGATATAGAGGACACGGACTTTCATCCATTGGGTCTAGCTTTGGATACACAAGGCAAACAGATATTGGTCGCCAACACCCCCACCCTTACCAAAAATGCGTCATCTATTGAAGTGTACTCAGTTGAAGGTCTTCACTTGACTTTGGTGAAGTCAATCAAGAGCAAGTACATCCATGCACCCAACAGTCTTTACATTCTACCTCAAGCAAACATGCGCAGCGCTGATGGACAGTTACCATCCTTCATATTTACCAATGATCACTTCTTCGTTTCCGGCTGGAAAAAAATGGTGGAAAACAACCTTATGCTTCCTTTGGGATCAATAGGGCTATACGACGCGCGCAGCGATACAGTCAAACCTCTGTTGCATGGATTCTCCTTCGCTAATGGTGTTACTGGTAATCCCAATGGAACTGTTCTGTATGTAGCAGAAACATATGGGCAACGTATCTGGAAATATAAAATTGTCGTCCCATCTGGTGAGAGGGGAACAGTAGAGTTGAATAAAATCAAAAACGTACGAGTTCCTATGGCCGTGGACAACTTATCCTACCAAGAGGAAACAGGCGATGTCATCGCTGCCGGACACCCTATCGGATACAAGATGCTCAAGTATGCGAGCTCCAGTGACAAGACCGGTCTTATGCTACCTCCTTCTATGGTACTTCGCTGGGCGACGAACGGAAGTGTGTCCTACATCATGACTGATGATGGTTCGACTTTTGGTTCCAGTACGACGGGTATATTAGACAGCGCAAGTGGCAAGCTAATTGTGTCTGGGTTATTTGAAAATGACATTTTGATTTGTGACACAGACAGCGACAGCACACTATAGATGTTGACAGCGTTCAATTGCAAGTATTTTACCCCACCCCCCACAACATTCTAATAAATATCATTGGCAAAAACATCTCGTGTTGGAAAGCAAAGGAGTTTATATGTCTGGACCACCAATACAGTGAGCGGATACATTCGAATTGCCAAGAGAAAAAAGGAAGAAGTACAAGCATGATCGTACAGAGGACGAGCATAAAACATCAACCACGATAAAAACCTCGGGTAAAATCATAATGAATGCGACCGTTCACACCTTTACATAGCATACTTTCTTGTCCAATCTCTTGCCGTTGCTTCGTAACGAGGACGATCGGTCTTGTACATATGAGCGAGTTCAGGGACTAGAGGATCTGTAGTTGCGAGAGTATAAGTATTTGCAAGTTTGACAAAAGACAATGTAGAACATATAGAGCAAACGACTTACCATCCGGATTGGGATCAGTTAATAGTGAACAAATCGACAATAAGACCTTTGAGATGGTCAAGGCTGGCGACCACTGATCTTTGAGAATATCAAGACAGATACTGCCGTTGCTATTAATGTTGGGATGATAGATTTTGGTGGTGAAGTTGACCTAAAGCGGAATAAACACCGAGTTAATTGCCAATCTTTTGGTTGAAATCCGTGATTTTTGGTCGAACACGGTCATGAAGGGCTGTAGTAGCGCAGTAAAACTTTTTTTTTTATAATAAAAATTTACCTTTGGGGGCTTGAAAGGGTCTGTAGAACGAGGTTACGATTAGGACGATTACGCAGCGGATGATCGATAAGAAAAACAAGAAGAATACTTACAATCAGTGGGAAATGCAATAGCAAGGAAGAAGACACCACCTTGGTAAGGACTATCTTCGGGCCCCATGATGGTAGCTTGCCAGTGATACATATCATCACCTGTAGGCCCGGCTGAGCAAGATGATGGTGGGTCACGCTCCAAGTCCCGAAGTTCCTAAAGATACAAGGTAGGAAGCGTTAGTAAGAAAGTTGGAAACCATACGGCAACAGACGAGGTTGGGTAGGAGGTGTAAATCAAGACGGCGGCATCATCAGCTTCCTTTGATTGACTTTTTCGCCCGCTTATGAAATCTGACAAAAGTAGCCTTTTTGCTTTGCTCAAATGGATGCTGAACATCAGCACTGTAATCTGCTACTTCAGATACTCAGGAGAAGGACAGGCAGTCATAGAAAGAGGTAGGCACTTGGGGGAGGAGCTTGTTGTGATGCTTTATAACGCAGAGTAACCGATGCAAAATCTTGATATATTGCGAATGATTTCCCTTGGCAAAACCGTATGATTTGCCAACGGCATAGATCTACTTGCTACTAGACTAATCAAAACAGTAGAAAATGCTGTATACACACCTTATTAATTCGCTTCAAAGCCATGTGTGTTTATCTGAATTAACTTCTGCTCGTGCTGCTTTTCCTCAGTCTTCCATTTTGTGCGAAATCCAAAATCCGCGAGACGTCACCTTTACACCAGCCAATCAAAACGTAGTATGCAAAAAAGTAATCGCTCAGTGAAAAACCTGCCCTCATGACAGAATGGCTTTTGCACACGCATATGCGAAATTATATAAAGCTTCGTCTTTAAAGAAAGGGTTGACCTTCATCTCTTACTAAATTAATTGTATAGAAGGCGCTGTTGGATATATTCCATGTTTATTTATTCTGACGTTTCAGAATGTTATGATACCACGGCTGTGTCGCACAGCGTTGTTGTTGATGTGAATATTCTAGAGACTAATCTAGGTTATATTCCGTAGTAGCTTATAAATTTGTATCTAGCAGCATGGAATAAAAAGCGTATTGTACTGACTGACGTGGGGAATATGCTGGTTGGGTCAAGAAGCTGAGTTCATGCACTTGGCGGATGGGTTTTGTTCTACTTACTGAATGGCGCTGTGTCAAAAATCTACAGCGGGGGCTGATTTCGCTGGTCCATTTAGCATATCAAATTCAATCAAGTCAGGAATTGAAGCGCGGAGCTACGTGGCAACTTTAATACCGTCGCATTGGTGGTACCGACAAGCGCAAGATACGTGAATCCTATTTAAAAAACACTAGAAGGGTCATGGACGTTGTTTTTAAGTGGTGAGTCAGCACTTGTCGTAGTCACCAGTCGCTCAACGAGACATTTTCAATAGGAAAATTGTCAAGAAAAAGGGCAAACCACGTGACCTAATATCGACGACGTCACGCTCAACTGAACGCGGTCCACGTTTAAGCAGTTTGGCGGCAAGCGACCTGAACGAATTTTAAAATATCCCATCCTTGCACATCTGCCACTGCATCTAAACAGGTTAACACACCTGAAATCACAGTGGGATAATGGTACGTAATAGCCATATCAAATTAACTACCTGAGGCTGTCAGAGGAACCGAGATGTCGCCTACATCTGGCATAGCTGACTTGCAATTCCTTGTGCCTCATATTACTCTAATTTGACGATACTTATCCATCTGTTTGTGATTGTTATAGGGTATGCGTATAGATATAAAGGTAATGCGATATGAACATGATAATACGTTCGAGTGGTTGAAAATAGCGCCTTTCAACGCCTCCTGATTCATCACTTGGCCCCATCACGACAGCAATCATCACTAACACCGTTGCCACATTTTTCACCTCATCCAGCGTAAGCTCCTCTCACGCTCCGAACGTGTCAAGAGCGTCGACTTCCATCCTACCGAAACTTGGGTTCTTGCCAGTTTATATAACGGCAAAGTCTTAATATGGAACTATGAGACCCAGGTGCGTATTTCAATAATAAACAAAAATTGGGGCCAAATCAGACAACTCACACGGGAATTTACATTGATCTAGGCTCTCGTCAAAACGTTTGAAGTTGCAGATGTTCCAGGTAGGTTCCAAACCATTCGATACCACTTGACCATATTCATCGCATCGCTAACAGTGGCTCTCTCTCCGACTATTAGTTCGTGCTGCAAAGTTCATTGCCCGAAAGAACTGGATTGTCACCGGCTCCGATGATTCACAGATCAGAGTATTCAACTACAACACTCACGAAAAGGTTGCCAGCTTTGAAGGCCATCCTGATTACATTAGATGCCTTGCCGTTCACCCTACGCAACCATTTGTTTTGTCCGGTTCAGACGACATGACTATTCGTCTTTGGGATTGGGAGAAGGGATGGAAAATGACCCAGGTCTTTGAAGGCCATACCCATTTCGTCATGAACATGACCTTCAACCCCAAGGACTCCAATACATTTGCATCGGCTGGTCTTGATCGTACCATCAAAGTGTGGTCATTGGGCTCACCTGTTCCTAATTTCACTTTGGAAGGTCACGAAAAGGGTGTCAACTATGTCGACTATTACCATGGTGGAGATAAGCCATACATCGTATCTTGCGCTGATGACAAGTGAGTTTTTTGACCGTTTCGATTACTTGCCACTTTTATTGTGTATACTGATGGCCGTCGCTCTTCTATAGCACTGTTAAGATTTGGGACTACCAGAACAAGAACTGCGTACAGACTTTGGATGGCCACTCCAATAATGTCAGTTTCGCTTCTTTCCACCCTGAGCTGCCTATCATTATTTCTGGCTCTGAGGATGGAACCATCAAGATTTGGCATTCGGATACATACCGTCTGGAGAACACTCTCAACTATGGCCTAGAGAGAGCCTGGACTATTGCTTACCGAAGAGGTAGCAATAACGTTGCTTTTGGTTTTGATGAAGGAACTGTTGTGATCAAGTTGGGTCGTGAAGAACCCGCTGTCTCAATGGACAACTCTGGCAAAATCATCTGGGCTAAGCATTCTGAAATCCAGTTCGCCAATATTAAGACTGGTGTTGGTGAGTAAAAAAACTCTAGATATTGCAATTACTGAGATCGTTCACGGATGGGGTCTGATTTTTTTATTTTTTTATTTTTCATTTTAGATGATAATGTCAAGGATGGAGAGCGTCTAGCTGTACCTATCAAGGATTTGGGAAGCTGCGAGATTTATCCTCAGACGCTGCAGCATTCACCTAACGGACGTTTCGCTGTTGTGTGTGGTGATGGTGAATACATTATCTACACTGCCTTGTCATGGCGTAACAAGACTTTCGGCAATGGTCTCGATTTTGTTTGGGCCTCTGACTCCAATATGTATGTGACTCAAATTTCGTTCTACCTCTACGTCCTATCTTCTTATTGACATATCCCTCCCTAGATATGCTGTTCGAGAAAGCACATCACGCGTAAAGATTTTCAAAAATTTCAAAGAGAGATCTGGTCTTCTACCAAAGTTGAACTACTCTGCAGAAGGTATTCATGGAGGTACTTTGCTCTGTGTTAGAGCTAGTGGATTCTTGACCTTCTACGATTGGGAGACTGGCATGCCTGTGCGCCGCATTGAAGCCGAGGCAAAGAATGTAAGTTACCTCTTTCTCTTCAACAGCTGCGGTCGAAGGCATTATTATGGGAAATAACCTGGTATTGTATAGGTATACTGGTCAGAAACTGGAGAACTTTTGACCATTGTTTGTGATGAGTCTTTCTATATTCTCAAGTTTGACCGACAATCATACCTGCAAGCTGTCGAAAGCGGCGAGCCAATAGGCGAAGAAGGTGTTGACGAAGCCATTGAGTTGGTGACAGAAATCCCTTCAAGTGTCAAAACTGCTCTTTGGGTTGGTGACTGCTTCATCTATACCGACGGTAACAACCGACTAAACTATCTTGTTGGCGAAGAAACATACACCATTACCCATTTTGATACGTAAGTGTGTAGTGTTTTTAAGAGGGTGGTTCAGTAACATGTGTGGCTAAATTCATGTTTCCTTTGCAGAAACATGTATCTCCTATCCTACTCACCAAGGGAGAGCAAGATATATCTCTGCGACAGAGATGTCAACCTTTACGCTTGGTCACTGTCATTGACCGTCATCGAATATCAAACCGCCATTCTTCGCGGCGATCTCGATACCGCTGCAGAAGTATTGCCAACTATTCCTACAGATCAACGTAACCGCATAGCACGCTTCTTGGAGTCGCAAGATCTCAAGGAACTGGCCATGAATGTGACTGAAGATGTTGAACACCAATTCGACCTTGCCATTCAATTGGACAAGCTTGATATCGCCGTCGACATTGCTCGTAAGGTGGACACAGAAGTCAAGTGGAAGACTGTAGGAGACTTTGCTATGGTCGCTTGGAAACTCGGCTTGGCAGAAGAATGCCTTGAGCGTGCAAATGACTTGAGCGGGCTTTTGCTACTACACACATCCGGTGGCAATGCCACTGGTATCCGAAAGGTTGCAGACCTTGCTCGTAAGTCTTAAGATTAGTTTACCATGAGATTAGTTGAATGCGCCATGACTCACTAAACTGCTCTTTCCTCACAGTCGCCAAAGGAAAGAACAACATCGCTTTCTCTGCTTTGTTGCAACTTGGAGCAACTCAGGAGGCAATTGACTTGCTTATCAAAACTGATCGTATTCCAGAGGCTGCCATGTTTGCAAGAACCTACATGCCAAGCGAAACCAGCCGGGTTGTTAAGCTTTGGAAGCAAGAATTAGACAAGAACAACCGGCCCAAGGTTGCTGAAAGTTTAGCTGATCCTGAGAACTACCCCAATCTTTTCCCTGAACTTCATGCTGTCAATGGCCAATCTCCCGTTGAGGAAGAAGCACCAGAAGTAGATGATTTCGAAGACACTGTAGAACAAACAAATGAAGAAGAAGAGGAAGAACAAGAAGAAACTGCACAGGAAGATGCATTAGAAGATGAAGAAAGCCCAGTTGAATGAAAGCGGCGGCGGAATCTTTTTTAATTACTTTTGTTCACAGATTATACAATAAAAACAAATAAAATTTTAAAAATTGTCATTCGAATTATTCCTCTCGAACCAGTGCTCTTCTAGTCTGCCATTCCACCTCGACCTTTCTATCGTACTTTCTCTTCAAGTGCCATTGCGTTAGCCTCAGAGCAACCCATGATGATTCCAAAATGAAGTAACCAAGTAAGACCTCAGCCAACCAAGCTCCTATACCTTGATACAGGCCAGAGTACACGCCTTCTTCCTGAATGACAACGGCCACGCAGTTCCAGAATCCAGTATAGTGTGTGTCATTCTTAAGAACCCCACTTCCTTGTAACATCAGTCGAAACACAATGGTCTCGGCAGGATAAACAAGCGCTCGTGTGAGTATACTACTTGTGATGCCACAGACCACCTCAGGGTAGAAAGAGTACAGTGTGGTTTCATCAGCGGTGGATTTGGATGACTTGTCTTGGGAAGAATCCTTTGCTGGCGCCGCCATGGTCGTGATGGGAGAAGAAGACGATACTTCCCTGGCGAGTGGTTGGCGAAGTGAAGAAGTGCGGGGGCGCGGTGTTTGGTGCTGCCGCCTACTGGATTGGCGTTTCTCGGTGTGCTTAGATTTAAAAAGGAAGCGATGAAGATGCTTATATACAATGGTGAGTAGCTTTTCAGATAGTACACTGAGGATACATGATGGAATGAACACAGAGGAGAGGGGGAGTGCATTGTGGGCCAAAATAGGTTGAGAAAATGGGGAGAATCGATGCAAATCTCTCTTGCATGCCCTCCAGAATCCAGAATACGATGTGATCACCAGTTGAGTGAATGGGGTCTGTGCTTGTGTTCGTACAATTAGTGCATTTCGATATATAGGGTGTAGAGGGATATAGACAGCCAACTCCAGTACTTTGTTTACAAAGGCCAACGATAATTGAGTCAAGAAAGTGGTTGAACTGGTTGCCTTACTGAATATTCTAGATATCACTGTATTCAGTACGCTTTCATAACTGACAGCAAATCCTTGCGCAAGTAGACCCAATCCGAACCCAGGGTATAGTGCCTTCCAGCCGCCTTGTTGGCGTTGGTTAGCTAGGTACGTGATGGAAGTGAAAGGCGTATCTCTCTGTCTAGCAAATAGTTGTGGAACGGTCTGATGCCGATGCCTTGCCACAACGAAGGGAAAGCACAATACATAGTTGCCAATCATTGAGCCGACGGCAAGTGAAAAGCCAGCAAAATTCTCTGCTGATTCTGGGAGAGAAATAGATTTAGAGTGGTACGATTAAGCTGGAGGAGGTAAATCGTCTAAGCAATCTACCTTGTTGTACGTCAGGAGCGTTATAAAAGCCTACAGTCGCCAAAACGTCGGCTTCTGACTTTTCGACAGCCTGACGAAGCTCCATAGCATGCCGAATTTCGTCATCAACTTCGGCGGGATCTTGTTCTGGATCAGCGAGAACGTTGTTTCCGAGAGTCAGGCGACATAAGTATGCTGTCACTGTCATGCACAATGAGATTATAATTTGCTGAGAATCGATCCAAAGGGGACAAAGGCAGTAGATTTTCGCTGTTAAAATTTGGGTTCACGAAGCTGCTTTGTCTTCGCGACAGTCCCCTCAAATGCATCTCAATAAAATTCGCGCTCGAAGATATCACTATTCTTTTCGATACCTTACTTAATAATGGTAGTATTCATCTTGCTGAGCAAGTCTATTCTCAGCTCATTGGTGGTGGCTACATCATGGCTCTAGTCATTCCTATGCTACAGACAGATCGAGAGTATATAAAGTAAGACCTAGTGTATTGAGCTACTTGTTCACGGCAACACCATATATCAAAAGGACATAAAAAAAGCCAATATACTGCTTCAAAATAAAATAAAAAAGTGCCCATATTGCAACCAGCTTTTAACTGCAAAGCGCTAAACACGAGCATTACTATAAAGGACATGGAGGTTCTCATGGGTGAACTGAAAATATGTGCCTTTCACTTGCCCGTTTTTTAACATGAACCGGCATTGAATTAAATTAAGTCATGCTATCTATGCTAGATATTGTATACTAACAGCCATACATCATTATGAAGGCTCTTGGATGACGCTGTCTACTTGCCTTGCTAGTAATATCGAAAAGGGGTGCCCACGGTTCATAAAATGAATAGAATGCAGGCGCACCCTGTTGAATTCGTATTTCTAACTTATGATTCTTCCCATCATTTTGAGGTAAATATCGGGATAAATGTCACGGCAACTAAGCTTCTTCTTGTCCATTAGATAGTGCGGGAGCTCGTTATCGGTCTATAACCTTGTTTTTCTCATCCTCCCTTGCATCGGCGAAACTATGCGTCTGACTTTTAAATTACGAAGCCGATTCCAGTTGAGGTATATTTATTATAGCCCTCTACGAGTAAATGCGTCTTTATCCTGTGCCATCAACCTATTCGGTACTCTACGGCCAGGTAGCATCGATCAAGCAATAATAAGTACAATGCATAGGTGAGGCTATCGATGGAGGTATGGGCTATCAAAGACACGTGACCGCGGTGAGAGCTTTTTTCCAAATCCTTTGCTTGACTCGGTGGAAGCCCTCAAAAAAAAATAATAAGAGAAAAGGCGAACCCGTCAAACAAACTGGTTCCCACTCCATCTCCTTTTCCTCTCGAATCACAAACATGTCTCTTAGAACCTTCACTTCTCGCTTCGTCCGCGCTTATACTCCTGCCCGTGTTGCTCCCTTCGCCTTCACGCGTGCTATCGCCAGTAAGTCCACTTTCTGACCTTGTCAAACTCTCTTTGCCTTTCTGACATACGAATCCTCTTTAGCCAAGAGATACACCAAGGAGCACGAATGGATCTCTGTTGAGGACAATGTTGGTACCATTGGTATCACTGACTACGCCCAGAAGAGCCTTGGCGACGTCGTTTTCGTCGAAATTCCTTCTCCCGGTCAAGCTATTGGTAGAAAAGGTGAGTATCATCATATAACGAACGTGTGTATGGAGAATCGGATACTAATGTGTCATCGTTTTGTTTGAAAAGAGCAACTTGGTGCTGTTGAGTCTGTCAAGGCTGCCTCAGATATCTACTCCCCCGTCAGTGGTGATATCATCGAAGCCAACGAGACATTGGATTCAGAGCCCAGTTTGATCAACTCCAGCCCTGAGCAAGATGGTAAGTGAAAGATCTATAAACAAAAGCGTACTGATCTACCCAAACTCATCCTGGCGTTCATTTACAAAGGTTGGTTGGCCAAGGTCCAACTTAGCGATCCCTCCGAGCTCGATTCATTGCTCGACGAGAGTGCCTACCAGGCACACTGTGAGAGCTCAGAAGACCACTAAATGTGTTCTTCTTTCTCCATAGCCTTTTATTCTCATTTTCCTTTAGTCTTATAAAGTTCAGTCCTGTTGCCCTTGTTGAAATGAAGCAGATAGTGGTGTTTGCAATGTAGATAGGGTTTGCAATAAACATACCATTACCTTATCATTTACAGAGCTTTTTAATGTGAAATCTTTATTCATAATTATGACTACCATGCCGCTTTCAGCTTCTTATTCTCGGTCGGCCTTGAAGTCTGCATAATGGAGCCAATGCAAGATGTGGATGACTGGACAGTCACAATCTCGTGATTTCGCTTTCACTTTCGACAATTTTCAAAACTCGATTTACCTTTGAAGTTTACTAGCTGGAATATGGTAGCTGTAACAGCAGAGTACATCAGCATTGGCTGCAACAAGATTACTCAGGCCGCAGCCTGGGGTTTGGATGGAACAGTTGCATATGCTGCTGATTCTTTGGTAGCAATATATCACCCTTTGGTTAGTAAGCCATACAACGCTTGCCCGAGATCGCAAAAGCTAAAACTGATTGAATTGCTTTAGGATAAATCGTCTGAAGGCGTGCTTGTCACTCTTCCTGGGCACAAAAATAGAGTGAATTGTATAGAATTCATTAATAGAGGTTTTTTTTTTAATATCCTGAAGTGTTATCATGGTCTAGAGCGCAATTATTGAAACGTATAATTTTTAGGTCACGAACAAAACCAAACCAATGTAGCGATAGTGAGTGGATCGGCGGATGGAACTGCTAAGATATGGAAACGAGATCCTTCCGGAAAAGTATGGTTTTTTTTTCGGGAATCAATTGTCTTTTACCAGCTTTATATTGACATTCGCGCTTAGTGGATTAACAGCTGCACCTTGACCGGACATTCAGCTGGCATAGATACAATTGCCTGTGTAAGAGCTGCTTCTATTGACGATAGTCATGGCGATTTAATAGCCACGGGATCCGGAGATGGCACAATCAAAATCTGGAGACGGAAAGAAGAAGACGAACATAAAGGTATGAATTGAGGAAGCACGCGGCCCGTCATGATGCATGTACTAATGGTGATCCTCAGATGGATACGAGTGTCTTCAAACCATCGACTGTGGAGTCAAATACCCTACAGCCCTGGCCTTGTCGTATTTACCTGGAACGAGCAGTAAGTTGATTGTCACACTTTGTCCATCCATTTTATGATGCTGATGAGGCATTACTACCAGTACCCATCTTGGCCGCTGGAAATACCGACCGAAAGATCTCTATATACATTTATCAGCCGATCTCTGATGCTTTCAACAAGTCGTTGGCCTTACCGGGACACGATAACTGGATCAGATCTCTGCAATTCGCTACCTACACCGAAGATTCCGAATCTCCTAGCTCAAAAGCATCCAACCACACTCTTCGTCGAGGCGATTTGATTTTAGCAAGTGGTTCGCAAGATAAATATATCCGACTTTGGAAGGTCACACCTGAAGAGTCATCTGGTCAGCAGCCGTCGAAGGGGCCTGAGGCAACAGGAGACGCTGATGGAGGTGTATTGACGAAGGATATGCTTGAGGCTCTTGAAGAAAGCGTAAAGTATGTAAATCAAAAAGAAAAGGAATGGATATGTCGTTTGGTGAGGATTTGGAAACTAATAACATTTGTAGGACTGGAGAAAGCATGCAGTTGAGTACCAAGGCTCACTTGTTTGAGGTATTCGACAAAGATCAGAGCAAAAAACGCTACACTATCATGTTTGAAGCTTTGTTGATGGGACATGACGACTGGGTGTATAGCGTATGCTGGCAGGCACCAACTGTTGTCAAAGGTTAGATAATATAAATCTATGTGTACACTCATATAATCCCGAATTAACCTGGTGTTCGTAGATGCAAACGGCCAAGAGAGGTTCCATCAGCCAATGCGTATTCTGTCGGCTTCGAGTGACAAGTCTATGATGATTTGGCAACCTGATCCAGAGAGTGGCGTTTGGATTAATGAAGTTCGAGTTGGTGAGATTGGAGGCAACACTCTCGGATTTTACGGTGGACTGTTCAGCCGTGATGGAAGACATATTATCGCTCATGGATCAAACGGATCATTCCACTTGTGGCATAACATTTCTACTGATGAAGGTAATTGATTGTTATGTTGTGTTTTGCTCTGCCCGCCTATGATATTGATTTCTCTGCTTAGACCTTAACCACTGGGTTCCTGAGGTATCCATCAGTGGGCATTTCGGAGCTGTAGAAGATCTGGTATGGGATCCACAAAATTTGTTTGTTGTCTCTGCAAGCTTGGATCAAACTTGTAGAGTCTTTGCTCCATGGAATCGAGATATGGATGGCCAAAAGACCGCAACATGGCACGAAATGGGTAGATCTCAAATCCATGGATACGACATGCAATGCGTTGCATTTATCGACAAGTGGCGATATGTTTCTGGTGCTGATGAAAAGGTGAGCTACAGGCGATGGTTATTGCTTAAGAATACATGTTAAGCTAATAAGTGGATTGCAAGGTTATGCGTGTGTTTGACGCTCCCAGAACCTTTATTGAGAGTCTTGCCGCATTGACCGGTCATGAGGAATTGGAATCTCAAGCTGTAAGTGTCGTTTTAATATCACAATAGATCACTTCTTCGCATTTTAATTACGTTTCAATTCATTTGGATAGGAATCAAGACCAGTAGGTGCAAATCTTCCAGCCCTTGGACTGTCCAACAAGGCAGTTTTTGAAGGTGATGCTTCCACCCTTACTGGCGAAGATGGTGATGAAGGCACTATGCAGAGCTATGCTCACCCAAGTGCCACACCAGCCTCCCTCCTCCAGACTTTGGAGCATCCTCCTTTCGAGGAGCATTTGATGCAGCATACATTGTGGCCGGAAGTGGAGAAGCTGTAAGTCCCTAGAAAAAAGTATAAATGGAAACAGCGAAATTACTCATATGCGAAATTCCTCCTCAGGTATGGACACGGATATGAAATCCGATGCGTTCGTGGTACCCATGATGGCCGCCTTGTTGCATCTTCTTGCAAGGTATGTTCAGCTGGCTTTGTTACTTGTGGCGCACATCGCCTTTATTAAACCTCATATTGTATGGCTAGGCCTCCACACCAGAACATGCTGTCATCCGTTTGTTTGATACCAAGACTTGGAATGAGCTGGAAACACAGCTATCAGGGCATTCACTTACCGTGACGAAACTAGAATTCTCTCATGACGACAAGTACTTACTCTCTGTATCGCGTGATCGCCTTTGGTCCATTTACGAGAGAGTAGAGAGCGAGCAAGGTAAATGTTCATTTTACATGTTTAGTGAAATTCCGAGGCAGTCGCTCATATATTTTTGCACAGGAGTCACATATGCATTGCGCAGCCAAGCCAAGGCACATGCGCGTATTATATGGGATTGCTCTTGGAGCCACGACGACACATTGTTTGCAACCTCGTCCAGAGATAAAACAGTAAGTGGTAGTACAGAATATGCCAAAGAACATAGGTGAACAGCACTAACATTAGCTCGCGTGGTTCTAAAGATAAAGATATGGACAAAGGCTGAAGGCAGTTCCGACTGGACATGTGTTTCAACCATAAAATGCACAGAAGCAATTACAGCTATTGATTTCGCACCACGTTTAATTAACGACAAGTAAGCTGAATGCGATTAACGAGGCATTGTTTGTGATTTACGTATGACTAATGTTCCTTTGTGTTAAAAAAGATACGTTCTCGTCGCTGGTCTGGAAAATGGTGAAATTCAATTGCTAGAGTCTCAAAAAGCGGCTGTTGATCAGTGGCAGGTGGTCTCTACTTTGGACGCTCAGTAAGTAATCGGACTGAATGTAGTCGTGACAGACGATTATAAAGAGGCACAGAAAGCTCATTTTCTCTCTCTAGGCTTTGTCACGTTGGCGTTGTCAATGCTGTTGCATGGAAAAGCGATAACGCATCAACATTGCAGTTTGCATCGGCAGGAAACGACCATGCAGTTAGAATTTTTAACGTTGACTTTTCATAGAGAATTATTTACAGTTTGTGGAATACACAAAAAAATGAAGAACAAAAAAAAAAAAGTGTGCTATGTGTAATGCTTGAGTGAATGCTTTGTGTCTAATCTTTGGCCTCTACTATTTTTTTAACCTTTTTATACAGATTAAGTCGTTCAGCCATTTCTTTTTCGACTGTAAAGTCAATTTGGGGTTGAGCACTCCATAAGCTGTTAATGTCATGGATTGTCACGGCATCTAATTTTGGGTGCTGATAAAGCTGATGGCTCAAAGTAACCTTGTATGTGTATTCTTGATGGTACATGTCTCGGATTTGTGATATATATAAACTTGTTTGCTCTTCTGATATCGATGCTGTACTGAGCAAAGCCGCGCTGGTACCTACTCGTGGCGACATTGTTTGTTCATTCGTAGCGTAAGCGGCATTCTTTGCAGCTTCTTTCACCAGAGCCGTAAATTGATCGACAATTACGCGAAATCTTGGTATAATGGCATTGAAACTTGAAAATGTTTCTTCAAATATTGCTGTTTGTTTGTAGATTAAGGCAGCTTTCTGATCCTCGCCAAGTAATGGTATGGTGGCATTCAATGTCGCGGATCGCTGCTGTGACGTATTAGCTAATGACGATAGTAGAGCTATTCCAGAGTTCTGTAGAGACACCCAGTCACGACAAAGGGAATCTGCCTTTGATAAGTGAATAATCGTCAAGGCGGACATACCCACGTTACAAATTGTAATGCAGAACGAAACCAAAAAAAAACCTCTACCGACGAAATTGGGAAGTCGAGCGGGGTGAGTTCAAATTTTGTGTAAGTGTAAAACCTTCCCAGAAAAAGTCACCACACTTCCTTTCTTCGTTCCGTTCGTTATGATCTCTTACGCCATCTGTCGTGACCTGCCTCAATCATTTTCCAACTGCGTAACAGCTGTTGATCTCAGTCAATCCGCAATCGACATCACTTTAGCTCATCAGCAACATGATGAATATGTTAAAGTTCTAAAGGAGCATGTTGCAAACGTTATACAAGTCTCGGCGGATGAAGCTCATCCAGGTAACAAAAGTTCTTATAGGCTCTCCAAAATGACAAGCTGAACTCACACTAAGCTTTATGAATATATCAGACTGCTGCTTTGTTGAAGACACATGTGTTGTTGTAAAAGATACAGCTGTTATCAACCAGCTTGGCCATGTTTCCCGACAGAAAGAAATTGGCCCCAATGCCGAAGCATTAAAGCAGGTATAGGTCATATCAATTATAATGATGGGCTAGGCATACTTTACAAATCCATAATCATAGAATGCTAGCGACAAGGTTTCATTAACGCATCATCCGATTTCTTTACCAGGTACCAACTTTGAAGAATATTGTATATATGAAGGATATGGATGAGAAGGCGACTTTGGATGGAGGAGACTGTATGTTGGTTGACGACCATCTGTATGTTGGGCTTTCAGCACGAACCAACGAACAAGGTGCGAAAGTACTTGAAAAAGTGAGTCATCATTCTGTGGGAAATAGTGGTCATTTTAGCCGCACTAATGAACTCTTCCAACTTTTAGGCTTTCTCGTCCCGTTGTAAGGTAGTTACTATCACTGCCCTGAAAGACTCTCCTACCCTTCATCTCAAGTGCCTTGTCACTCAAGTTAATGCAGACACACTTGTTGCCTGCTCCAATCCAGCCGGGAAAGAGTTGATCCAGGAGATTAAGCAGAAGAGCGGTGTTGACTACAGCGTTATCTTCGTTCCCGAAAGCGTTCCCGCCAACATCCTGGCTTTAGGCTCCGACTTTGCTGTAATTCAGAAGAACTTTCCAGAAAGTGAACGCATTCTTGTGGAAGAGTTGACTGAGAAAAGGGGGATTCAGTTGAAAGCTTTAGATATGAGCGAGCTCATCAAGGCAGATGGTGCACTGACGTGCTGCTCTGTCCTTATACCTTAGGTGATTTTACACCGTAATTCTACTGTGACGTTATTTTTCCCAATCTAGGGATCCGAGACAACGATATTTATTTGCTTGTTAGTTGAAAATAAAATACAAATTTGATACAGGATAATCAGCAAAATTTGCGCATCAAGATATATCTCCTGAGGTATTTTAGTCCAGTTTCGATTACTATAATCGATAATTTTCCAAGCACCAGACTATTTTTTATATGCCATAGGAACCAGGGGAGAAAAAACGTGCTGATGATTGTTTGTGTTCGAATCGCTTCTCTGAATTTTCCATGCAAGTATTTGTACGGGCTGGTGTAATTTCCGACCCCCACTCAAAGACTATGTGCTTTACAGAGAATTGCGATATGATATAAAAACAGGTGAGCACCAACGGCAACATTTTATATCAACATTAGGACTTACTTACCTACAAACAAAACAATTACAAATGATTCTTATCACCTCGGTTGACCAATGGCTTGGCTACAGCATTGCATCTCACCTTATGCACCACCCAACACTACGCAACAAGCTAAGACTAACGTATCAAGACAAGTCTAACTGCCACAGCTTTGAACGTAACGGAGCAGAAATGGTTCACATGGATTATTCGAATGAAAATAGCTTGGCTCAGGCTATGCGAGGTGTTCAACATGTAGTTCTCGTCATTGGATTCGAAACAGACAGAGTTGAAATGTGCAAGAAGATGATTCAGCGCGCTCATAAATCTGGAGTTAAAAGCATCATCATGGTATCTCATATGGGAGCCATGTCATCAACCCACCACTCCTTGAAGGAATTTAGCGAGATTGAAGAAGAACTGTTTTCCACTGACATAGATACTGTTATATTAAGGCATGAGAAAAATTCTTTTTTTGCGAGACTATTCACATAACCATGGCTGATGACTTGATTTTCATAGGGCTGATTGGATAAACCAAAACTTCCACCTTTGGTCCAACTACATTGAGAAACACCGAAAGCTACCAATGACCATTAGTGACGATACACATTTATGCCCAATTGATCTAGAAGATCTCTGCCACATTGTACAAAATGTATTGCTGACTGACGAGGGCCATGTTCGTGGTGAATTAGATGACCAGCATATTGGACAAATATACACTTTGACCGGTCCAAAGCGAGTCAGTGGAAAGGAGCTTCTACAATTGCTAGCAGACACAACCGGCTATCAAAAGCTGACTTACCACCGCACAAGAAGAATGGATCTTTCATTTTACTTGCAGGAGCTAGGAAAGGACATCTGGTTCGACGCACGAGTCAAGCGCGAGAAGGCACAAATTTTCAATGACGATTTTGTGAATTACGGATACAAGTCAAAAGTATTCTCTGCACCAAACGGTATGTCTGCTTTTACATGAATAGGTTACAGTGAGCAATGCGAAGGGTTGACTAATTTTTTCCAATAGGTACCCAAGTGCAAACGTATTTGGACTACTTTGACTACATTCAAGCTAACCAAGGCAGCATGCATACTCCTCATGCTGAACTTCTAGCTAAACGACCATGCAAGACACTCGATCAATTCTTCAAAGAACATGCAAACACTTTCAAACCTAGAGTTTAATCATAATAATCCTCCTCTCTTAGAGCAAATATGCAAACCGCTGTTTTTGAAGTGGGCACTCTTTTGCAACCCGTAACTTGTATTTACCTTCTCGTTCACATTCCATAAACCAACAGTCATTTAGAACGATCTTTTGAATTAGACATATTTCATTTATCTTTTCAGTGATTTTTTTTCTGGTCTTTATATTGGGGGGGGGGATTTTGGATTGTTTTGATCTCGTGTAGAGGAGATGGCGATTCTATAGAAATCGAAAACGGTGGTATTCTCAGCGAAGACAATCAAATCAAATAATGGTGGATAGCTGGATTAGTATCCGGCTGTTTGCTTGCCGCTCTTGATGCTCTCCGGCATACGCATTTGATAATCTATGGTAGAGAGAGAGAGAGAGAGAGGCATTAAGTACGTCTAATATATTATATGGGGTCTTTTACCAGCCGTTCTATTTACCTCCATTCTGTGTGATGTATCGCACCCAGGGAAGGGCTTGATATCCACTCTTCTCGACAATCTTGAGATACCGGACCTGAATACCGGAAACAGTGAAATATGGGATCTCGAAGGAAATGTTGATCGGGGGCTTCTTTTCAGTTTCTTCCGCTGAATGTAATAGTGTCAATGGTGGGTTTCCAAAATTACCCAAAAGGGTCATTCGATGTAATATCTACAATTTACCTGCTTGCACTGAAGGAAGACCAAAGTGAGCTCTCATTATAAATTCCTTTCCACCTTGGAATTGCTTAATTTTCCAAATAAGACAAGATTTTTCAGGCTTGTATGAAACTGAACCGCTAGAGCACTGTAAATATCGTCAGCTAACTGTCCCCACAATGATACACAACCTGAAAATTCATTTGCTTGTTACCTTGAACTTTGGAGAGTCCGCATCATCAGGCACTGGGATGGAAATTTCTACATTGTTTGCTGAACTTTTTCGCTTAAACTGAGCCCTTGCCTTCACCATGTATTCGACCCTAGAGCCGGCATAATTTTCAACAACAGCCTCAACCCAAATGAGTGGCTTGACCGAAGTCTGAAGACGGTAACTCATCAGCTCAAAATCACCATCTGGTGGAATGAAGCTAATGGTTCGGTCGTTTTCAAAGCGGGAAAGGCGCACACATTGATGGAACTTGACATCTTCCATTTCAATTGCCTTTGCAGAGCTTGCAGTAGCTGCAGTCGCCAAGTAGTAGTAACAAAGGAACTGTTAGTCACAATTTCTACTTATCCGCGGCTCATCAAAACACTTTACCTCGACCAGTTGCCTCAAACATAACCTTATCGTTGAGCCCGAGTCTAAGTTCAGGCATGCCTGACAGATAGCATCTCATCTTGACACTTCCGAGAACTTCGCTTCGCAAGACATTACCATTGGAATTGACCTGGAAGTATTGCTTTTAGCCCTCCATAACATTTTGGCAGCATAAATATATAATAAGGTCACTTACCAAAAGGTTGACACTTTCAATGACATCCAAAAAGATCTCATTCTTTTTGTATTTGATACCCTCAGAACGCCATGATACAGCATTCGTAACAGCCATAGGCGGACGAACTTGAGTTTCCAGCTTGTAGGCATCTTGTGTAATATACCTAAACAGGTGCGTTAGCCACAGTCAAAGGAACAGGTATCAAGGATACATATCGAATCATACTCTTGAAGAATCTTTGTTTCGGTTGTTTGAGGATATCCGAAATCCATCATCTCGTCCATAAGTTCGTAAACAATGACAAAGTTATCGCGAATTGATTCTTCTTCCAACTCTTTGAAATAATCGGCAAACACTTCTGTCAGTCTATGCAAGAACAGCATGATACTTGTTGCGTTCGTATTTTTGCGCGTTACTGCCAGCACTATATCACCAAGAAAGAAAAAGAGAAAGAGGTCTGAGTGCGTTATAACGTTATAGCTTGCTTAGACGGTGACAAAGCAACATACGGTAAAGGTTGTTGTGTTTGATATACAGATAGTTGATGCCTTCATGGGTGAAGCATGGCAGTGGAACTTGTTCATCTTCGGCTTCGCTGACCTAATAGATCAAAGCGATGTCAATATTGGCTGATAAAACTGTTATGATGCACTGAAAGCGTAGGTAGTTACCAATGGCATAAACTTCTCCACTGCGCTCATGGGCACATCTCCTCGATAATTTCTGGAGATGAGGACTTTGCCTTTGAGATCCAATATGAAAACTGCAATGAATCTTTAGTTTTAGTGGCTCGTATGTGGTGCTTGACCCTTCATAGTCGTTTCTTACCAGCAGATGCCATACTGGATTGAGGACAAGGATGCTGTGGTGAACTCGCGCGGAGACTCAAAAGACAGAGAGTTGTCTTGAATAGCCCTCAAGCGGCCATCGAAAAATTTCCAGACCTTTCAACATGCCTTTGGTTGCTAATTACTCGTCGGGATCAGACAGCGATTCTGACAGTGAGCCTAAACAAACCACTAAACCACAGAGATCTTTTATCGACTCATTACCTCCTCCAAAGAGGAAGGTTGAAACAGCCAATGGCAAAGTCCAGATCTTTGTAGATCTTCCCAAACCAAACAACGACAGAGATCATGATAATGATAATGGCTCGATGCCGATCGCCAAGCGACCAAAGACCTCAGGAGGATCTGGATTGTCAGCTCTCCTACCACCTCCAAAGAATCCTAACGCAAGCCTTAGAA
The DNA here is from genome assembly GCA_016758895.1 of Umbelopsis vinacea. NCBI lineage: Eukaryota > Fungi > Mucoromycota > Umbelopsidomycetes > Umbelopsidales > Umbelopsidaceae > Umbelopsis > Umbelopsis vinacea. Next base: position 2,056,886 of record JAEPRA010000001.1, on the reverse strand, counting down.
AAGAAGGGTCGGCTTCTTCAACCCCAACCACAGCACCCACCTCCAAAACCACATCGTTTATACCACCTGCACTTGCAAAACGAAAAGCAGAGCTAGCTGCAAAAGCCTCAGCAGCAACCAATGTAGATAAAGCCAAGTTGAATATTATTAAAAAAACGACTGTAGAAAGCGAAGAAGACGAAGAAGAAGAAGAAGACGAAAGTGACGATGAAGATGTAGGAGAAGTCAAAAGCTTCTTCCCACTAGGTAAGAAAAAAAATCAGTGTCAATGGAAATAATAGGAGAAAGTAACTTCAACAATGTTTATGCTAGGACCAAATATCACGCAAGTTTTAACAACGCCTACACAATCTGAACCAGCCACTATAACAGAACCAGTGGCAGAGACTAACCAGCCGACCGAAGAGTCCACTATCTCTTATACAGCAGCCGACGCATATGCTTATTATGATCCCAATGCGCAATACGATCCAGCAGCTTATCAACAATGGTATGAGCAGCAAGCGGCATATGAACAACAGAATGCTCCAGAAGAGGAACTCAGTAGTGAAGCGGTAAGTGTCGCAAGTATTTCAGTAGCAGCGTATGGCTCAGCAGTTAAACTTTCTTTACAAATAGATGGAGAGACTCATGGGTAGACACGGGAGAGGATTTGGGGACCACATCAACATAAAGACTGTCAATTTAGCAGAAGAACTTCAAAACAAGGACGGAATTCCAACCCAGGAGCCCATTGGGCTTTCAGGGAGCTCGGTATGTACCTGGCAATCTAAAGGCATCTTAGCTTATGTAAACTTGGTCTGGTTTAATCCTAATCCCACGTGGCTGTTTATTGTAGATCAAAACAAGTTCTCTTCAAAAGCGCAAGAGTAATATTATGTTCTTGGCTCATCAAGCTCAAAGCAAACGAGATATTCTAGCAGAACAATATGCGCAAAATCGCAAGACAAAGCGAGAGGCTAAAATGAAATATGGTAATGATGAAGTTGAAACGACGATGCTTCGCCCATCGGCTTTTGCTAACCGATTTTTTATGTAGGGTTTTGAACTGGAAACAACCTAGAAATTCTCTCCTATGCTGGTTTGGAATTTGGCGATACTATGATGTAAACAAGCAGTATGTCAGTCGACAATTATGAGAAATAAAATACGGGAACGTCTTGCATAATTTTGAGTGGGAAGCGTTAATCTCCCTATTGGCTGCTGTAAGATGTCAATTGTTTCAAGCTTTGAAATCCTAATTTTTTTTTTATTTTCTCTTCTTAACCTTTTTTTTTTTCTTTAACCCTTAACAGTAAATGTCCTTTACAGGGAGTGGTACTTCTACACATGTTAGAAGTCAGTCTCAGGGAACAATGACTTCACGCCTCACTCGCACATTTTCTGGAAATCGTCGTCAGCGTCGTCACCAAGAAATGCCATCCATATCAACTGCTGCAACCGCTATAACCGCAGAACCGTCTCCGACTTCAGCGCCGCCTGTAAGCAGCCCATTCAACGCCATTTCAGAAACGAAACCACCTCATGTGCGTATTGTGCCCAGCCTTGAGGCTCCTGGCCAATCTCTTATTTTTTCAGTCATTGAGATGGACTTGGAAAACGGCAACTTGGTCAAAATCGGACGATTTACCGATAGACGGAATCTTCCTAATAGAGTGACATTTCGCAGCAAGGTAGTGAGCAGAGCTCATGCGGAGATGTGGTCAGAAGGTCGAAAGGTAGAAAAAGTTATTTTCTGTTGCACCGAGGGGTGCGCTCAACTAAGGAGTTAAGCCTACCTCCTTTGGGGTTACATGACTGACCATTGCCCAATTGTCAGATCTTTATGCGGGATACCAAATCCTCCAGCGGCACCTTCTTGAACAATATCAGACTAAGTCCGCCTGGCCAAGAGAGTAAGCCCGTTGAACTAAAAGATGGCGACATTGTCCAGCTCGGTGTGGACTACCAAGGCGGAGCGGAGGAGATATACCGGTCGGTAAAAATGAAATTTGAGATTAACAGAACATGGCAGCAAAAAGCCAATCCATTCAGCTTGAATGCTTTGAACAATTTGCGGAGCTTAGGCGGCACGCCTAATACGATAACTCGAACCAGTTCAAATGCTTCTCCAGCTATTTCTCAAGACAATGACACTAGCCTTCCGGCAACCACCAACAATTCAACCAGTCCAATACCGCCGCCAGCTCAAGTTGAAATCGAAGAATGTTGTATTTGCCTTTTTGCCATTGCACCGTTTCAAGCCTTGTTTCTCGCACCTTGCTCTCATACCTATCACTACAAATGCATTCGACCACTACTTGTTCAAAATCATCCGGCCTTTTCCTGTCCAATCTGCAGAACTTATGCAGACTTGGAAGCCAATGTAGCGGTTGAAGCAGAAGAAGTTCTAGAGATGTATGGATTAGGGCAAGATAGTGATCACCCAGCTACCGCCTCTATCACCAACATTCGACCTCCTTCGTTGCGAGCTATAGCTTCTACCACATCATTAAATCATTATCCTGTGCGACAAAACAGCATTGTTAGCAACGATGCGCATGTTCCATATCCTATGGACTCCGATTCTGCTCATCCAGAAACGCAAGCACTTGGTGGACTGCCTATTTCACAAAGCATTCCGGCTATTAGGAACGGCACCGTTGGCATAAGAGAAGCCATGGCTCATACTTTGGTAGAGAGCTCGCAATATGGCATGACGGAAAGAATGAGACTAAATTCATTGTCATCTGAAGGTATGATGTAAACTGGTTTCTCTCCACAGCTATGGAAATATGCTAATCCCTTTTTCTCTCTCAATCAGAAAATATCTTACACGACGATGATAGGCGGCAAACCATCATACAAAGAGATGATGACGAAAATGATGATATACTGGGTTTACAAAGCGATGTCGACAACCTGCGAGATGCAACTAGTGGCGGTTTTATGACAAATACATCCACATCGCTCCCAACCTCGGCAGTATCATCTCCGCTCACACCATCGACATCTCGATCTATGCAACGACGTCCAAGTGCCACTGGAATTGTGGGAAAATTGCGAAATGTGATATTGGAAAAGAGGCGGTTATCTTCCGGTATTGAATCACCTGTCAATGCTGAGTTGCAGGATGATGCGTCGTCGACTGGTAGTGGTATGCATACCAGAAACGACTCGATCCATCGCAATGATTCTAGCTCCATGGATTCTGCCTCATATCCTAACCTTCGAAACGACATGTCCTCTCCTTCGCAAGAGTTTCAGGAAACAACAGACGAGCATAGTGGAACGTGAAGGGGTTTGCAGGCTTCATAAAAAAGAAGAAGTACATTTAAATGCAAGCCCACCTAAAGAAAAACCAAACCAAAAATCCACACACACTTCATTAGTTCCAACCCCCTTTCTGTTCTGTTATTTACCTTTTTCTTGTACAGTGGATTCTAACTTCGTTCCCTTTGAACACAAATTCGTTTAGATATGCAAAATTACTTACATAGTCTTTGGTTGTGATACATTGACTATGAGTTCGTCTATTTGGACAGCTCAATCTATTATAAAAAGGCATCTTGTCTCTACAGGTTTATTAAAATAATCGAAAAAGTACTACGCATCACTGTATATGGGTGGGGGAGGAGTATTACTTGAGATGTATTCGTATCAGATGCAGTTCACCTGAGCACAACCAACGACACAACTCCTCTGCATCTCATAATGTATTTATGTTTGTTTTTATTTATGAACTTGCTACTTCTGGTATGGCAAGTGAGAGCAGCGACGAATGCTGTAATCGGGTATACTTTAGAAAATGGTACTGGTATCAAATATTACGCAGCCTTGGGGATGTAGTTTGGTCTCCAGAGCTAGCCGGCCGTCCTCTATATTCGCCAAAAGCATCTTGAGATTGCGGGCTACCAATGGAAGCAGTTTGAAGATATGAGCTGGAAGAGCTAAGTGATGTGGCCAGAGGAACGCCAGCTGATGGCAGCGAGGAGGCGTAGGGTGGTGCATACTCTGATCTCGATGTGCTTTCATAACTAGAACTATGTCTATGCCTGTAGATTGTCTCAGGTGGTGGTCGACCAGCGCTAGCCTCAGATCGAGTACTGAAGGGTAACGATTGCCTTGGGGCGGCGATAGCCGCTATGTCTTCTAAATGCATCCGCGCCAACTCTTTTGAAACGCAAATGATTAAAACTCGGGACACAGCATAACTGCAATTAGCAAGAAAATACTGTTTACCTCTCAAGTGTGTCCTGACTGAGAAGCTGTAAGCATAGTCGCTGGCTGTAAAGTGCTGGCGATTCTCGAGGTCGATGTTACATCCTCCCAACTAAACATGACAGTCAGTATTGCGATTGGACCTATGTATTACAGCATGCTCGAGGGCTTTAACTTACTACTAATAACGTTATGACCTGCAACAATGCAATGTAATTAATATGTTGAGCAGATGCACACCCGCATCAATATGCGTCTGAGATACTTACATGCGTATGCCCCCACGCTGCTGCATGATGTAAAGCCGAGTTACCGTCATCATCAACATGGTCTACGTCGGCTGATATAGATAAAAGAAACTGGGGAAAATAGGCAGTTTTTAGCTGATTACGCAAATGCAAATGCATTAAAAAAAGGGTGTGTGGGGCAGACATACTCACCTCCACAATATTAACATTGCCGTTCTTTGCAGCGAATAAGAGAACTGACCATCCATGTTTGTTTATAGCATGGATACACTCTGGGTATTTCTCGGCATAACGGTAGAATATCTATTCGGCGCATAAGTTGGGCAAAATGAAAAGCATATCATATTTCAATCCATCATCTATTCACCTCTTCCTCATTATTGATAGCTGCAAGCATTAGTACAGTATTATCTTCATGGTCCTGCATGATTGAATGTTAAACGAATGGCACTATAAAGATATTTGAAATGAATAAATCAACTTACCAGTGATATCGTTTCGTCTTCATGGCCAACACTGAGTAAATAGTTTACCACATCCACTTTCCCATGCTTAGCGGCCAGTAACAAAGATGTCCTGTTACCTTCTATATTAGGGACACTGTCCAGTCTATGAATCTTGCCCGAAATCTACTTACATTCCAGTATCCGGGTCTGGATTTTGTATGCTGTTTACCTTGCGCAACAAGCGCTTTACAGCATGTATGTTTCCGTCTAATAATTCATTTCAAGTCAATCAATCTGAGAATGCTGCTGCCATCGAGGTCAGGTAATAACCCACCTATCACAGCTTTCCTCAAGCGCACTGAGGGCTTTTCGCGAACTATAGTGGACCTTGGAAAGTCAAAGAACGTTTCCTTTGGTTGTTGGGACCTTTGCAGCATGGTCGAAGTGGTGAATCAAAGGTCAGTGCGGTGCTTTAATTGATGGACGGGAATGGCCCATGGCCAGTCAAAAGTCACAAAACGGTCGAGGAAGTTCCACAATTTTAAGCATTGCACCATCAGTAACATGATGACCAGCGAGTTCAACGACAACGAAGACGATGCTGAGAATCAGATCAATCAACAGTTGTCTCACTTTGAACATGCTGTTGAATTCAAAATTCTTCTAGACCAACTTTTGGATGAACAAAGTGGCAAATATAACAAGTCATACACGAGGATACAACAAATAGTACGGTTTATGCTCAGGCACTCGTGAAACACCACTATATTCAATTCGTACTTACTCCTTATCCGCAGTTGGACGTTTACCAGGAGCAACCTCATTTGTTAGATCCACACCTCGAGTCGTTGATTGAGCCTGTAGTGATACAAATTCGAGCGAATATATCATCCACCTCGGCAATGGAAGCTCAGTCGAAATGCGCGTGGTTGTTCAAATATCTTTACTACTTGACAAAAGCAAGAGGATATAAGACAATTGGTAGGTTGGAAATTTTTATACGCTAAGAAAAAGTTATATGTATGCTGACTTGGTCCCCTTCAGTGAAATTCATGACACACGAGGTGTCTGATTTGGAGCCAATGGTGGATTTCATGAACGCACAGGAAATAAGAGATGGGACATGCTGGGAGACACGCTATGTTTGTCTGATATGGCTTTCGATTATTTGCATGGTCCCATTTGACCTTCGAAAAATTGATAGCGGATTGGTTGCATCCGGTCAGCAATCTCTCATCAATCGTTTACTGGATATTCATAAAAGATATTTAGGATGTACCGGCAAGGAACGTGATGCTTCGAGTATTCTTGTTGCACGTCTTCTTAGCAGGTGAGTACATATAGGCGGTCATCCATTAGCATTGAATGCCGGCTCATCAGCCATTTTTAGACGTGATGTATCTACCGAACATCTCATTCCTTACCTTCAATGGGCAAAGGAAGAGCTTTCATCTGTCCACGACGTATTCAAGGTATGTTTATGTTTTATATTATCTTATTTTAGCTTAACTGGACTTTATTCACTGACATTGGGTGAAAAGGTGACTGGGTTACTGTCGTCCTTAGGTGCGATTTTCCAATATGCGGCAAGAGACATTCTCTTACCATCTCTCGACGATGTCGCTTTCCCTATACTGTCATTGCCATTTATCGATAATTTCTCTGGAAATGCCGTTATACGTAAACTGTATATCAAATTATCTGAGCGAATAAGTCTTTGTTACCTACGACCACGGGTTGCAAAGTGGAGATATCAAAGAGGTAGGTGCTAAGGCCAGGTGTGTTCCAAATAAATACCACTATCTCATTTTACGTTCTTTCAGGCAATCGATCACTGGTCAAAAACTTGCATAGCACCACCTCTTCCACTGATAACTCGTTGCAAGCCAATATTAATACCCATGCTGGAAATGACGAGGACGATGACGATGATATACCCGAACAAATAGAGACCGTGATTGAAATTTTGCTTAATGGATTAAGGGATAAGGTACACTATATGACCAATGTAAACACATTATCGGTTCATGCTCTCTGACTCAATTCGACGCATAGGATACAATTGTTAGATGGTCAGCTGCGAAAGGTGTCGGGCGTATTTGCCAGCGACTGCCTCAGGAGCTGGCTGACGACGTCGTTGGTTCCCTGCTTGAGCTTTTTAGCGAAGACGTTTTGAAAGATGGGAACAACAATCTTGATATATCTGCTACGTCAGAACACACCTGGCACGGTGCTTGTCTGTCAATCGCAGAACTCTCGCGTCGAGGTTTGCTTTTGCCAGAAAGGTTAAACGACACGGTGGACTGGATCGCCATTGCGCTCAAATTTGACCTCAAGAGAGGCTCTCATTCGATTGGTTCCAACGTCCGAGACGCGGCTTGTTATGTTTGTTGGTCATTTGCAAGAGCTTATGCCCCCGAAGTCATTCAAAGCTACGTAGGTCAGGTTGCTCATAGTCTGGTATGCGTGTCGGTGTACGATAGGGAGATTAATGTGAGAAGAGCAGCCAGTGCTGCCTTTCAAGAAAATGTTGGTCGACAGGTATGTATTCTCGTATAATGCTCCAGAATTGTAAAGCAGTATTAAATGTGTGAAAACAGGGCGTATTCCCTTTCGGCATCGACATCATCCAAGCTGCTAATTACTACAGCCTTGGTAATCGAAATCAGGCGTTCCTGGATATAAGTGTCGAGATTGCACGGTAACTTGTTATTCGTGAGGTTACAGTTTTATGTTTATTGTTGTTTTTTCCTAATTCTATATGTTACAAATAGGTTCGAGCCTTATCGCGATCCACTTATTGAACATCTCGTGAAAATCAGCGTGCGACACTGGGATAAACAGATGCGCTGCCTAGCATCGCAAACCTTGCACAAACTCGTTTCGATCGCTCCGAGGCATTTCATTAAAGTTGTCTTACCTCAACTGGTAAGTTTCGTTATGATGGAGATTTTTCAACGGCAGCGTTCTGAGATGTTACTCGCAGATTCCCGATACCACATCCTTTGACCAAAACATATCCCACGGCGCACTTTTGAGCGTTGCTGAGATAAGTCTGGCTTTGACAGAGTGCAGTGCTCACGACGTCGCATTGTCAGATGAGTGGCAAACCTCATCGAAAGATTTGCGTCAGGTACGTAAAATGTTTACTTTGAGATGTTTCAAGTGAAATGAAATTGCTCTATCGCGACAAAAATTAGCATTGAGGTTTAACACCATTGTTCTTTCAGAACATATCGAAAATTGTTAGATTGATCCCAGAGAAAAATCTGACCACCTTCGGATCTGAGCATATCCGAGAAGCGTCGTGTCACCTTATCGCTTGCCTTGCAGAAGCAGGAATCGCCACAACTGACAATGCAGACGCCCAGGCTTGGGATCAGCTCATTAGCACATCACTCAAACGCAAAGAAGAAAATGTACAGAAGAGTGCTGTGATGGCATTTGGTGCCCTTGCGCGCTACAAGGGCATAGATGAAGAAACGGTAAAAGAGTGTATTGACCAAACAATAGCGACACGGCACCTTTATGGCCGAAGAGGATATGTTCTTGCACTTGGAGCCATTCCATTTGACTTACCCCAGATGGATGTTCATTTGTCGGCCGTTCTTTCAGCGATCATTTCGGCTATGGCCAAGAAGGTATTAAAGTTTTCAATTTTTAATACCGATGGTTTGGGCCTAGTGCAGAAATGGACTAACATAGTTACGCAAAAGCATTCACCACAGGAAAATGACGCGGAGGCTAAACGAAATGCGGTGGTGGCTCTGCAGTCGATCATTCAACAACTGCATATCCGAATCAAAGAAGGTGAGCGGCCATACCTATCGTAACAACCCATGGTATCTCATATTGACATGCTATCCAGCCATACCCTATGACCAATTTCAATATGTGGTACAGGGACTTTTGAATAACCTAGAGGATTACAGTATTGATCAACGTGGAGATGTTGGATCTTGGATTCGCGAGGAGTCAATGAAAGTACTGAGTCTAGTAGTTCCGATGGTTACACGAATGGATATGGAAATCCCAGGCGACCAAAACTACCTGGGATTGGATACACAGATGAAGATTATTGCAAAGTTATTAAAACAAGCTTCAGAAAGGATCGACCGAACTAGAGCATGTGCTGGAAATGCATTGGCGGTGATCGTGAAGTCTACGACCGATGATGGTCGGCCATGCCTTCAGATACCGGGTCAAGAGATGCTATTGAACATCTCCAATAGGTTTGTGCTTTCCCTCCCCACCCACCACGCTTTTTCTTGGCGCTCACATGCTGAAACCTTCTTTTTGTTTTTGGTTCCCTACTACCAGCGACCTGGACTGGACTTCCCCGGCCGATGTCTACCCTCGGCTAGTTCCAATACTAGCTATCTCTGAATATCGCTTTGATCTACTTACTGGGCTTATTACCAGTGCAGGCAGTCGAACAGAATCTTTGGTAAGTCATGTCCATTGGAAAAAAAGATACGTCGGCCGATCAAAAGGTCCTGATGCGCATGGTTGTGATTTTAGTTACGCTATTCAAGCCAGTGTCTAAATGAATACATCAATCAACTACCTACAACGGTAGGAGATGCAACTCTCTGCCTGCAAGATTTCGTTCGGGAATTTAATAGGATTCTGGAGGTACATCGAAATGAAGACCGTGTGTCGATCGCTTTGCTGGAAGTGGTTGGGAGCTTGTTCGAGTCTGGAACGTTGTCGCACCTCCATGACGACCACATGTAAGATGCTTTGTACTTGTGAAAAATGCATTTAACATCACGATACTCAATTTGGAACAGTTATAATCGTTTATTGTTCCTAACAAGAAAGGAAGCTTACAAGAGCCGGGATGTCAGGAAATTGGCGGCGGTGATTAGAGTGTAATTTTCTATATATTCTGTTCAGAAGCAGTAATTGAACTCCCGCTCACTAATGACTTTGTTGCCTTCGAATAGTCTAGTAGGCTATGCTGGTCTGCCACCGTGCAAAGCTAGGACAACCGCGGTTCAGCAATTACTGACCTACTTGGTCCACCCATTTCCAAAAGTAAGTGATAAGGGAACGGGTAAATAATCCAAAGAGTGTCTCGATACAAAACAAATGTCTAAATAAAGATATTCTAGGTGAGAGTAGCAACGGCCGACCAACTTTTCATCTATCTCACAACATTGGATGATCAATACCTGGATGATCGTACTATGGAAGCCGAGGAAATTATCACTAGCACAGACTGGTAAGCTAATACTGCTTGGTCTATTTTTCCTTTTTCCTGTCCCTAACTCCCTTACCAACCTCCTTGGTGCACGTCTGACCCAATGGTGCTCGCAGGATGAAGCCAGTGGCCGAAATCAAGGAATATAGAGATCAATTATATGGTTTATTGGATATCGAGCGGACTACCGGATATTCAATACAATAGAACTTGCAGAAAAGTCCTCTCCACTTTGGGGCACAGAAGGGGGAGAATTAGTCGCATGGATCAATTTGAATAAAATGTCTAGGTTGAAATCCTATATCATGGTTTATTTTCTCCTTCTCTTCTTCGTTTCTCTTTTACTTTTTCTTTTTTTCAACGCCCTCCCCTTTCCTTTCGTTATACCTTTATGATGTACTTGCCCACACTGGTCTTATGTATAGTACCGTTGCTGGCTATGGCTGCACCTGTATTCGTTCAGTCCGATACAACTTCTGTCGAACCAGCTAGCCTGTTGCTATTCGAGAGCCTATGCGAATACTACGAAAATGTCACCGACGAAGTACTAGAAGCATCAACACTAGACGTGCTCTTTGAAGATGGTCTGTACGATGCCTTGAAAGCAGACCTCGCTCCACTGGATGGTAAGTTTTTCCTCTCCGCTTAAATCTCCATATCGATGTTTGAATGCCGACTGATTGAAACATCATGTAGAACAATGTTGGTCCGTTACGGCGCGACCTCTGCTACAGTCAACAATCCGAGTTCACTTGTCGATAAATCATGCAAACGTACTGTCACACATCCGACCATTGGTTGCTGAGATTTTACCTTCGCTCATTCCGCTCAATAATCAACAAAAGCATGGCGAAGAAGATTGGCTCCCTGGAGACAGAACTGCTGAAGCCCTTGTACCTCTCCTCTACAACTTGAACCAAATTGTCGGCTTCCGACTTGGCAGTTACCTCACTAGCGATGCCATGTTGAAAGACCTTGCCGACCGCGCCACGATGGTCTGCAAACCTAAAAGCAGCCTTGCCTTGCACGGCCAACAAAATCTTCAAATACCAAACCGATCGTTGACCAACAGTCGCACTCACCTCACGTCTCGCTTTGAGGATACCAAACAGCAGTTATGGTCACAATATGATGAACAACTAGACGATGTAGTCCGTGTCGTCATGGAAGACTATATGGATGATGAATAGACAGACATCACGACCAAACCCCCACTTTTGATACCCACCAATCCTTTCCATCGTCCCGCCCCTTGTACAGTTCGTTACCTATCTGCGTGACCACGCATAATGCCCACTGCTCGTCCCCCTGACACTTCATTTACTGTCTCACTCAGTTGTGAATACTTGAAACCTCGTTTCTAACAGAAACCATTGAACCATAGCACCATTTTCTCTTTTTCTCCTCTCCTCTGAAGTATCGTATGTAACGCAATGTATTTATTGCAAAAAGTAGCACCCTCATTTATGAACCATAAAAAACCAAAAACAAAAAAAAAGTTAGTGTCTATCTGTTCCCTTCACGTCTCTTGCGTCGTTCACGGATCACATATACCCGGTGTTGAATTTCTTCGTCTGTTATGTCTGATGGAGTTTTCCTTCGCGCGAACGCCATCTATAAATACTCTGTCAATATGCGGAGATGGGCGTGCAAATAATGGCGGCAGATTCACTCACATCAAGCAGGTGGTTGCAATCGATGGCTTGCTTGGGTAAACTTTGCATTATTTGAAACACTTCCATACTGTCTTCGGCATTCAGCAGCGCGGATGAATTAATTTCAAGCAGCGCAAGGGCCATCCTGAACAACACCGTATGTCCTTCACTAGAAGGGAAAAGAAATTGAGTAAAATGCCATGACGACTGTGTTCATATTTGATCGTTACACTCACTAAAAAAAGGCATCCCATACACGGAAAACGGACTACAAAGAGCGAGAAAGGAGATCAGTTTAAAAAACTGCGCTGGCCATCGATGATGAACAGCAGGATACGTACCTCGATAGGCAGGACGTTGGAAAATAACGTCAGAAACCAGTGCGTGGTGACCAAAGCGGAGGGTGGTGGCCGCTCCTTTTGTTCTAACTCCCAAAACGGAACATCGTTGCTGATCCTCGACCATATAGCAGGATACCTGTCAAATATCAGCCATAGAAGCGTTAACTGATCTACAGTGGCATCTTCCATGGTGGCGTCGTAGGTAGAAGGTGGCAGAATATTCGACGTCGTAGCCACCATGAGCCAGAACGTGTGCTCTTCGTTCTCGGTGCATAGTAACATGAGTGCGGCAATGAAATTGAGGGATTGGCAGTAGCCGATGGAAGGAGTATAGATGCTCAATGCAAGGAGAACTCGACGCAGGGCGTGGATCTTTGGCATGCAGGCTACGGAATAGCAGGCGTAACGGTGCGTTTCTGGATCGGTGCAGCGAAAATGCTCATTGTCCGGAAATGTGCGGTGAAGATCTAAGGGTCCTATGTGTTTAGGGATAGGAGACAAAAAGTCATGATGGAACTATCTGGAAGCACACCTCTCACTCACCTTGCTCTATGATATTCCTATATTCATTATGCCCTCCCATAATTTCAGCTGACTGCACCAGCGATCGGTACAATTGAGGGTTCTTATCCATCAGTGCTTTTGCACCACTGTAGTGAAGCCACGCCTGTGCCAGTAAATGCATGAGAAAATGATCCTTTCAAAAATCGAGTCATGCACGCACACATGCACCTACCTCAGCTCGGTAATGTCGAGGAACCCCCTTACGAAAAAATCGCCTGACTAACGATTAATGAAGTGTGAGATGGACGTTGTCACCGGAAGGTAATGTTCTATCCTCCTCTGGTACATACGTCTCGTTGATCGCTCGGGCCATATTCCACCATTATCAAGTAGTAGTCGGTCCCATTGGTATAATCTATTCATCATCATAGGCTGGTATCGAGCCTCGAACTCCTGCACCTTATGAATAGGAATGTACGGGGATACCTTTGAAAACCCGTAGCCATCACTGGATATAAGCCCATCGTTAATGAAGGGTCAATATAAGTAATAGGGTGAAAGTGGTGGGACATACCGTTCAGGGTCATCGGTGGAACTTGCATTACTGTTCACGCTGGAGCTCGATCGATTGCTTTTACGGTTATACATGGTATGCAGTGAAGAAGGGGACTTAGTAGGGCGCATATACATTGAACAATTGGAAAAAGGAAAGAATTCTTTCAGAAAAAGAAATTCTTGGAATCACAAAAATTATGATAAATTCGCATGGCATGGTATGGACATTCCAATCAGAACTGATTGTAGTTTTTTATTCATGAATGTTACAGCATGGATATACAGGAGATCATTTACACAGGGTTTTGGAGACGATAGTGTTTCATCAATCCATTGTTGCGCACGCCCATTCGTAACTGGAAGTTTTGTCTTTGCTTGACAGCCGATATTGGCTGTGATTGTTCATGAGAAGATGATCCATCTGTAATAGCGAGCTGATGCATACGCTTTTTCTGAGATTTCGAAAGTGATTCGATGCCCTCGCCATTTTGCGTCAATAGTTTATTGGCAGCAATACTCTCACGTGCCTACAAGAAATGTACAAGTTAGATATTGCATTGGAAATCTCTTGAATTCCACATGAATGTGTACTTACATCCACTGGTCTCAGACTTTGTCGATAATAAACATTGAAGCTTCTGTGTCCTATCCGAGTGCCACTGGGCAAAACAAGTTCTGTCTCGACAATCTCTGCTAACTGACCAGATTTCGTCTTTGTTGACTCATCAACATCCATATCACTTTCGATAACTGACAGATCGTAGTCGTAAAATTCTATCACTTCCTCTAAATCGCCAACGGTTTCAAATGAGACTTTGCAGTGTCCTGAATCGAGCTATTGTGATGTATTAGTGCCTGCAGCCCAATTGATATAATTCAAAAAAAAAAAAATGCAATCCCGACTTACCATATGTGCCCGAACAGCTTCTAAACTTCTATATTCTCGACCTCTGCCATTGCAGTACAAACACAAGTGTTCTTGGACTAATTTGTTGGTCAAGTGCTGAAGGAACCCAGATGCGTCTTTGAGATAATCCGGGTCAGGAAGGAAAAAACCGTGGGCTTTCTCCATATGCTTCAGATTATCGTCCATTTCAAGTGCATGATGTCTGCAGAACAAACAATCCTTATCCGGCTCATCAATATGTTCAATACGAGATGCCTGACTGTGAATATCAGAAACTGATTCGTCATCTTCGTCTTGTAAGAGCCGTCCATTATTTACGATTAGTGTTGATTGTGGCATTTCATGCATTTGCTCAGCTTTCAGCTCTGTATCCTTGTGCTTCTTAGACTGCACATGGTTGGTGAAAGCCTGTTCCGATCTGTACGTTTTCCTATTCAAAAACACGTTAGTGTTTTGCACACAAACGAAATTTTGAGAAAGAGACATTATTCACTTACTGGCAAAGTACACAGTCATATACAAGGTCATGGCGTTCTTCCTCTTCTCGTCCTCTTGCTTGTTGTGCTGTGAGACATGCGGATTAGTCATGACTTTGTCATGCTGATCTCATCTGAAATGTTACTTACCAAGGACTTTCTGAGCGAACTGCTCTGCTGTTATAGGATTGAGTTCCGCAACTTTACGTTTCAGGTTGTACTTGTGCCAGCTAGGGAATCATTGGTTAAGCTCGTTCAATTCGGGATTACAGCCAATTGGAGCAGCACTTACTCTGTACGATAATGATTCCTCTGCTTATCTGAGGAATGGAAGGCAACTTGACATGCTAGACAGGTGTATAGGTTGGATCTTGGAGCGAGCGGCTCCGATGCGATTGCGACTTGTACTGACATGTGGGAAGAGTGGTTAGGTAATCGGAGGAGTCCACTAGTTAGCCATGCTTTTATTCAATTTGTGACCGCCGAGTCCGAAACGGCAATTTTGACTGCGGCCAAACTGAAAAATCCCAACTGCCAAAATTGGCTGATGTCTACGATATTCATGTCTTCCAGTCATCTGTTATGAAAGGAAAATTCGTCATCATCTGAAATCTGTAACAGTATTCTCTGCTTCATTTACCGATATAATCATTACTGAGCACGATAGAAAGCTGCGGCTTCAATACCAGCATTTTTTGGGATTCAAAATTCGAGTATTGTAGCCGCAGTTACTCCTCTATACCCATCGGCCGCCGGGAAAATCGTTGGGCCGCCGAAGAGTATTTAATCGATAGTTTCAATTGGTTCCTCACTACTAATCGCTGAAGCTATTATATTAGGAAACTTACATGAGAATAAGCTAATAGTCATTTACTATATTGAGATTCGAAAGTAGCTAAAAATAATATTCAAACAATGGGAAGAAATTCAGCCATTTGGGAAGTTCACTGACTTTATTCAACAAAGGAATAACCGTGATCTCTACAAATGTGCCTTTAAGCCATTTAATCTAAATATTATTTATCATCCAGTAACGCCCCCATCAAATGGTCAATGACAAGTAAAACACTAGTAAAGTCTCCTTGACTGCAAAAAAGGGCATAATCGGGCCTTTCATTTTCCAACTTTTGCATACAGCGATCTGCCACACGACGAACCCTTCGATATTGAATTGGTGTAGTGTATTAAGAGTGCACTTCAGTGAATGTTAATATGGTATTGGATCTTTTATGGGTGTAGTTGCTTTAACCTTGCTTTCTACACGATTTGCAGTAGATACTATGAGTTTAAAGATCTTATTCCGTTTGATATTTGAGTACGTATCCACCGTATAATAAAAAGATAAAACCGAAGCATCGAGGTTCATGGTTACAGTTGTTATGCACATATTAATTCGTCAATTGTATGCAAGCGATTGGTAAATTTGCACTGTTACTGTTGAATACGCCAAGCAGTCCCAAATTCACTGTGAGAGCACTGACAATGCCGCGCAATTTAGAAACCCGGTAATATCCGATTTCTTGTTTAAACTACTGAACAGATATGCCCAACAACAATCAGCCTGACAATGAGCTCGACATGTTCGAAGCTCTAGCAACTCAAATATTTGGAGGAACTTTCAGTGTCCTTCAAGATGTCTTGAACGGTGGATCTGGACACATTGTAATAAACGACAGTCAAACAACTGCCGGTCCTCCTACATGGGACGATGGCAGCGATTTTCGAAAACTTGCCAAGACAAAGCGTGAAAACGAGCAACCCGTACTCAAAGAAAATAAAAGCAATGAGGAGCTTCGAGAAGATATGACTTCGAGGTCTTGGCGCTCACCTATCAATGAGCAGCCTTCACAGTCCGTCATATCCACCAATGCTGGCCCTACATCGCTTTTGGATCTCCTTTTCAGAACTCATTCAGCATTCCAAAGCCAAGGTGACTCAGCTATCTTTGGTGACGGGAATACGGAAGGATCGGTAAGTAGGGGGAGAGCTGCTAGAGTGTTTCCTGCCAAAGATCAGACTACGCTGGATTACCTTGACTAATTGTTCATCTTCATGAATATGATAGAGTTGGAATTTTTCGTCATCATCTTCCAGAACGACGATGCTCCCAGATGGATCTCAGGAAACAGTTATCACAAAGTCAGTCAATGGAGTCACAGAGACAATCCGAAAGGTCCAACAACCCGACGGTACCATTGTAGAGTCGATTGAGCCAAGCGTCAAGGGCCTAGACTGGAAAGCACCTTTGCAGTCCATTGAACAGAAGGTGAACAGGGCTTGGGAAGATTCACAACCTGAGATCTACCAGTCCATGGCAGAATTGGATAAAGCGGCATCATCTTTATCCAAAGCATACACTGGTATTCGGGAAGGAATTGCCAGTCGATTTTGGAACGCGTTCATTGGAGAAAACCCAAAGGACACGAAGGACATATTTTCATCAGATCCAAAGTAACTTTTCGTCTATCTGATAATCATTTCGTAATATTCTTCATTATGTCAAGTAGACATTGTACCCTATTCTTTCAAACAAAATCATAACACACTCCTAGTACACCCCATTTTCGCAGCATACAATAAATTATCTCTCTCTCTCGCTAATTTTTCATTTGCTTTTATTACACACGGTGGCAGATATTCATTACAGAAAGAAATTACTATAGAGTTCATTAAAGGATTCACAGATGGATGCACATAAAGGTAGTAGATATCATGGTACATGTTCGATTTTTATACAACAGGAGGGGGGTTCATTAGCCTCTTTTTTTCAATTTCTACAAAGTGGATCGTTTCGACAGTCGGTGTATTTTTTCACGTAGGCGCTTGTTGATCAATCGCATTTGATGCATTTCAAATTGCCAGCTAGTGTTGCGGCTGGTTTCCAGTTCATTGAATAGATTCTCCGTGATGGTAGCGTCGGGTATCCCTATACTTTCTTCGGACGTGGACCCGGAATCGCCACTGTGATCGGACTCATGACCCTCTTCGTTATCAGCTTCTTCATAATCTGAATCAAATCCGCAGCCTATATCCGTTTCTAGGGGCTCGATTTTGTTGGCAACCGTTAGACTATCCGCTGGCTCGGCTTCGCTATTAACCACTCGAATCAGGATGAAGGCTGGGCTGTCCCTTTCTTGTGCAGTGTTGCCTGGATAGAAGCATGTATCCACAAATGTTTCTTCGTTCTCGTTGATGCGAATATGATGGCGTATGTTGACTGTTTCACCGGTTCTTACTTGCTGAAGCGCATCAGCAATGTCCGCAGCTTCCTCATGCCTTGTAACTTGAAAGATAGAAAGGCCATTGAAATCTTCGCTTTTCACGCCTACGGCCCGCTCGGAGGACGAGGTCACGTACAGGAACAACCCGTCCACACTGAGTTTACCCCAGAATTCATTGTCACCGAAATTTTGGTGCTCGCTAGACGTGATGGCTGTACTGATCCTTTGTCGTCCCAATTCATACACTGGGCGTTCGCGTCCAGAAAGAATAACGCATTTCCTGCCTTTTCCTTGTTCGAGGTCTAATCGTCCATGACATTCTATCCACATATATCCAGATATTTTTCGTTTGATTCTGTATATAAGGTTGATAGGTACTTTGGAGTTGGAGGATTCTTTGAGATCTCTCATAACAGGTATGACGTCTGAAGGATGGATAAGCTGGCTGATGGATGTACCCAACAATTCGGATGGATCGTATTCGAGAATCTTGTTCGTTGCCCGCGAGCAATATAGGAAAATGCCTTTCAGGGAAAGGACATGTACAAATGCGTTTGTGTTCTCCAGAACAACTTGGTTCCATTGTCTCTTTAGCGATTCTGTCTCTGCCTTTTTGGTCAAGAGAATGTCGATGATACCATGCGTTGTTCTTTGGCGTTTTGTTGCGCGTGACGATGGCGATTCTTTAATCATGTTGACAGGTTGGATTTGAGGAATTTCTTTTTGCTGTATCGGTGTATCAAATTGATTATAGTGATTGGGGGTAGGTATTTGATTACTGGGAACAATAATATCAGGACGATAGTACTCCAGAGGACCATCGCCGGCATCTTGACTTTCTGTTATAGGTGTGGCTAATGTAATAATGGCCATGTGAGTATAATACATATCATGGCGAAAATTTACAGAAACGTGAGATAATACACACTTGTCGGTATTGTTGGGGGAATGGTGATAGTATGATAATTTGCAACATACGTTCCATTCCTCATGCGCTCTAATATCGACTCTGGTTGCCTGACCATATCGACTTGAAGGCCAACAAAATATGCAATTTCATCGTTATCCCAAGTAATGGGTATGACGGTGACAAGGTTTACAAAAGGCTACATCACGGTGATTCGTTAGTGTCACAAGGAGAAGTACGTCTATACCCAAGTTAACGATGTAACGGTACCTGGCCGCCTTTCTTGTAATTCACAAGACTAGCTTGCGATTCCTTCCCCTGGATCATATGCTGCTTGATATGAAGTACAGAGGTATCTTCGGTGTATGAACGTAGAGTGCCTTTGGCAACATGTCCATCGGGGGCTTGTAAAAATCGGCAGTTGAGTCCCATTGCCTCTGACGCAGAGTAAAGTGTCATTCGCTCGAACATGGGAGAAACGTATATGATTGGTGTATCGTATTGTCTTGCATCGGCCACAACAAAACTGCAAGATAAATCAACAGGGCCGAGGTCGATTTGCGGGTTCGGTCTGCAATACAGAGGTTTTTTTTCAACATAAAAAAAAGAAAGAAAGTTGCACAACGTTAAGTAACAGTGTCTAATCATGATCCAGTGGTACCAAGTAATTTATCAAACCTCACCTATTGGCTAATCGGGCAAGTACAGAGAGCATATCAAACCCGCTACTCGAGTACATTCCGGACATTTGATGGTCCGATTTCGTTGATGGTAGTGGCCCAATGGGTGGCATTATATTTGAGTTGGCTAAAGATGGCACGAAATTGGTGGTTTGATATGAAGTCGATTGCTGGGGAAAAGTGCATGAGGCGGAAGTGAAGTCGTTCTCCAGGAACAAGTGAGGATTGGAAGGTGGTAGTTGGGATGCATTCAAGGTTATGGGCTCAAAAGGGTCTGCTAAAGCAACATTGCTTGAATTAACAGGTTCTCGCATGACTCAGGAATGGGAGAAAATGTGGAAGAACCCTTCTACGCCTCTTCCTATATTCGCTCTCGCGCCCACAAAAAAGGATTTCTTTTAGAACCCTGAAAAATTGGATGTGATGCAGCCATTTTAATTAAAAAAAAAATAAAATAGGTGAGTCAGAGATAATTGATCAGCCAAAAGAACATTAATGTCTCATAATGCTCGTTGACACTTGCGTGTCGAAGTCCGTGTCGCTCGGACGGATATACTTGTAATTGATGTGGTTTTCCTTGTTCATTCAAAGCGGTGACCAGTTCCTCCGTATTTTGAAAATGAACGTTTTCGTCGATAAGGCCATGTACAATCAATAGACGATTAGCCCTGGCAACAAGAAGTCAATATGGATTAGTATCCCGGGAAGATCAAAAATTGAATATCGCAAAAGAAACTCACTTTTCAGGGAACTGGAAGACATAGTTCATAACGCTTCCTCGAAGATAGCCCTCCGGGTTCTCTTCAATGTGACCCAGGTATCGCTCAGTATAGGCAGAGTCGTACAATTCCCATCGTGTCACTGGAGCCCCTGCGATGGCAAGCTTGAATATTTCAGGAAACTGTGCCAGCCCCATTAACGATAAATAGCCACCATAAGACCATCCATTGATAGCAACTCGGTTGATGTCAATGACGCTGACTAGTTCTCCAGCGGGAGTTGGCTGCGCTCCAATTTTCTCACGGGCTACATGATTAATGGCCTCCAGCTGGTCGTTAAGTTCCACTGTACCCAATCGCCTATATATATATGATTCAAATTCCAGTCCGCGATCGGACGAGCCCCGCCCGTCCACTATCAAAACGGCAAAACCGAATTGGACAGTCATGAACTGTCGCATCAACCTTGGAAATTTGTAGTCGTTGCTAACCAGCTGTGATTTAGGGCCACCATAGACGCTCAGAAGCGTTGGGTATTTAGTACCAGGTACATAGTTGTGTGGTTTGTAAAGACATCCATAAATGGTGACACCTAATTGGCCAACGAGATTCAGTGCCGATCTCCACACACACAGAAGAAAGTACAGGGTTCGCATTTACCTTCGGAGTTGATAAAGTTAAATATCTGACCTATAGGGAGTTCTCCAACAATCGCGGGGAATCCTTGACTGTTATCGTCGGGAAGCGTATCTAAGGTTGCTGACCTTGGCGGACCATGCCCAACTTTGGGTCCGGATTCCATAAACGAAGTGGTATCTTGAAAACTTCTTATCGCGTTGTGAGTTGAGGTGTCTTCTTCCAAAGGGCGAAGTAAACATGGTTGAAGGCTATAGCCTCCAGCTTTGACGCTTGGTAATATCTCGTTACTTGAATGTGATATATACCGTATAATATTCACGGGTGCAGTTTTCATGCTAGAGTATGAGTCAACAAAACGACAACAACTATCTTCCATGTTTATATTGTGGCTGAAGCCAAGTTCGGTCAGTCGACCTATAGGACTGCCTTGGTTAGATAAGTGGTCGTGATTGTATGATGCAACATATAAATGGGATTCTAATGGAGTGTCCTTCTTTGCCATGAAATAGATTAGCTGTCGCCGCTCGTCCACACTTATCTGCTTATCCAGTACACACCAATCGCCTGATGTAATAGCGTGCATGTGCGGCTTTTCTTCATCCACATGTTTAGTTATCAAATATATATGTCGGTATCCCGATCTTTCCGACGACCATATGAATTGCGTCTCGGTATCCTTCCGCCGTCGGCCACGCTGCTGTCTATGCTTGGTATGAATAAACTTGAATATGTCGCAGACATTAATCCACAAATTGTTGTGCTCCTCTAGCAAAATTTCAGCATCTTCTAACAGCCAATCATCTCCAGGTGACATGCCGACAGAGTCAGGCTGGAATTGAGAGACGGGAATTCGGACCAGAGCCATGTGCTTCTGAAGTCGGGATAGCAATTGAACCCAAATGCTATGGATGAGAATATAGATTAAGCACATTAGAGCTAATTCGCAATGAAGAGTTATGCTCAGTTACCTTTTACCGTCTGGCATCCATCCAAATCGTACAATATACTCCATCCAAGGAAATGCTTGCAGCAATGTCTGATTTGATATTCTTTTCGTAGTTATCCGTTGTGATGTACCATAAATCGTACTATCAAACTCAACGATACAGATATCGCTTTTTGCATTTTTGGATCCTGTTCGTGGATAGCGAAATTGATCCAATTCACCATCTTTAAGCCCCGGTGACATTGACGTTAATGGCAATCCCGTTGACTTTGGGATGAGACAGATGTCGACTTCCAGCTCAGAGGTTTCCAAATACAGTATACTTTCAAAGCTGGAACCAACGGGTGGACACCAATAATATGCCGAAAACCGATGGAACTCCTCCTACAATCACATCAGTTACCACCTTAACGCTGCAATTTTAATTTTAATGATATACACTACCTGCATAACAAATTCCGCTACACCACACATTAGTGTCGGATCTTCGTTCGTTGCACAATGTGTTAGCTGACATTCATTGCCATAAAAATCGGACACCCAGATATCGCGACCACGAATGAATGCAATGGCATCTCCATGTTGACCTCCAAATTTGATGTCGAATCTGGTATTGTTATCTTGTTGTTTCTTGGTGTTATGATCACCATGATTGTATGAGTTGATGGGAGGATGTTGTCTCAATATAGGAGATGCCGGACTCTCCATGCTTCTGGACATCATTAGTACCGAACTTGGAATGTTACCAAGGGGGCGAAGTTTTGAATCCTAATGAGAAATAAAATCAGAAAGTCAGGTTTCTAGATATTCTGGGGCGTTATGCAATGTCTTACTTTTCCAATTTCGCCTAATAGGGCCGTGCCCGAGCAACAAAGCAGGACTTTGGTGTTATTGGTTTGATAGGAGGTGATACCATGCATACGGAAGGGATTGATGGATGCCGTGTCCCAATACACAGTACGGTTGTTTACGTTCGGATCAACTGAAAGGTCGGAGAAGACGTTGTTCCAAGGCAATGCCCGATATTGTTCTTGGTGGTCTATGAAGAGAATTTTCCAGGTCAGTTGTTGCAGTAAGCAATGAATCCTGCGAAATGGATCCATTTATACCTAATGGGTTCTCATCAAGATTTTCCAGATCCACGGAGTACAGGCGTAATTGTCCAATGGTTGGAATCGTACTACTAATATCGTTTGAGAGGAAAAAGAGGCGATTGTGTGCGGTATCAAACCGGTAATCTTTGATCGTCATAAGCGATGATGGAGCAGCCTGAGATTGAATGGAAGCTCGAACATTTCGTACTTGCCGCCGCACCTGATCCCAGGAGCAGTATGGCATTGCGAATCGTACTCTCTCTATCAAAGTATGTTGGCTGAGTGCAGCATGAACTTTAAAGGATCGAACCCCGCATTTGTGACTTCTGAATTGTGGCCAAAACCTGTAAATTGGTCCCAGAGCCATAAGCATGGCATCTATTGAAAGAGGAAAAATGCTAAATTGCTTCAGCAACGAGGATTGAGTCTGTTATCCATATTTCAACTAAAAAGCTTTTGATTAGACCTTGGTACAAAGGTAGTTGGCTGGTCAAGTATACATTCCCAACAGCAGCGACTTTGTGACTTTTGATTCCATGGAGAATCAAACTCCGTTCTTAGGAACTCATTTCAATTGACTCAGCGTCTTTACTTTCTTCTTCCCACCTAACTCTTTTCCATACACACTCACTATGAAAGGCTACGTTGTTGAACAATGGCTCAAGGGTCCAGATGATCTAAAGCTCTCAGAGACTGATGTTCCCGTACCAAAGGAGGGTCAGTTGCTTATCGACGTCAAGGCTGTCGGCCTCAACTTCTTCGATATTCTCATGGTAACTTGACGTAGACTTTGATAGTTGGTATACGGTATCGCCCCTTAACACTCTTTATTATAGATCCAAGGACGCTATCAAATCAAGCCTCCATTTCCCTTCATTCCAGGTGGTGAATTTGCTGGTGTGGTCTTGAAATCAACCGTCGCTCAATACAAGCCAGGCGACAGAGTGTTCGGATCCGGCAACGGCTTTGCAGAACAAGTTGTTGTTGAAGCCGACAAATGCATTCGCATTCCCTCAAAACTTTCATTCGAAGAAGCTGCTGGCTTGTACATCACATACCCCACCTCTTATGCCGCTTTAGTGCTCCGAGCTAAGCTTCAGCCTGGTGAGATCTGTCTTGTCCATGCTGCAGCCGGTGGTGTTGGTATTGCAGCCGTACAAATTGCCAAGGCTCTTGGTGCTACTGTCATTGCAACTGCTGGATCTGCCGAGAAGTTGGAGGTGGCTAAGAAATACGGTGCGGACTTCTGCATTAACTATCGCGACAAGGACTGGACCAATCAAGTTAAGAAGGTGACTAAGGGTCATGGTGCCGATGTCATATACGACCCCGTTGGTATGATTGATGAAAGGTTCGTAGATAACAATACGTTGTATTGTGTGAGGAAGAAATAGTTGTAACGTTTATATACCTACATAGTATGAAGTGCACAGCATGGAACGGACGTATTCTCATTGTCGGATTTGCAAAGGGTTCATTCGAGAAAATTGCTGTGAACCGAGTCCTTCTCAAGAACATTTCTTTGGTTGGTGTCCACTGGTAAGTGTGATAATCGTGCTCATGGTGACAAAACCGAAACGGTGTTTATTGTGACAGTTTCTGACCCCCTGTTGTCTCCAGGGGTGCCTACTTCAATTTCGAGAAGGAAAGTGTACCAGAGGTATGGAAGGCACTTCTTGATATGCTCGAGACTGGAAAGTTGAAGTCTGCTATCTACGACAAGGTCTACACTCTTCAAACAATTCCTGAGGCCCTCAATGCTATTGCCAACAGAGAGACCTACGCCAAGGTTGTCGCTAGAATTGGAGGACATGACAGCAAGATCTAAATCTATCAGGATATGTTTAGAGTGAGATGCTGATGTATTTCGGGTTGTATTACTATCTTTATGTATTCGTACGTCTTATCATATGCCCTTTATACTACCGCAATGTAGAATAAAAAGTTGCCTTTTTGTATACCTGAGCTGTACGGTCGATGTCTTTTGAGCAAATTACATCCGCTATGGTCTTCAATCATGTCCTGAGAATCGCGTATGTTCATGCAGTAGCCAATTCAACAGCAGCTTCGATAATGTAACACCTGTTGCAGCTAGTTGATGATGTGAAGCTCCATTTCTGGAATATAAGCATCATAGTATGTGCTCATTTCCATCAATGTATGTTGCCAATCATCTACTGTGATGTTGATCATTTACCAGTTTATACAATGAGTTCTCAGTCTATCTCCAGGATGTGCTGTAAACTTGTTAATACTACAGTGACAACCACGGGAGTAACGAATGAAGCTACAAAGCATCGTGAAATGTGCTGACAAACTAAATCGGCGATATTTGAAAAAAAAAAAAGAGTTTGTATATTTACCCTTTCCCGTTATATTATATTGAATACGCGTTCACTGGGATATCAATTGACTCATAGCATATAACGGTCCGGGGAAAAGATGTGCTCATCCATATCCCCAATGGAAGGTCATGAAGCTTCCAAGCAAGGGTCAAGCTTGGTGTATTCTTGTAGGCGTACATAAGGCAGTAAAGAGTAAAACCTGGCTCAGTGCACCATCTAGGGGCTTCAGGTATGCCGAAATATATCACCTCCTTGCTAATTTGCTTTGGGTGTGAACGGAAATCCACATGCTGTTGTTCTCCTAAGGACAAGGCTTTTAACCAATCATCTTGTCAATTAACGTTCGGCCAGACCTGCTTTTCAGCCATCTTTCACAACAATAGAAAAATGGCGTCTGCAGTTGACAAGCAATGCTTTAATGATGTTTTTGCTCTATAAACGGCTACGTGTCCAGTTACACTTCACTTTCCTTAATCTTCCATCTTTGGCATACGTCGATATGATCGCTTAAAAATGCAATTAAATTTGGATCATGGTGCTTTCTTTATGAATTAGCTTAGCTAATCTGCCATACAATATATAAGTTGACATAATTGTTTGATTTTCATACTGATATTTAAGATTTACAGTGCATTGATTTCAACCTTTACGAGCTGAATCGCACAAGTGACAAGTCTAAAATAACTAGAGAGTGTATAGAAGAGGTATATAAATACATCAAAAAAAGACCTCAGTAATAAATGTTTTAAAATAAGTTCACTCCTTTGGCATCACGATTACCGTTATTTCACCCTTTACTTGCCTCCCTTCTCCAGCGAGAAAATTTTCCCCTTCTATGTGTATACAGTAAATCATCACGTTCCGACTCCTGGATTGCCTCTTACTGTGTACCGAAGGATCGGTTCGAGCAGTATAAAAGGATTTCTTGAACCATAGCCGTATGAGCTGTATCCTATCCCATTCGTTCATTTCAGGCAGCTGTTCGGACAAAACCCACCCATTACAATCCTTTTTTAAACAATGAAGCAAATTCAGCCTCTGATCACAGCCGCCATCCTTGCCATTGCGCTTGTTGCTTCCACCAGCGCTGCCCCAACCCAAGACAAGCGATCCCTCCTACATCTAGATAAAACAATCGGCAATCTTCTCCACACCGACATTGATGTCCTTGGAAAGGTAAAGTGGAGGTGGATGGTATAACTGCATATGAAATGCATTTCTTAACTGGAATTAAACTCATTAGGATGATCTCTTGAAAGTCTGCTTGCATCTCAATTTGAGCGGTGGCCCGTTGCCAACTAAATGCAATGGTCTTATTGATACAGATAACGAGGCAGGATGTGATTGCGAAGACGACGACCATACAAGCCATGAAAAAGGCGATGGTGACGATGATGGTGAAAATGATCACGGCAGAGGTGATGGCGACCATGATGGCGACAAAGACCATGGTGACCATGATGGAAGTCATGACGTTACGAATCCTGATCCTGGTCACGAAACAGGACATCCTGGAGGTCATGACGGATCAAGAGAAACACCAAAGGAACCAGCTGATGAAGACTGTGGTTGCGAAGATGATGAGAGCGATGATGACAACGATGATGACAACGATGATGACAACGATGATGACAACGATGATGACAACGATGATGACAACGACGATGACAACGACGATGATGATGACAACGACGATAACGACGACGATGACAACGACGATGATGATAACGACGATGACAACGACGATGATGATGACAACGACGATGATGATAACGACGACGATGATAACGACGATGATGATGACAAAAAAGATGATGATAACAACGATGATAACGACGACGATGACAACGACGATGATGACAACGACGATGATGATGACAACGATGACAACGACGACGGCAAAGATATTAACGACGACGATGATGATGATAATGATGATGACAACGACAACGACAATGAAAATGACAATGACAATGATGATGACAACGATAATAACAACGATAGCGACAACAATGATGACAACGACAACGACAATGATGATGACAATGACAATGATGATGACAACGATAATAACAACGATAGCGACAACAATGATGACAACGACAACGACAATGATGATGACAACGACGGTGACAACGATGGCAATAACGATGATGAACCCAAAGATCATGGTGAAAGCTGCAGTGGAGCTCCAAGCACTAGACACAGTGACAAGACTTGCTCACCCGTTGAAATCAGCATCAAAGCTACTCTGCCTGATCTTGAAATTAAGATCAATTCCATCATTTCTATTGTTACTGACAGAGCACAAGTTCTGATAAGTGCAAAGGTCAATTCTCTCCTCGCTGGTAAATCTATAACTGAAGCAGTACTTGAAGGTAATACTCTATTTGCATAACTTTAATAATTTCAAATAGTCGCTAACAATATTTTTCGCCATCAGCCAAGGTAAAAGCAAGCATTGAGCTTCTGAAAGGTGGAATTCCCAAGAAGGATACCATCACTGTTACCGACTGTGGCAGAGACCATCCCAATGCCATTGTTATTGATGCTGTGGTAGACCACCTCCTCAATATCAAAGCACAAGTTCGTTTGAATCTTGCAAAACTACTTGGAAGTGTGTCAAGACCACTTAACCGTCTTCTCGATGTTCATCTGGAAGCTGTCATTGACAGTCTTCTTATTGTCAAAGCAGACGTCGAATTCTAAAAAGGAAAACCCAATATCCAAAGATCAAATAACTATACACCTTCGGCATACACTCATTTTTTTCATAGATAACATACTATGGACTACAATTTAGGATATAGTCCCCTATTTCATCAATATGATGAAAGCACGGTTTATGAATGCCTCGTCTCCCTGTACTGATTAAGAGCGTTTTTATAACTGAGCATCAGGCATATTCCGTTTCAATAAAAAGCATATTTAAGATATTTGAACTGCTCGTGCTTGACAAAGGTAGATACAAAGTAATATGAGATGTCCATATATGGTTTCACCATGCTACATGCCAAATATAAAATAGCCTGAGCATTTATAAGATCACTTGTGGTTTATTGATTGGAGGTTTAATAGCCAAGCGCTGCTCTTCGAAGATCCAACGCCTTTGTCCTTCTATCCTTGTAGCGTGAAGAAATTTCACCAGTTTCCGGGTCAGATGAAGACCAATGATTCACGTCGTCATCAGGGTGATGTCCTTCAGCCCACATGTTGAGTCTATCCAAATATTGAAATTCTTTTTCAGCTCCAAATACAAAATCATCCCTAGGTCTTTCAGATCGGGGTTGCATATTGTGCCAATCCTCCATCTCCTGCCTAGTAGGCAACTGTGTTTTTCCGCTCCAACAACGTGCTATAACCTTGCTCTGAGATTGCGATATCGGAAATGGAACTATGCGGATTGGAAGGCCAATGAATGCCAATGTTGGATTATTGATGTAGAAGAGGTGTCGGTATAAGTTATGAACTCTCTGCCCATCGGTGATGAGTTTTTCTCCTTCTGAACGAGTGAGAAAAGGTAAGCTAAATAGATAGCCTGTAGCAAAGACGATACAGTCAATATTCGTGAGGTTGTTTCCATCTATCAACTTTATAGAGCTTGACTGGCCATCATGCAAAAATTCTTTAATTTCTGGAATTTTGGCGACTTGAGACACACTGTTAGGGTCCAACGGTGGTAAGGTTGAAGCTCTGATTGATTGGTACACTTTTGTGGCCGTAGTTAGAGCTTCCCTGGCAACGTCGTTGGCTGATGCGGAGTTACCAACGACCAAAACATTCTATACCCGACGTATAAACGATAATGAGATGCAATACCCTCCTACGTAAAAGGTAGCCTGAAATAAATTACATACCTTGCCATTGAACTCTTGAGGTTCTCGGTATTCTCTAGAATGTATAATCTTGATACCATTATCTCTCTGCTGCTCCAGTTCCTTATAGCTCTTCAGACCCTTAATATCAGGTATGAAGGGATCATAATAGTGACCATTAGCAACGATAAGTGCATCGAATGCATCAACTGAAGTCTTCCCTGTTGCTATGTTGAAATACGTTATCAGCCACTCATTATCCTTATACTCGGCCTCAGTGACATTTGTGTTGTATTGTACAAGGTCCATTAGATTCTCGTCTTTCTCAAAACGCCGAATATAATCTAATACTGATTCATGCCCTGGGAATTCAGGAGTTGCTTCTATAAACGGGCGATTTCGCAGGCACATTACGTCTATGGGTAAATTGGTGTGTAAGTTGGAGTAGATAGCGGATGCTGGTACCTTGGAAGGGTCTTGAGGAGGGCCATACTGGGGCTTTATATTTGGAATAGGCGTCTTAATGCCGTAATTAGCTGAATAGATCCTATTTATATACCCGTTAACGGTCTGATATTTAGAGGAGTTCATACAAAGGGTATTGGGTTGTGGCCGACCGACACTTACCAAGTTCCTCCAGAGCATGTATTTCTATCAAAGACCTTAATTTTATCAAAGTAGCCTTCGTCTTTCAGCGACTTTGCACTGATAAGACCGCCAATACCTGCTCCAATGACAGCTACTCGTTTGATTGCTCGAGGGAATGGTGTAGCGGCGGTGATAGAACCCATACTTGTCAGCAATCTGCAAGTTCGGACACGAATAAGCCGACCAGAAAGCCGTCACAAAAAAAGCTGCATCTCAACTGAGCAGTTTTTCCCCCTTCCCGATCCAATAGACAGATCAGTATGCCAAAAGTTACCAGAACTAGAACTCGATTACATAAAGAGGCAACTCCAAAGATCAAGGATAGGAAGTTTGCTGTAAAGGAGAAGGAAGTAGTGGAGAAAATTGATACAACTCACGATGAGCCACAGGTAATTGAAGACATTTCAGAAGGATCTCAGTGCAACGTATGCCGACGACAAGCCTCCTAATATAATTACTGTATAGATTCAGACGACAGAAGCAGGACTAGAGGAAGAAGATGGTCCAGTGAGTAAGCGTATGAAGAGAAAAATGCGACACGACAATTGGATGCAGAGTGAGTTATTTCATCAACTATGCTAGCTAGAGGTGGTAAGCCACAAGTATATGGACTAATGTGTATGTCCCGAACCAGAGCTCGATCAAACATACAACAAATTGGATAACAAAAAGAAGAAGAAGAAGGGAAAGAACTCCTTAGCGGTTGATCTCAATGACTTTGGCAGCATTCTCTCACAGATCCAAACCACTGATAAACCAAGCGAAAGTTTTGTAAGAGGAGCTCAAGCTGCACCCAAAAGTCCTTTCCCGGACACAAACTCCAAAGTCACTCGTAAAAAGACCCGGAAAGCAAATGCGTAAGTTGAGATTGCGGCGTAAAATCCCATCGGATAATGTGATTCTGACTTCACTTGTATATTGTTTACAGGTTGCAAGAAATCATTCGCTTTCAAAACGTCCTTCAACATTCTGCATTCAAATCAAATCCTATGGAAACCATCAAACAGCATGTTCAAAACACTTTCCAATAGAATATAATCGTCAGCAACTATACATACAATAAAAATCTCACTCTTGTAACATCAGAGCTTTTCTTTGGACATTACCAAATTGGGATAAATCCGTATTCAGCGAAATGTTTTCAAAACATTGCCTTCTTATTCATCTAAATTTCTGTGCACTACCTTTTCATCCTTTTGACCTTTTGTTTCTACCAAAAATCATCATTTACTGAGAAGCATGATTCACACAAAGCATTCTGCTCTCCGAAAATGTTGCGGGTTCATCAATCTGCGAGTAGGAGTCATGCTTATATGCTTTATCTGGGCAGTGAGTAAAATAACGACTACCTCGAAGATACTATGCTTTTAAACAGAAAAGACTCACTTTTTATAAAAACGCAGGCTTTCAGTATATACTGTGCGGTTCTGTCATTCATGAATCAAAGTCGTAAGTAATGTTAAACTAACGAGAAGGTCCGCTACATCATATATCTGACTTGCAAGTTTTCATAGCCTTCTATACCTACTTCCCTCAAATCGCACTTATCATATGGGGTGTAGTCAACCTTATCTTTGGTCTCGTTGCTTTGTCCGGTATAGTGGTTGCATTCTTGGTAAGCATTACTTAAGTAAAGGCTGTGTTGTATATGATTCAGATCATTAACTCTATGTTGAAGAACTTTTCCATATTTTTACGGCCCTACACACACTTGGCTTGGGCAGGCACTTTCCTGATTCTTGCCGATACCTTTGCAAACTTTGTTATTTACGTTAATCAACGTCCAGCATACGTAAATAATTGCGTAAATGATGCCTCCAGTCGCTTCCAGGACGAGCTGAAAAATGCCTTTGGTGGAATGAGCAACATAACTATGGATCATACATCTGATTTCTACAATTGCTCCAGACTATGGTCGGACGAACTAAAGTTATCTATACTAGTTCTACTTTTGATGCTGGTTATATACGTAAGTACATCAGAGTGTGTTAAAAATAGGTAGATGGTTGATCACTCATATATATGTAATTTGCAGACATACTGGATGTTTATCATTTGGTCCTTCTCTCAGAAGCGTCGGTCTCTTATGCAGCAAGGAATGGTTGCGGCAGCAATTGAAGGCGGTCTGCCACCGGGCCCTATTCCTGGAGAATTGATTGACCTTCCACCTAGGAATTACGGTGGAGAATACGAAGATCATGTTGTTGTAATGGAAAACAAAAAACCAAGAACACGGCGTGAAATGTTCAGCAAAACTCCAGCAGAAAGTCTCTATAACTTTAAAATTGACCCCAAAGGTCAAGTTCTTGGTCTCGATGAAGTAAACCATGGATATTTATGGACAAGTGATGGTCGGCCAACATCAGCTATCAGCGCACGAACAATGTACAGTAACAGGTCACAGAACTCACGACGTGGTTTGATAAGAGACGATGATGATGCGCAATCCCAGCATTCTGACTTCAGTAGAAATGAACTTTGCTAAAGATAAAAAAGTTATAATATACCCTTAGGCGTAGTTTGATAATAAAGAACGAACAATAAATCAATGTATTTGAGAAACGCAGTTATATTCGTTGCTTGGCAAGGTGAACTATAGGAGAGAAAGGTCCTGGTGCTACTGTGAATTTCAGTTTCCAGTATTGTTTATGGAACCGACGAGACATTAGGTCTTAAAATACTAAAAGCTTTATGGATGGCCTATAACGAAGTGTCCGTTTCCCTTTCGCTGTGAAAAACAAGGACTTGGCCATTTTGCGGTGGGATGACTTTAACACTGGAAATTTCTAGCCAAGACAACTCAGCTGTTGATCTTTCATTCACTCTCGAGACAATGTCGTACGGCGCACAATATTCAGCCCCACCTCCTGCTTATGATGAAGAGGCCCAGGAACCCTTCTTGAACAATACTCAAGACGACATGTTCAAGGAGACTGTCGCAAATAGTTCAGTAGAAATTAGAATGCGTAAGTGATTTACCCAAACGTCCACTAACTTGCTCAAACTGGTCATTAATAATAGCTCTTTCTAGAATTCGTTCGAAAGGTGTACTCCATTCTCACGGCTCAGATACTCTCAACCATTGTTATGTCGTCAGTCTTCATGTATAATACCAATGCAAAGACCTGGGTACAATCAAAGTAAGTGAACTCAACAGTCTCCGCTCGATTATGAACGTTATACTGCGGTCATAGTAGTAGAAAAGAGTCTCTAACTTGGCATGTTCATTTAGCATTTGGGCTCTTTATGCCTCCATGTTTGTTACTATGGGTACCCTCATTTTCCTCCTCTGGAAGTCACGTTCCACCCCATTGAATTACTATTTGTTGGCTGCTTTTACCGTTTCAGAAGGATATCTTGTCGGCACAGTTGGTAAGTATCGTTCATGGGAATATGTCGGTAGTCAGCAACTGAAAAGGCTAATGAATTGTTCCAGTCACTTTCTACGAACAAACTGTAGTGTTGCAAGCTCTTATTATCACATTTGGTGTCTTTGCCGCATTAACCGTATTTACACTTCAATCCAAATGGGACTTTAGCGGAATGGCTCCAATGTAAGTCGCTATGGTTCGTTTCACAGTTTAATTTTAGTTCGTCAGGACTAACTCCATCAATTCTTCCAGACTTTTCGCTTCTCTTTGGGTCCTTATTCTTGTTGGATTTGTGCAAATTTTCTTCCCCTTCTCCGAAGGTATCCAACTCGCAATTGCATTTGCTGGTGTTCTCATCTTTTCCGGTTATATCATCTTTGGTAAGGCATTGACAACAAATGAACCCGTAGTGACAAAGCACACGATAACTTATCCATTTTACTTGATAGATACATACATGATTTTCAACCGTTACTCACCTGAGGACTATATTTTGGCATCTGTCAGCTTGTATATGGATTTCATCAACTTGTTCCTTCGCATTCTGCAAATTTTGTCAGCAATGCAAAGAGATTAGATCCCATGTATACCATATATTTTCTAAATCAGACCCAGTATTAGCAAAAAGATGTGCTATGAGCAGCAGATGTGCGATGCCATCATGCTCTAATTTTCCATTATCCCTGATAAATAAAGATATGAAGTAGTTTTTATAAAAAAGGCAAGCGATGCTCTGATTGTTTTTCAATTTATTGACTAGCAAGTTTACGTAAGGTATCCTATGAGATCATGCTCAAGACATTGACCAACAATCAAATTAACAGCAATAAACTGTCTAAACCATGAGTCTTGGGGGGTTACTACTATTTAAATACAAATGATTACAATCGAGCATCGGGGAAGGTACGAAGAGCTTGACGGACACCAAGATCTTGCATAATTTCTTCAGAGCCACCGAGAATAGCGGCAAACTTGTATGTACGTTGGAAGGTTTCGATAACACGACCCATACCAGTCTTGGTGATACCACGACCACCAAAGATTTGAGTAGCTTCGTCGGAAATGTTGTGGGCTACGCGAGTAGATTGGTACTTGAGCAAAGCAATGGGACCAGCAAGTTTAACGGTTTGCTCAGCATAAGACATGTTGACCATCTGGTAAGTGATGTTCTCCAACCAGTTTTGAACACTCTCAATTTGAGCGATCTACAGCAGATGATGAAGTCCATTAGCATTCATGCAGCGGAATATGACAAAAAGTAAAAAAAGGCTATGTACCATGTTAGCAAGCTTGCTGCGAACAACAGGCTGTGCGCTGAGCTTCTTGCCAAAGACGACACGTTGGTTGGTCCACTTGAAGGTTTCTTCAAGGACATGACGGGATCCAGCAATAATACCGCAAATAATGGCCCATCTCTCGTGGTTGAAGTTAGCCCTGTGAAAAATAACGTCAATACATGTCGCATATCATTCTTGGTATTGATTCGGCATGTAACTTACATGATGACTTGGAAACCCTTTCCTTCCTTACCCAAAAGGTTTTCAACGGGGACCTTAACATCTTCAAAGGTGATGTAACCAGTACCAGCAGCAATGGAGTAAGATGTCTTGATGGGCTTGACCTCCAAGCCATCGGACTTCTCAACCAAAAGCATGGAAATGCCCTTGGCAGTGCGAACAGCCACACAGAAATAGTCACAGAAGACAGCTAAAGGCACATCGTGAGTAAATGTGTCGGAGTAATATGAAGGCATACAATCAAAAATATAAGTATAGCATACAGTTGGTAATCCACTTCTTGGTTCCGTTGACGATGAAATGCTTTCCATCAGCAGACAATTTGGCAGTAGTGCGAATGCCAGCGACATCGGAGCCAGTGAAAGGCTCAGTGATGGCAAGGCAAATGCGCTTTTCACCAGACAAGACTTCTGGAACGATCTTGCTCTTCATAGCAGGAGAACCAAAGTTGAAGATGGGAGGAAGACCAATGGTAAGACCAGCAGTGATACCATCAGCAAAACCTGGAGTTCCAAGACGAGCAGTTTCCTCATGAGCAATCATCTCGTGGAAGTAGTCAAACTCCTCAGGCTTGACACCACCAGGGAGATTAAGACCTTGGAGCCAGGGACCAGGACCAATTTGAGTAGCCAAAACACCAGCAGCACCAAGCTTCTTGTTCAATTCAATGGTAGGGGACTTGCCGAGATCTTCGTTGAGGAGAGCTTCTGGGAGCATTTCATCGTAAATCTTACGGATAGCGGACCTGAACTTGATGTGAGACTCGCTATGTAATATGAGAAGCATTAGAAATGGTCACAAAAAAAAAGGCGACATGACAAAATGACATACGTGAAATAAGGGCTCTTGTGTCCTTGCCATGCGCTGGCCTCACCATATGGTACCTTGGAGATAGTACCAGGAGTATACATCTCAATAACAGGCTTCTCATTGGCAATGGTACCAATCTTGAGCTTAGGTGCATATTTGAACAAGACTTCTTGTCTATGCAAACCGTAAAACTCTTCAGTGGCATCCTTACCAGCAAGGTCCATAATAACACCAGCACCACCAGGGTGAAGGTCAGCGAATGTGGTCATGTTGAAGACCTCGGAGTCAATGATGATCCAACAGTCCTCAGGAGTGTTATGCTTCTTAACTTCTTCTCTAGTGTAAGACTTAAGTTCAGGCATATTGGTTGTGAGTGGGGAGGCAATGAGGGGAGATGTATATTGTGAGGCAGCCTTATTTTATCATATACTAAGCATATTCATTTTACATGTGATTTTTTCATACAGAATGCACTGCACGTGACTACCCCGCATCCAAGTGTCCAATCACTTTTATTGCCTGTGCGACTGCATGTGAAAGACAAACACAGTTCAGTAAAAAAAAAACTCCAAACATCGCATGATTGCTTTTTTGCTGACTGAGCCAATCTACTCACCTTTTTATGTTCTTTACGACTCCTTTTTCGCATTAATGAGAGAGCATCTGCTACGCTGTTAACGCTTCTTACTTCAGGGCTGCCATTGAAAAGTAAGTATCTGGTATGAAACATGGCCGTTTTTCCCTGTTGGCAATCTCCTACCTTGCAGATCGGGAAGTCTCCCTCTTTCTCTTCTTGTGCTTCTTCGATTTGTGCTCTTTTCGGTGTGAATGCTCTTTTTTATGTGACCTTTCTCGTTTCTTGGTCAAATCATAGTCAAGCTCTTCATCTTCTGGTATCAGTTCATACTTTTTATCAGAGTCATTGAAACATTCCGATGGCTGAAGTATTGAAGAAGCGGTCAGTGTATCACAAGTGCACATTTTTCAATCCAACTCCTACTTACCAGATGACCCTTGCCACCACACTTTCGGCAAACAACGTTCATCATCACGGCGTCTGTCAATTCTATAGGTGCACGATTGAAGGTTGAAGCCACATTCCCCTTCTTCCTATTCTCAAGCTCTCGTCCATGATTCACATTGCCAGTATCTGTTGGGTGACTATTAGCTATAGCGGAATATGCGTGAATCTCTTGGGTATCGGATATGTACCTAAATCGTCGCCATTGCCTTGGTTTACATATTTCATAGATAGTCCAATTTTAACTTTTCCGCTATCATCCTCGTCTATATCGACAATTTTAACCTAGGGTAGGAAAGGGTTTAACGATCGATTCAATTCGTAACTTGCAGATAGATGACTTGGACATCTTACCCATACAGAATCGTTGACTTGTACAACGTCAGCACTAGTAGGATTGAAACATGGGTGTATTGCACGAAAAACAGGATGAGAACCAAAGGTGTTATTGAGTAGGACAGGATGTAACCTACACTTCTTCCACTCTGTGATTCGACAGCTGTGTGAAAGACGGCGTTGTCAGTACTTCGTGTATAAATTTGATTCATCTTTCCGGGTGTACCGATACATACCTGCGCTCTATGGACTAAACCTTGCTGCGTTACGTCCACCATTTGTATAAAAGCACCGAATTCCATGATTTTGACTACGCGACCTTGGTGAATGGAATTCAGCCGTGGCAAGGACGGATCATTTGAAAGCTTTGATCTCCTGGATCGAGCTTCACTGTCGCGGCTTTGGCTGGAAGAAGACTTAAACTTCTCATAGGCAGCCAATTGAGAATCCAACATGATCAGCACTTAGTTGTGAGGTTCAATGTACGGGTTAGGGTATGTTTGATATTTTTCAATCATCCAGAAAAAAAAAAAAAAAGTTGGCTGGAAGAATGACAGGTTCAGCGTGACAGGGGAGGGGGGAAAGACTTAAAGTATAACAATTATTGCGTACTGGTGGCAAAGCTACATTATCATTCCAGAGATCCCTGTCGATGCTCGATCATGATCTTCTGGGATTCGACTATCTATTCTAGGATGTCGACGCAAGTCTTCATCTTCATCGTCGTCCGGTGCAGGCCGCCTACGTGCTATTTGTCTATTAGTGTCTTCCTCCGTGCTATCTGCCCTCCAACGCCATGCTGAGTATATTGGCTCATATTCCTAATTGAAAAACAAACAAATGAATACCCTCCTCCTTGTTGCCAGTCCGGTAGATAGAGACTGACCTTCAGCTGACTTTTAAACCCTTCATTGGGATTAATACATAGTCGCTTTCCTTGGACGAATTGATATGCTCGTATAAAGTCTACTCGAAACGTTTCCATTATATATGCAATCACAAACGTAGGACTTCTTGACATGCCTCCATTGCAACATGCTAATACCTTTCCACCAGAGTTAATTGCATTGTTGAATAATTTGGTGGATGTAGGGAACTGCGGTATCAAGTTTTGTAGTGGTGAATCTGATACCTCGATGCAAGTATATTCAAATAATGATGCGAGAGTGTTTGTTCGAAATATAGTGGATTCCTTGCTGTCAAAAAAGCATACGATGTGGGTAATGCCTTTAGCTCTAAGTGCTTGGGTATCACGGCAAGCTGAGTATGGACCAAGGAAAACGTTAGGCTAGTAATTACACAAACGTTAGTAATGTTGTGCCTACAGAATATGAAACAAAGCCGCATGGTAGAGTGAGCCAATACGGGTATTCGTCGATAACACTGATACGTACCAAGATCTCTTGAATCTCTCGTCTCATCTCATAACGCCAGTCGTCCAAGTTGTTGCCAGCTCCACCGTGAGCCATCAGTAAGTCACTGACTGGTGCTTGACTATCACCGTGGTGAAAACCTATGGATTCCATTGAAGAGGTTTGCATCAGGCAGGTGGGGGACGAACGCTCTCCCAGACATGCACACTGTGGAAATGGAATTGGGCAAAAAAATAAAATCGGAAATCTGAATTTTTTTCATACAAAACACTGACATCACTGTTTCTTTTGTAACTTTGCAACTTTTCGCAGTTGCGATTTTTCACTGTACATAACCAACCCACACACACCTCAATCTACCCATTCAAACAAAGCTTTCACTCATTCACCAACTGTTTGAGCGAGAATATAGCTATTTGGATTTGGTTATTTTGAAAATCTCGTTTTTTTTTTTGCGGTTTTGCACCACGCCTTAACGATCGATTACTTGTTGAACTGATCCAGGACTTTGACCCATCAGCAACTAGACTCAATACAACATGGCTGAAAACGCTGCAAAGGCAAATCAATATCAATATTCGGCAAACGCAAGTTTAGTCTTGCAGGCTGATCGAAAACATCTCCCTCGACGAGATCAAGAACCCACCGGTGAACCCGAAACTCTTCACGGTCGAATCGATCCCAGAGAATTCGGTAGCCGTGCAGTCAGAGAGGCTCCTAAAGACAAGGAGCAGAAGAAGAAGAAGGCTGAAAAGGCCGAAGAAATCGAAGAGCGTAAGCGACGTAAGAAGGAACAACGGTATGTTGGTAAACCCGGTCATGTTTTCGTTTCGCGGCTTTCGTGTTTTCTAATTCCACTTGTCTCATTACAGAGATCTCAACCGTGCTTATGGATTTTCTTCAGTCTTAGCGGCAACAGACGACTTTGAGGGTCTCAACTATCGACCCCGTACCAAGGAAACACGCGCCACCTATGAACTCATATTAGCTTTCGTTCATGAATTTCTTGGTGATGTTCCACAAGATGTCATTCGAAGTGCTGGCGATGCTGTCTTGGACACACTCAAGAATGATGCGCTTAAAGATTTCGACAAAAAGCGAGAAATAGAAAGCATCATTGGTTCCATGGCATCAGAACGATTTGCACAACTCGTCAATTTGGGCAAGAAAATCATCGATTACAACAGTGGTGATGCTGAAGCTATGAACGTTGATGAAAATGGCGACAAGATTGGCGAAATTGACGATGAACTCGGTGTTGCCGTTGTTTTCGACGAAGACGAAGAAGAGGACGAAGATGAAGACGACTTCGAAATTAGAGATGAAGACGACGAGGACGATGATGATGTGCCAGCTGGCCAAGCACAGGCTGAAGAGATGGAAGAAGACGAAGAGGCTTCCGACGAAGACATGGATGGTTTCGAATCTGTTCAAGCTGGTGGTTTGCAAACTAGCCGTCGTAGTGCACAAAAGGATGCTGACAAAGTTCAACCACATCAAGTTGACGCTTTCTGGTTGCAACGTACTGTAGCTACCCACTATCCCGACCCACACACAGCACAAGAGAAGGCAACCAAAGCATTTGACATCATTTCATCGGATGCAATCAACACTCGTGATTGCGAAAATGAACTGATGGCCTTGTTCGAGTTTGACAAGTATGATTTGGTCAAGATCTTGACTCGAAATCGGGACGTTATACACTGGTGTACCAAGCTAGCAAGAGCTGACGCCGATGCACGTGATGCTATTGAACAAGAAATCAAAGACAAGAACCTTGGTTGGATTTTGAGCAACATTGACGGAGAACGTGAAGGAGCCACTGAGCGTTCAGGCGACGCTATGGATGTTGATGAAGAAGCGCCTAAGCGTACTCGTGGTCAAGTGCCTACTCAAGCTACCCTTGCACCAGGCACTACCGTTGCTCCCCGCCAAATGGTCGATTTAGATGCACTCAAATTCGAACAAGGTTCCCATCTCATGTCCAATAAGAAGGTCAAGCTTCCCGATGGTTCTTTCAAGAAGACCCACAAGAGCTACGAAGAGATTCACGTTCCTGCACCCAAGCCCCGAGCTTTTGCTGATGGCGAAAAGCTTGTCCCTATCAAGAGTCTTCCTTCATGGGCTCAAGATGCTTTTACTGGTGCTGAGACTCTCAACCGTGTACAAAGTCGACTTTACCCTACTGCATTCGGAAGTGATGAGAATGTCTTGTTGTGTGCGCCCACAGGTGCTGGTAAAACCAACGTTGCTATGTTGACCATTCTACATGAATTGGGCAAGTTCCGTAATGAAGCTACAGGTGCCATTGACCTCGATGCATTCAAGATTGTGTATATTGCTCCAATGAAAGCTTTGGTTCAAGAAATGGTCGGTAACTTTGGCTCTCGTCTCAAGCCATATGGTATTCAAGTGGCCGAACTGACGGGTGATCGTCAATTGACCAAGCAGCAAATCGCTGAAACTCAAATCATTGTCACAACACCAGAAAAATGGGATGTTATCACTCGCAAAGCAACTGATCGTAGCTACACCAATTTGGTGCGTCTCATCATCATTGACGAAATTCATTTGCTACACGACGATCGTGGTCCCGTTCTTGAGAGCATTATTTCCAGAACCATTCGTCATATGGAACAAACTCAAGAACTGATTCGATTGGTGGGTCTCTCAGCTACCCTTCCTAACTACGCCGATGTTGCAACTTTCCTTCGTGTCAACCCTGACACTGGTTTGTTCTTCTTTGATTCTACATACCGTCCTTGTCCTCTTAAGCAAGAGTTCATTGGTGTTACTGAGAAGAAGGCCATCAAGCGATTGCAAGTCATGAACGAAATCTGTTATGATAAGGTCATTGGCCAGATCAACCAGCGTGAAGAGAATCAAGTTCTTGTCTTTGTTCACTCTCGTAAGGAAACCGCCAAGACAGCCAAGGCTCTTCGTGACATGGCTCTTGAGAAGGATACTATCACACAATTCTTGAAGCAAGACTCTGCTAGCCGTGAAATTCTTCAGTCTGAAGCTGCCACTGTCAAGGATGCCAATTTGCAAGACTTGCTTCCTTATGGTTTTGCTTGCCATCATGCTGGTATGACTCGCGCTGACAGAACACTTGTTGAAGAATTGTTTGCCGATGGACATATCAAGGTCCTTTGTTCTACTGCTACTTTGGCTTGGGGTGTCAATTTGCCAGCCCACGCTGTTATTATCAAAGGAACTCAGATCTACTCTCCAGAGAAGGGTCGATGGGTTGAATTGTCACCACAAGATGTTCTTCAAATGTTGGGTCGTGCAGGTAGACCACAGTTTGACACCTATGGCGAAGGTATCATTATTACCGCCCATGCCGAACTACAATACTATCTGTCATTGCTGAACACGCAGTTACCCATCGAGTCTCAATTCATCGCCAAGTTAGCTGACAACATGAACGCCGAAATTGTTTTGGGATCCATCCGCAATCGTGACGAAGCCGTCCAATGGCTTGGTTATACCTATCTTTACGTGCGTATGCTTCGCAACCCCACCCTTTATGGTATCACTATGGAGGAAGCAACAGAGGATCCATACCTGGAACAAAAACGTGTTGATATGGTTCACTCTGCAGCTGCTATCTTGGACAAGTGCAATTTAATCAAGTACGAGAAGAAGACCGGTCGATTCCAAGTCACAGAACTTGGTCGTATTGCATCTCACTTTTACATCTCTCACAACTCCATGGCAACCTATAATCAACATCTCAAGCCTATGATGAGTCACATCGAGATGTTCCGTGTCTTTGCCTTGTCTGAGGAATTCAAGTACATTCCTGTTCGTGAAGAGGAGAAGTTGGAGCTCTCAAAGTTGTTGGAACGTGTTCCTATTCCCGTCAAGGAAGCCTTGGAAGAGCCAACAGCCAAGATTAATGTCTTGTTGCAAGCCTACA
The DNA here is from genome assembly GCA_016758895.1 of Umbelopsis vinacea. Classification (NCBI taxonomy): domain Eukaryota; kingdom Fungi; phylum Mucoromycota; class Umbelopsidomycetes; order Umbelopsidales; family Umbelopsidaceae; genus Umbelopsis; species Umbelopsis vinacea. The sequence continues at coordinate 2,014,981 of JAEPRA010000001.1, read as the reverse complement.
TTTCCCAGTTGAAGCTCGATGGTTTCGCTTTGGTCTCGGATATGGTGTATGTTACTCAAAGTGCTGGTCGTATCCTTCGTGCCATTTTTGAAATCTGCATGCGCCGTGGTTGGGCTCAACTCACCAAGAAGGCTTTGGATCTTTGCAAGATGGTTGATAAGAGAGCTTGGTTGACCATGTCTCCACTTCGACAGTTCAAGTCTATGCAAATGGATTTAGTCAAGCGTATTGAGAAGAAAGAGTTCCCATGGGAGCGTTATTATGATTTGAACCCTCAAGAAATCGGTGAACTTGTGGGTCAACCCAAGGCGGGAAGAACTATTTACAAATTTGTACATCAATTCCCCAAGCTGGACTTGCAAGCACACGTACAACCTATCACACGATCTCTTCTCAAGGTCGAGCTCACCATCACACCTGACTTCCAGTGGGATGAAAAGGTTCACGGTACAGCTGAAGCATTCTGGGTGTTTATTGAAGATGTTGACGGAGAAATCATTCTTCACCATGACTCATTCATCCTCAGAGAACGATATGCTGAAGAGGAACATGTCATGACTTTTACTGTTCCATTGTTCGACCCACTCCCACCAAATTACTTTGTTTCGGTGATTTCCGACCGCTGGCTTCACTCTGAAACCAAGCTCCCAGTGTCATTCAAGCATCTTCTCCTTCCTGAAAAGTATCCTCCACACACTGAGTTGCACGATCTTCAACCTCTTCCTGTTTCCGCTCTTCGAAACCCAGAATACGAAAAGATCTATGCTGGTACCATTGCACAGTTCAATCCTATTCAAACGCAAGTCTTTAATACTTTGTATTCAACTGACGATAACACCTTCATTGGCGCTCCTGCTGGAAGTGGCAAGACTATCTGTGCTGAATTTGCTTTGTTACGACTTTGGAACAAGTCACCTGGCGCCAAGTGCGTCTACATTGCTCCTTTCCAAGAGCTAGCCGATCAACGTCTCGCAGAATGGAACAAGAAGTTCAGTCGAGTTGCTGGCGGCAAGAACATTGTTTCTTTGACAGGAGAAACCAGTGCCGATTTGAAGCTGTTGGAGAGAGGTGATGTGATCATTGCTACCCCGGTGCAGTGGGATGTTATTTCCAGACGATGGAAACAAAGAAAGAACGTTCAAAATATCGCATTGTTCATTGCTGATGAAGTCCACTTGATCGGAGGCGACCTTGGTCCTACTTATGAAGTCATTCTCTCACGTATGCGCTACATTGCTGCTCAAACCAAGAACCCCATTCGTATCGTTGCTTTGGGTACCTCTTTGGCAAATGCTCGCGATGTTGGAGAATGGCTCGGTGCTACCTCTCATTCGGTGTTCAACTTCCATCCTTCCGTTCGACCAGTACCCCTCGAAATCAACATTCAAAGCTACAACATCCCACACTTTGCTTCTTTAATGATGGCCATGTCCAAACCCACTTATCTCGCCATCAACGCTTATTCACCAGAAAAACCAACCATTGTCTTTGTGCCATCACGAAAGCAGTGTCGTCTCACTGCAACTGATATTTTGACATTCTGTGCTGCTGATGATCAACCTGACCGCTTCTTGAAGTGTAACTTGGAAGACATCCAATCTCATTTGCAACGTATCCAAGATCCATCCCTTGCTGAAATGTTGGAACATGGTGTTGGCTTTTATCATGAAGCCTTGAGCAAGCAGGATAAGCGCATTGTTGAACAGCTGTTCGATTCAGGTGCTATCCAGGTTGTTGTCGCTTCCAGAGATACATGCTGGGGCTTGCCTATGAACTCTCATATGGTCATTATCATGGGCACTCAGTATTTCGAAGGCAAAGAACATCGTTATGTTGATTACCCTATTCCGGATGTTCTCCAAATGATGGGTCGCGCCTGCAGACCTCGTGAAGATGATACTGGTCGATGTGTGTTGATGTGCCAAGCCAACAAGAAGGAGTTCTACAAAAAGTTCTTGTACGAAGGATTGCCTGTTGAGTCCCATTTGGATCACGCTTTGCACGATCACTTCAATGCAGAAATTGTCACCAAGACCATCGAAAACAAGCAAGATGCTGTTGACTACCTCACTTGGACCTACTTGTATCGTCGCATGGCTTTGAATCCTAATTACTATGGACTTCAAGGAACCACGCATCGTCATCTTTCTGACCACTTGTCTGAACTGGTTGAGTCTACCTTGAACGATTTGCTCGAAACCAAGTGTATTACCATTGAAGATGAAATGGATGTCTCACCACTCAACCTTGGTATGATTGCTGCATACTACAATATCACATATACCACTGTCGATATGTTCAGTGTCAGTTTGAAGAGTGCGACCAAGCTTAAGGGTCTTTTGGAGATTGTTTCATCTGCCACCGAGTTTGACAACATTCCTATTCGCCATCACGAAGACAATGTTTTGAAGCGAATTTACGACCGTTTGCCTGTGAAATTGGCATCACCCAAGTTCAACACTCCTCGTATCAAGGCTAACATCCTGCTTCAAGCTCATTTCTCTCGAACCCAGTTGCCACCGGATCTCCAATCGGATCAAACCCTTGTTCTTAGCAAGATGATCCCATTATTGCAGGCGTGTGTAGATGTTATTTCTTCCAATGGATGGCTTTCCCCTGCTCTTTCCACCATGGAATTGGCTCAAATGACTGTCCAAGCCATTTGGGATCGCGACTCACCACTTAAACAGATACCTTACTTTACAAGTGAAGTCATCAAGCGATGTGAAGACAAGGGAGTCGAATCCGTGTTTGATATCATGGAATTAGAAGACAAAGATCGTGATGAAGCTCTCCAAATGGATCAACGCAAGATGAAGGAAGTTGCTCGCTTCGTCAACCGATATCCCAACATTGAAATTGGTTTTGAAGTTGCCGACGATGATGCCATTGCATCGGGTAACGTCGTTAATGTCAAGGTTCAACTTGAGCGTGAGGGCGATGACGATGATGAAGAGGACCTCGGCCCTGTGTTGGCACCTTACTTCCCTGGTACCAAGGATGAAGGCTGGTGGATTATCATTGGTGATAGCTCATCCAAGACCCTTTTGGCTATCAAGCGCATCACCTTGCAGAAGAGATTGACCGTCAAATTAGACTTTGTTGCTCCTGCTGCTGGTCACCATAACCTCAAGCTTTATGTCATGTGTGATTCTTACAGTGGTTGTGATCAGGAATTAGATATGGAAATTGATGTTGCCCAAGGCGAAGAGAGTGAAGGCGATAGCAGCGAAGAGGAGAGCGATGACGAGTAAACGTTAGAAATTACAAAAAGTTCCCTTTTTCTTTCAACAACTTTTATCTTTTTTTTTTATTCATTTTGATTTTATTGATGTGATTGTTTTGTTCATATATAAAAAGAAAAAAATACGTTTTATTATACACATTTTAATCGATCTTTGATCACGACTTACTCATCACATACGTGCCTTATGGACTGATAACAAGGCACAGCATAGCGTTCTCAGGAGGCCATCCACACCGCGACATTCCATTGCCCCGAAATCGCAATTTTTTTGTGTTTCAGGTAATTGAACACCGTAAAACCGGATGTGAAACTCGACAAGCAGACGAATTCACTGTATAAAAGAAAGCTGTCATCGTTTTTCTTTATACTTCTCCATTTCTACATCATGTTTTTTGGAAAACACCTCTTTGCGATTGCAGCAGCATCCCTGTTTACTGTCAGCAGCGCCCTTGGTACGTCTCTCATCATCACATCGTTTAAATCATATTGTATAGAAAAAAAAAAAAATTAAATTACAATTACACAGTCATTCAAAAGAGAGATTCAAATGCGTTTTATGCTATTAACTATGGTATCGATCAGAACGATTGTCCTACTTTGAGCGCCATTAAGCAACAGCTCACTACGCTCAAAGCTTATACGACTCGAATCAAAACATTTACTGTTACTGGCTGTGATGAAGGTATATATTACTGCAAGTTTATTTGATCCTTTTTTTTTTCTTCCTTTTTTTCGGTTAACAAAAGAAACACTCCTCGTAGGCAATCTTATAATGCAAGCTACTCAATCACTCGGTCTTCGTATTTACTTGGGTCTATGGGTCGGTTCAGATGCCAATGCATTTGAAGCTGAAAAGACTAAATTGATAGAATTGGCCCACACATACAAATTTAACAACGTGGACGGCATTGTTGTTGGATCCGAAGCACTTTATCGCGGTGATGTTAGCCCAGAAACCTTGGCTGGATATATATCGGATGTTAAGAAGTCTCTCAGCGATGCTGGAGTGAATGTTCCAGTTGCTACAGCTGATGTCTATTACAAATGGGACCCTGCCGTTGTCGCTCAAGTTGACTTCTTGATGATGTAATTATACTCGAAATCTGACCTATGTGGAAGCCTTTGCTCGTCAATTTACTCATATTTCAATTTTCTTCTCTATAGGAACGCTTTTCCATATTGGTAAGTGATTTATTCACATTTACAGGAGACTTTGTAGCACGATTGTTGACTGGAAATTTTAATTTATAGGGAAGGAGTAACGGTCGATAATGCTGTTAGTACATTGTTTAACCACTATGATCATGTAAAATCACTCTCAACCGGCAAACCTGTGGTGATTGGTGAAACTGGATGGCCCACTCATGGAGCTAGCTTTGAAGCAGCCGTTGCATCCGTTCCAAACCAACAAACGTAAGGCTTGATTTCAATCTATAATAGATAACAAGATCAAATTACTGATACTTTATGCAGATACATGAAAGGTGTCTTATGCGAGGTTCGCCAAAAGAACATTGATTTGTGTTGGTTCGAAGGTTTGGATGAGGCATACAAAGGCTCTGACGTTGAAGGCAACTGGGGATTTTTGGATGCCAGTGGTAACCCGAAATCAAGCGATTATTCGTCCATTTTCCAAAACCCATGCTAAATAGCTTGTATCATTTTTCATGCATAATGGATGAAATAGATTAAAACAAAGTGTACCAACATTAAGCATAACTATATGAATTTTACGAACAAACGCGTTTGGTATGAAGTTCCAACATTTGTGGTCATTTTTCTGATTCTATAAACCCGCCTGTTCATTATTATCGATCTGTCGGAGAAACACGAATTTTGAACGATATGATCTGTTTCATTTAAGCTGTCAATGTTTATTCAACATGTTTGCAACGTGTCATGAAAATTTCATTGTTTGTGAGGTATGCATGTCCTACCATGATGGACCTTCCCGTCTTTTTGGTTTCATTCGCTCTAGTTTCTCGTTATATGTTAGCCCAGCTTCGTCGGCGATTGAGTAATGCAGTTCGGTTTTGATGGGTTGCTTCTGTATGTTCCATGTCGGGTTTATGGGTCAGTTTCAGATTTTCAAGTCAAGCAGTCAGTAACAATGAAGCATCGTGGGCGATAAAGGACGGAGGTGTGCTGTAGCGGTGTATGGAAGAAGTGTGCATTTTTACTATCAAGCATTGAAACACCATTCGAAAGAAGAGTTCGCCAAAATATCATAAAAGCCCAATCCCACTTTGTTTCTTTTTTTTGTTCCTTTTTATTTATTATTTCGTTTGTGATGATATAATTAGTAGCCTGAGCGGATTCGCATGTCTTCAATCTTCTTCTGAACTTCCATGACGGTGCGGTCTAGCTCTTCAGCAATGGATCGCTTCTTTTCCGCTGGCAACGAGTTATATTGCTCACAAAGATCTCCGTCTATAACATTATGGACTGGTACGTAGTAGCCGCGATATGCAAGATGGTCTCGTCCGGCTAGCGGAGGAGCCACGGAGCGCATATGCATCTCTAATGTCTGGAAGAAATCTACATCTTCCTTGGAGACAAAGGGTACGAATATTCCAATGGAGCCAAGGAACGTGGTGTATAATAAGACGTCGCGACCACCAGAAACAAGGGTGGTTCGATGAAGCGAACTCAAGATGTCACCGACAAAATAATGTGCAACATTATCTGACTGTAATGTAGAGTTGTTAGTCCCATTGTGTCCTGAAATTCACATAAAAAATAAAAAGGGCAGGGATACGTACTCTATGTGGGGCACCACCAAGGTAGCCCTTTTCGTACAATAGTCGACCACCGGCCGGGTCGTCGTCTGACTCTTCACTGACGTTGGCTGGTAATCGGTTGATAAAGAAGTTTCCAAATTTATCTCCTCCAGCCACAGTGTCATAATCTACCATAGTGGATGTGGTTGTCCATCGTGGCGTGGTGTCATCAGCAAACACAATAATGCGATTGTCAATGTGTTTGTAAACGGCAAAGATGACGGATTCCTGAACATCGCCAATGACGATACGGTCTCCCTGTGTGTGAAGTGATGTGATAGCATTGGGAACACTCTAATAAAAACCAAGTTAGTCAAGTGGACCATGAACAAGTGTATGCTAGCTGGCTGCTTTTTTTTTTTTTTTAAAAAAAAAAAGGGGGTACTGTACCTTTGTTTCGCACTTTCTAAGTAGTTTCTTTTTGCCAACGTCGTAAATGCGCAATGCCTTGCCAACACCAGCAAGCAATCGACCTTGGAAACCAAGAAGCGCTGTAGGTACATCCTCCACCGCAGTCTTGTGAACGAGTTCTAACGTTTGATTTTGCTCGTCTTCGCCTTGCACAAATCGATAAAGGTGGATGAATCCGGAGGAGCAAGTTCTGGGGGCAAGGGTGACATCCTTGCCAGTTCCAACAACAACAAATTGCTCGTTTGAATCAGTGGAATGTGGGTTGTTGCGGAATTGCACCAAAGCTACGCTGAATGCTGCTTCATTCTCTTCCAGCTCTATTTGTTGCAGTGTATCTCCTTGGAATGGACTAATCACTCTAATACAACTAGCCCATTTTCCAGCAGTGTTTCGAACATGACCAAATTGTAGCGGATCGAGGTTGGTTACCTCATCATCAATCTCAAATCCGTCCCGTTCCTGAAGCAAAAGTGTGAGTAGACTATTGATAATGTGTAACCCCCAACGTGATTCCCTTACCTTTTCTATCAGCCCTTCACGCTTGGCTTCTGGTGAGAACGTTGCATGATCGCTTTCTATGACCACAAAGTTTTTGGTTGCGGGATGTAATATGAAGCGGCGTGGCGTGTAAGTTAGTGGTATGATGGATTGATTAAACACCACTCCCAATTTGTCGATGGTGAAGATTCTAAGACAGAATAAAAGAACATGTTAGTGAATGTAAACTTCCATTCGTAAATGCTCATGGCCGAAACCTTACCTAAGCGTATTCTTTGCGACAGCCACCACACCTTCTGGGCATTGTTCGCTGATGAATGCTGTTCCGAATTCTAACTGCTCGTAGCTTAAGGGTGTGAGATACAGGCGATTTTGGAAAGTATATGTGAGCCATGAGCGGGTGGAAAGAGCAAGCATAGCAGGATTGCCCTGGATTTTGATTTTGAAAAGTTGCACAGCCTTTGCACCCAAGAATCGTGTTCGAGTATCGGAAAGCTGGCCGTTCACGTTATCCAACACAGTTCGCATCAGCAAACCATTATTCAGTCCAATGTTGAGATACTGCGTGCCGTGACCAATTTCGTTACCAGTGTCCATCATTTCAATGATACAAAGACTAGAGGGGACACCTTGGGTAGCTTGCATTGAAACGGACTCGAGACAAGAATCAGGATCCAAGCTCAAGATACGAACGGTACTATCTTCCAAACCGACCGCCAAAAATCGAGCTCTTTGTCGTCCTTCTGGCACATCACCAATGGCCAAGCTTGTGATAACTTCACCCATCTCCCTACGATCCTGATGTTCATTCAATTGGCCAGTATTATCGAGCTCAAAGTAAACAATTTCGCCGCTAGACAGTGCAATAGCAACTTGACGGTGATTGGCTGCGGCCTGTACAATGGTTTTTTCGCTGGGAGCTCTCCATTCGTTGACACGACGGTCGGCGCGAATGTGACGGATACCTTGGGGATACACTTGAATCAAAGAGTCTTCTCCAAGCTGCTCAACAGCAATAGTGGGTGATGTTGCAAGGAATCCAGTATCTGTCACTTCTTCAACCGTCTCTCCAATAGAGAGGACAAGTGTAGCATTGATGAACGATACAACAATGTACGAGTGATATTCGTCGTCAGCCTTGAGCTTCGTAGTCCAAACGGCGCTTGGATTACCGGGCAATTCACTGACAGCCATCTCTGATACTTCCAAACCGTGACGCAAGATTCTGAAAGTGGATCGCGCTCCTCGGCCACAAATTCCGAATATTTGAGGTGTATCATCGTCGGTTAAGTTTAACACTTTGGCGTCAACAAGAGGAGCAAGAGACTCTAACTCATCAACAAGAAGCAAATTCTTCAGTGGTCGTGGTTTGAAATAAACAAGAGGAGTCTCTTCCTGTGCTGCCTCAGCTTCCATATAATCAGCAGACGAAATTTCTGGATCATCATCGTCATCACCAAGCTTTTCAAAGGAATAAAGATAACTGCGAAAAAGATTAGTTAATGGGTTGACAACGGCTAATACACGGAGTCATTCGGAAAACTTACTGGTTGCCAAATTCACTAGCACTGAACAAGAAACCACTCTTCAAAATACAGATACCAGTAGAAACTGGCAAGGTATCAAAATACTTGATGGTAATACCATTTACGATATTGTCTTGATGGTCTATCGTAACCTTGTATACATCACCTTCCTCTGACTGAAGTAGTAAGAAGAACTGACTTTGTCTGTTCACCTTCATTCTATGAACAGCATAGTTGGAGATAATGATGCCGCGAGAAGGGTCTTCCAAAGGTTGTGCTCGTCGAGGAATAGGAATACGATGTTCTTGCATATCCTGATGCTTATACGCAATGAAATTTTCTGTACAAACCAAGACACCTGAAGGTCCATCTGTTCCACCGGGCACTACGAAGAAAGAGCGTTAGATCGATTGGATTTCATACACTCTTGTAGTTCCCCAAGTTGCTTACCTGGAATGAGCATATTCGCTTTATAATCCACAGGCTCGCTCCATTTTCTAACAACGTGATTCAGACCCAAATCCAATTCGTAGTAGGTAAGGATCTTTTCTGTGTCTTTGAGAGCTTCACCGGTCGAGTCGTTGTCCGCTTCGGAATAGTCGATTTCCAAACACGCGAAGATAGGGTTGTCAAAGCCAACGTCCAAACCAACGCAGTCATGGACAAGAGTGTGACTTTTATGAGCTTCCAATGGTGAAGAGATGGTGAGTCGAGCTGCCGAATCGCGATTAAGAATGTACACTAGCTTTTGCTTTTCAACCGCGCCAATCATAACTGCGCGACCTTTAGGATCCGTAGCAAGGTATTGGCCTGGAACGATTCTTCGAAGTCCAGATTTTCCATAAGTTTCCTGATGAACTTTATCGAACGTGTTTTTGACTGGATTGTACTCGAGAATGGTGATGCGACCGGAATCGGAGCCGACAATAACATAATCTGAAAAAGGTGGATCGGGCATGAGCAAAAAGAATACGGGATATCGCGCGACCTTACATTGAAATGGAGAAGCTTACCTTTACTACCACCGGTTAATCTGAATGGCGAAATGCTTCTAACAAGTCCAAAACAGTCGTGAGCGAGAACAGTGTGGACTTTGCCCGTAGTGGGGTCAGGACGCAAAAGTTCCAAGCGGGTATGGCGAGCTACGATGATCTCTTGCTGCTTGGTGCCAGAAAAGTTTCCGTAGATAGCCTTGTTGATGGCCGTCGGCGGATTCAGCGACAAGTTGTACAAGAACATTGCAGAACACACCCAATGTAGCTTGACAAGTTTCGTTGGAGTGCCAAACTTCTCTGTCACTTTCCCAATGGCTGGTGCGTCATTTGTGGCTTAGATTTCAGGCAGAATAAATCCGCTTAATGAAGCACTTTGACAGTCACAAGCCTACACTATACCACTCCATTGCACCTTTGTCTCTATTCGATATGGCAAAAGTGTAAGTAGATCCCCAAGTTCATTTCCTTCATGCGTTCAATCATTAACCTGACTTGGCTATAGTTTAGTAGTGGGATCAGCAAACGGCAAATTCACCGAGTTATTTTCAAAAGCGAAAAACATCAACGCCAAACACGGTCCGTTTGACGTTCTCCTCTGCACTGGTAACTTTTTCGGCAAGGAAGATACAAATGGTGACCTCGAAAAACTGTTAAGCAACGAAATTGAAGGTATGCAGCGTAAAAGGAAGGGTCAGGAATTCTTGTCCCCGCTAGCCGTCACTAACTTTCGAGTATCATCCTGTAGTTCCCGTCCACACCTATTTCATTCAAGGCAGCAACCCAATACCGGGTTTAGCACAAAGCAGGATAGAAAAGAACGATGGGGAACTGTGTGACAGTGTATATTTCCTTGGAAAGAGGGGATTGTTGAAAACAACCCAAGCTCTGCGTATTGCATTTTTGTCTGGATCTATGGATGCCAACACTTATGCAGGCGAAACCGCAGCCGATGTTGCAGAATCCGAACCTGGACTTCATTATACAAAAGCAGATATTACTGCATTGAACTCCACGCCAGTGGCCAAGAACATGACCGCTGGTGTAGACATCTTGTTGACTTATGAGTGGCCGCAGGACGTACACGCCATGAGCAACCAACCCATAGATCCCAAGGTCGAGTCTATGTCTCAGCCTGTTGCAGAAGTAGCAGCCACTCTCGCACCTCGATATCACTTTGCAGCGGCAGAGGACGTATTCTGTGAGAGGGAACCTTACAAAAACGTTCCTGCATTTGCACCAGTGGGAACGCGTCCAGCACAACATGTAACAAGATTTATTGGTCTAGCGGATGTTGGAAATACTAGCAAGGCAAGAGTAAGTATTGAATCGATTTTTCTGTTTTCATAGGGTCTACAGATGGCTAATTCAACATTACAGTGGTTTTATGCTTTCAACATAGTTCCAATGACAGATGCTCCCATGAGCGTATTATTGGCCGAGCCAGCCGACACCACTGAGTTTCCATTTGTTTCCCTCATGACTGGTGGTGTAAAGAGACCTCTTGATAATGGAGCGGGTGGCTTTGGCTGGGGCGAAGATGGTCGTGACCCTAAAAGACAAGGTAAGTGATAAATTTTCCTCGGATGGATGTCATTAGTCGACGTGTTGATTAATTCATTTGGGTGAGCTAGCACTTGGAGAGGGACCGCCACCAGGTTATGTATGTAAGAGATGTAATGTTCCTGGTCACTATGTCAAAGACTGCCCACAGGCCAGAGATGGTACTGGATCGCTACCAGAAGGCTATGTATGCCGAATTTGCAATGAGCCTGGCCACCACATCAAACAATGCCCTCAAGCTGGTCAAAATAAAGAAGGTGGTAAGAAGTCTGGACCTCCAGATAGCTACATCTGCAGAATCTGTTCTGAACCTGGTCACTGGATCCAAGACTGTCCTTTGAAGGAGCAACGTGATCGCGAGCGAGATGCCAATCGCCAAGAAATTGCAAACAGAGGAAGTAAGTTAAACAAAGATTTTATTCAATATGTAGCGGCTTAAAGCTGACAATGGTGTGTTCCTTAGCGGATGCTTGCTGGTTCTGTTTGGCCAATCCCAAGGTGACAAAGCATCTTATCACCTCTATTGGAAACGAAGTCTATGCCACATTAGCCAAGGGCCCACTGGTCACCTCAGCACAAAACAACATGCCAGGTGGTGGACATATTCTTTTGATCCCTATCACTCATTATGAAACCATCCAGAGTATTCCAGTGGAGTCACAGGTGGATGTTGTTTCTGAACTGGAGCAGTTCAAAGGTGCTTTCCGTCGTATGTTTGACAAGTACGGACAAGACTTGGTGGTAACGGAAATATCTCGCCACTCCAGCCGAAATGCTCTCTCGCACGCCAACATTCAAATCATGCCGATACCCAAAGGAAAAGTAGACGACTTGAAATCTATTATAGACAAAGAGGCTGAAAAACTAGGCATACAATTTCAGTCGCGTCTTCCCGTAAGTACTCATATAATTTTACCCCCACCGTGATGACTGGTATTAATCATTGATATCCCTGCAGATGGACCCAACCGCTCACTACTTTAAAATGGACTTGCCTGATGGAACATCACTAGTCCATCCTATTCAACGAGGAGAAAGATTCAATCTTCAATTGGGAAGACAAGTGCTTGCTAAACTTATGGAAATCCCTGAACGCGTGGATTGGAAGGCATGTCCTCAGACCGAAGACGAGGAGAAGAAAGAAGCCGAAGACTTCAAGGCCGCTTTCCGGGAATTTGATTTCACTCTCTAAACGCTTTTTTACCTAGTTATTGTAACCCTTGAGGAATCGTTTTTTTTAAAATCATAATACATTTACGTTACATTAATTCAAATGATGTTGTTAGGTGCGCTAGTATGAAGTTTTTGTTTCAACTTTTTTGATTTACTTTTTATTTTAGAGAGATTGCAGGAGAGAAACAAACAGGGGAGGATGTGCGACAGATGGGTTAAGAAAAGAAGGACACATTGTATTGTGAGTTTCTTCACAAGTCTGTGTTGGGGGCTTTTGGGAGAGAAAAGCAGTGAATTGAGCAAACAAACCAAATTAAAAAGAAGGAGGGAAAAAAAAGCGCAAATGAATATTGGGTTGGTAGCGAGCCAATAAACGAAAAAAAAAAAAAAATGCATATCATACAATGCAAAAGAAAGAAACAAAAAGATGTGAGAGGGAACATGTACAAGTAGAGTGTAAAGTAAGGATATGAAGTAGGCAGCAACAAAGGTGCCAGCATTAGGATTTGGAAAGAGAATGCAATAGGTATTTCAAAGTAAAAGGATGAAGGAAAGGCAAGGTGTTCCAGTTAAGAAGCATCTGGAACGGCACTGCTTTCGTCGCCAGATGAAGCTTTTTCATCTGACGTTGGCTCTTCACCTAGTTGGGCAGCCGCTGCTCGTTTGGATAGATACTCCTTGACGGAAAGCCTTACGACTTTTGGGCCGCCTTGTGACTGAGGCTGAGATTCTTGATCGGCATCAACTGGTGCAAGTGAAATAGGGTCAGTTTCATTGGTTTCAATAACTTGTGGATGAGATTCTTGATCAGATTCACTTGCAATAGCCGCATTTTGAAGGTGGGATGCCTGTTCAATTTCTTCACCATGAGTGGTGGTGATCTCCTCGGTTGAAGCATTGGTATCATCAAGTGGCTCATTGACAACGACGGTCATGTCTTCCTTTGTTGATTCTACATTATCAATTGATTCCAGTGCTGGTGGACTAAGAACGGCTGGTGGGTGGTCGTCCTCTTCAGTCACTTCCTTGACCTCCTCCACATGTGTTTCAGTGGTGGGGTCGGATATGGGATCAGTTGACAAAAAAGATTGATCAAGATCATCTGCAGGAACCGTAGAAGCTGTACTTTCATTGTCTGAAAATATATCGTGCTCATCAAGTGGGTCTGGATCCTCTGTTTCTTGATGTGGTGGTGAAGGCAATGCTGGCTCTGGTGATTCTTTCTTGTCATCAACAACAATATCAACCATGGGCTCGTCTTCTTGCATGATGTCCGTCGGTGTCACCTCTGGAGTTGGCTCTTTCTTGGCTTGCGCAGCAGCCTCTTCTTCAGCTTTCTTGGTAGCCACCATGGCATTTTCTGATTCCTTAAGGTAATTCCGCATCCACAGCTTTTTACATGGTAAGTTAAGTGGCAGGGATTTTGGTTTTCGCTTAAAGAGCTTGTGGGATCCATCTTCGTCGGTTGTAATACTGCGGATACGATACTTTGCAAGAGTAACTTTAGATAGAGCAACTTGACCATTCGTTCGCGAAAAGCTTGCAGAGTCCGTATCGGACGCTTCGTCTGCGGAAGATAAAGACGAAGCAAAGCCAGTATCGTCATCGCCGCTAAGTTTTCCACTAGGGGGTCGTTCTTTTCTGTGATTCACTTTAGACCTTGCTGAAGTGGGCGAATGAGTTGACACCGGGTCCATTTGAACATCACCGTCAATGTCAACGTTCTCATCACCTGATTCATTTGCACTATTTTCTTGACCAGCAGAGGAAAATGCAATATGAGGAGGTGGGGTTGCACGTGTGGGTGAAGGAGATGTGACGTTTATGGATTCAGTGGAATCCGCAGACAGCTTCCTGGTAGAGATGGAAATGGTAGATGCTTTCTCCTGATCCGATTTTGGTTCTTCTTGCTTCATTTCTGCCTTGAATGTAGGAGATTGCTTTCCAGCAGGTTTGATGGTAAGCTCATCACTGTCAAAACGGCTAGCATGTTCGACTGTCCTAGGTGTGAGAGGAGATGACTCGCGAGAATTTTCGTATTTGGTTATAGTAACATATCCCGTCTTTTGCTTTTTATCAGGGCCAGAAATTACGCTGTCGTTATCTGACTTATTTAACGCTGAAGAGAGCTATGGAAAAGGGAAAAAGGTGTGTGTGAGTGGGTAAAATAATTTGTGTTTCATGAGGCGAACCAAAAGGGAAAAGAAAAAAAAAAACTTACAGCTTGCTTTAACGCTGATTCCCACATTTCTGTAGTATCATCGGAAGCTTTTCTCTTGAGACCAAATGAAGCAGATCGTTTAGGATGAGTTTTATCACCACCGTCTGAGCGTTTCCGTCGTTTTACTCCAATGTCATCTGCAGATGCACTGTGTTTCTTTCGATGATTCGAGCCAGATGGTGAAACGTTTCGTTTTCCTCCACGACGCTCTTCTTGTTCAGCTTTGCGTTCGGCTTGACTTCGTCTAACCTGATGCTCAATCGCTTTCTTAACATTGAAATAGCGTGGTCTAGGGTCACACATATCACACAGATATTGGTCTGGAATGTTATGCTTGTCGATATCGACACAAAACGCGTGCTGCCAAACTAGGCACTTGTCGCATTGTATAGTGAAGCCATCGTCATCCGATATGCGACAGATACATCGAATGGTACCAGTATCGACTGGAGGGTCTTGAGAGTTGGAGTCAGCCTCCTTAAAAGATATTTTACTAGGAGAGTCGCTGACTACTGCGGGATCGAGGTCTACGCTTGTGGTAGACGCAGTACTGGAGGAGCTACTTCCTGCTGTGTTGCTTCGGTGCCTTGCTACGGGTAGATTGGGTTTCTGAGCGTGCAAATGTGGTTTGACACTCGACATGGCGGTCGCACTGAGGGCCGCTGACACTAGAGACGGTTGCTTTTGTGGGATTTTGAAGAATGATTTGAAAGATGTGGAAATGGGTAGAGGATTTAATCAACGAGACGCAGAGAAATGAAAGATGTTGAGACGGGTGAAGTTTTGAGTATCAGACAGTAAAGGATAGATATGAAAAGTCGAATGGTAGCCAATGGGAGATTATTTTAGTCGAAAAGCTGTAAGTTCATTCTCTCAAGATGTGAGTAGCTGTCTAAACAAAATTTAGAGTTAATGTTGGAGAAAAGACGTCAATGATGGAAGAAATGTCTTTTTTGAACAGTCTTTACCTAAAATGCAACCAGAAAACTGCAAGGATAGACAACAATTAAGAGTAAATCCTTTGTAAGAGGCAAGCTTTACCAGTTTCACTCGAACGAAAAAGAAACAACAACAGGCCAACCGACAACGAATCACGTGATGCATGACTTTTTCCGATAGCCAGACGAGAAGAGAAAGTGGGAAGAAGCTATACATTTTCTCAAAGCTGTAAGTAAGCGTCGTTTTGTATGCATTCATACCAACAATAGTTATCCGTTATTGAAATCGGATGTATCTTTGAATGCCTTCGTCAAACCTATCATGTATAAATTTTGCGCTATGTGGATGAGTAATCATGGGGAGCCATTCCATATAACTTCTTTGACCTTCCTTTTTACTGGTAACCAATCGTATTCATTAAATGGATTGATTCACCTTCAAGCATTGATAAAGTATGTGGAGGTAGTTCTTTCGGAGAACGCTTTGCCTGGACACACAACATGTGCACCGTAGTAAAAATTACTGACGATTCTCAAAGGGTGCACTAGCGTTATAATCAAGACCACGTTGCTTAATTTTATCTCTTATATTGAATACCTTCATGGAAAGAGAGTAAAGGAAAGTTTCCTTCAACTGTGTTAGCTGCAAGCATTATCTGGGGAAACCCACGCTAGAAAAAAAAAAAAAGGTCGGTGACTGCTGCCGCCAACGTGCCTTTGATGAGTATTGTTTTTTTTTCATTTGAAGGTCCGTGAGAAACAATTTATATTCTGTGCTAAAAAAAGTCCAACATCTTTCTCACACCCACCTTAAATTCATGGAGCCATTACATCCAACACCTACTAGACCCGTCATACCAGGCCGTGCTATTACTCCCATATCACGTCAGGATACTCCTATTGATATCGACGGTCTTAGTTGGCCCAGTAAGTTTTTATATTCATTTTCCCTGTAGTTTTGACATGTGTCCACCCCCAGGCTCAGTATAAAATTTATCGCAATGTGCACCCACAGGTATTGGTACCAAAAGCCGCCGAGATGAAACAGAAGAACAGCGTCATATTAGAGAAGAAAAGATTGCTGAAGCTGTCAAGACCATTTTGTCTTGCCTTGGAGAGGATCCTGAACGCGAGGGCCTTTTAAAGACACCCGACCGCTATGCATCTGCCTTGATGTTCTTTACAAAGGGATACGAACAAAGCATTAAAGGTAATGAATTGTATCATAGCAACAATGTACCTGAATTGCAATTGACTTATCAATTACTCGACAGATGTGTTGAACGAAGCCGTTTTTGAAGAAGGTATAGCTCAGCCCATAAGATAATCTACACGGATGAATTGACATTCAAAATTACTAACTACGCCGTAACTGACCATGAAAATGGACAGATCATGAAGAAATGGTGATTGTCAAAAATGTCGACATTTTTTCCCTATGTGAGCACCATATGGTTCCATTCACTGGCAAGATCTCCATTGGTTATATTCCCAATCGACGTGTGGTTGGCCTAAGCAAGCTTGCTCGTATTGCAGAGATGTTTGCTCGTCGACTACAAGTTCAAGAGAGACTGACAAAGCAAATTGCTAGTACATTGATGGAAGTTTTGCAACCTCAAGGTGTAGCGGTTGTTATGGAAGCCAGCCATTTGTGCATGTGCATGAGGTAAGCGATGTTTGATAAATCCGGAAGTTCGGGGCATGACATGACGGTCTAATGTTGTTCATCATTTTCAGAGGAGTGCAGGTATGCTGATGGATGCTGATGATGATGATGCATATGCATATGCAAGAAAAAGTGTCACTAACCTCGAATTTTTCAATGACAGAAACCTGGCAGTTCGACCATGACCAGCTGCATGTTGGGAGTATTCAGGAACAACCCAAAGACAAGAGAGGAATTCTTGTCTCTGATTAGGAACTGATTCCGTCTCTAACCTCAGCGATTATTCTTCCAAACAGGACATTTGTTCAACAGAATTGTACCATATTGTTTTTATATTCTCCTGTATCACATTAACACTTTTTTGCCTTGGTTATACTTTCCATAGACTCAATTTTTTTTCTTTTCCCTTATTTTGTACCCAAAATTCGGCTCCACTCCAAATAGCGCTCCATCTTTCTCACTTCTTCTATCCACTCACTCACTCCTTTATCTCTAATATTTTGGTGGTGTTGTTCGCCATAAATCAAATATAGTTCACCAACTGTGTGGCCTCAACTGCCAACCAGTTGCATTTAAACCATCACCGTGCGTCCCACAATTCAATCACCTCATCTTAATTCGGGTATAGCCTTGTCCAACATGTCGCCATCTTCGGTTACGGCAAACTCAATACAGCCAGGTATAACCGCATTTCTTCTTGGTTCACCATCCTCGTTTGAGACAATCCTTTAAATCATTCCTGTTTTTCCCAGATTTTATGCAAACGTTACATCTCGATCTCGACAGTAAGCTAGACCGTACGTCCCCATGCTCCTCTGTAGCCATCATCCTCCAGTTCGTCATCATGATGCCATGCATTGACTCCCATCCTTTTTTTATTGTTCGTTCTTTTAGTACAGCTGCAGTTACCTACACATGATAAGGAGCCTGCTCCTAAAATCAGACTTCCGTCTTTTGGTCCTAATGATTTTGAGGCGCTGTCAATGGAATTTGTGGCCAAGAAACCAGCCAGTGGGAATACCACTTCACCAAGGTAGAGAGAGATCTACAAACGTTTGGATCTAGTCTAATGATGTAACGCTAACTGACGAAATTTGCCCGCCATTTTTTGTTTGTTTGTTGCAGTTCTCCTATACCCAGCTCGAGTCCATTGAAAGAAGTCGCAGCCCCGCCAGTGAGCGACCCCTATCTTTCATCTATTGTCGCGTCCGCCAAGCCCGCTGCAGTCGCCTCTGATCAGGAACGATCGCCACAATGCATGTGTGTAAAATGCAAAGGGAAACCCTCCGGTCAACCTGTACACTGCAAAGAACCAGTCGACTGTCCATGCTACCGCTGCCAAAAACAGCGCCGGAGAGCTCAAGTGATGGGCAAATCTCAGACTTTGTCCTCTACAAAGAGCTCTAAACCAGAGCCAGACGTTCCTGTACCTACTCGAACCAAAACCACTATTGCACCAAAGTCTCCTCCAGCGGCGAAACCATCCATGGTCAAGTCCAACACCATGCCTGCTCGCACCATGAACCTACGAAAGAATCCAAGTGTATTATCTTATAATAAGCATCATAGAAAGGACATTAACCCGTCCGACTCCATTTATGATGGCAACAAAAAATCCAGACGAACCTCCAATCTGCTTTCGGATGATCAGTCCATGATTTCCCACACCACCATTGATTCTTACTGCTCTAATGACGACAAGTATGAAATTTCATGGAAGGATGAAGCGGCTGGTGAAGACATTTTAGAACCTCTAAGATGTTTTATTGATATTTTTGAGAAAAAGCCTGATGATACCCCCGATGGGTTATCAGATTTATTGGAAGATGGAGCACGCCGGTTGAGAATGGAGAAAGAAGCGGCTGCTCATGAAGCCGAGCTGGCTCGGAAAAGGGAATTGGAACAGCAGTTACCTCCTCGCTTAGAGGTTCTTACGCCTAGCTACCGACACGGTGCCCCACACAAGTCATTGACTCTATACCATTTAATGAAGTGCAAGCATCGTAGTGAACGTTTGGCCGCATACAGTATGTAAAAGTATTTATTGTGGACGGGGGTTGGGGGCATACGGAATTGAACATAACCCTTTCAATTTTTTTTTCCACAGGCATAGCCTACAATAATTGTATTAATGGCAATAGCGGCTTAAATGACTGGATGAAGAAGCAAAAAGAAAAAGGTCCACCAACCTGCATGACAGGTAAAAATACATTTTTTAATAAAAGCCCAATTTGCAGATGATCCCGTACTAACCTCACCGCGACAAGTGTATACTCCACACCACCAGCAACAGAGGAGGCCCAGTAAGAAATCTTTGTTTCGCTCTCCTCTGAGAAGCAACAGCGTGGCTATTCGGTCATCACGGCGAGACCAGCATTCACTCATGGAACAAAGTAACGGATCCATGTTTCTCAGTCCTTATAACGATTCCACCATTCGAATTTCTCAGGATAGCACGGGGGCAAGGCCAACCGATGTACTTAAAGCTGCTTCCGCATTACTTCCCGGAATGAACAACAAGCACCCTGATTTGAATCGATCACAGACTAGCTTGGGCATAGCCAAGGCATACAATCACATTGATTTTCCTAGACGTCCAAGTGCTAGAAGTCATAACGAAACTACGGACAGCGATTCCGTGGCAACTACTCCTAAGGATGAACAGCCAGAAGAAGAAAAGATAACCACAAGCCCACCACAAGAAATAAAATGGCCTGCGCGATCGGCTTCCATACCTACTAATGCCCTGGACGACTTGAGCAGTGTCCTACCTCACGTTGATCGGGCTACCCTTCAAACCTATCTTGACCGAGCGGATGGGGATTACATGCAAGCATTAGATCTCTGTAAGCAAGCCGTGAAGAATGGAGAACTGTGAAGTATGGCTGGCATAATTTTACGAATATACTTTTATTACTTATACTATTTTCTTTAAATATCACCCTTTTCCTTTTAAAAAAAAAAAAAATGAGAGAGCCTTTCCATCATTATTCATTCCTTTACAGCAAGCAGGCCTACATTAAAAAATAAAATAAAGTCAAATTATGAAGCGACTCAATGGGAAGTCTCAGAAGTTTCTTTCTGGCTGAAAACAGTCTGGGCCGAACATGGAAAGTGCGGGGAAACCAAGAAACAACGTGACCTGCAGCCATTCAAAAATTTCCCAACCGTTTCTTCTCTGGACTACCACTTTACATTTGGGCTTTCATGAGTGAATTCGTACTTGGCCCACATAATGGCCTTCATATAAACGGAACAAAACCAAGAAGACCAAAACGTAGAAAGAACAAGGATCCGTTAGCTATTCCTACGCTAGAGTCCCCCAAACCGAGCAAATCTACCCCCGTCGCACCATTACAGCCATGCAAACCAGCCGTCCCTTCCGAAGTGCACTCCCCTCCACCTCGGAAAGCCGCTACCATGATTGAAAGTGAACACTGGAGTCTTCGACAAACCGAGACAGGCAGCTTCGAAGTCAACATTAATAGCATCAATAACATTACCGACTTTCTTCAAACCCTCAGTTTGATGGCCTCGGAATCTGAAGATCCCACGGCCGATCCTTTACACAAAGATGAGGTCCACAGTGAAACAAGCCAAGATTCCGAAGGAAGCGCAAGCAAAAAGAATGGCCGAAAACTGACCATGCCATTCATCAACTTTCACAGTGAACTCTATGCTCAACAGGATAAGAATTCCACTGTGGAATGGCCAAGGATGAAAACCGCTTTGCCCGCCCTTTTGGATGACTGTGTCCACTATCATCTTCAATGTATGAACCCATATTACCCTGTCCGACCCAGGCGGATATTGATGAATTGGTATTCTGGCTTAGAGGAACCTACCAAGGACCCCTTAGTGCTTGCTATCAGCACTTATTTCGTTCGACATATTTTTATTCACCACATGCCCCCGGCGTTCGATAAGATTCGAGACATGAGGGTTCTGGATGCTGTACAAACACAACTTGCTCTGTATACGCGTGAAGCATTGTCAGACTGTTTCGATGTTGCTCATCCTCATCATATTTATGCTTTGTGCTTGTACAACATGAATAGCAAAGTACCAAACCATTTGAAGGCATTCTATCACACCATTGCTGTTCGTATGGCTCTGGAACTTCAGATTGTTCCTAGAAAACGCAATCAATCGAACAGCACTGCCATGGACGACGAAATTGAACTCAACAATCGGCTATGGTGGTACCTATTCCAGATCGACCACTTTTTAACCGAATCTGAAATCATATCTTGCTCCATTCTCCAGCCTACTTCAGACGACCACGCTGCACTTTCAAAACTTGAACGACCTAGCCCTTGCTCGCTGGACGAGCCAGATGAGGTTACTGGAAGTCATCTTTGGAGCAACGTTCTTAAAATATGGCTCATACGGCGACGACTTGAAAAAGAAATTGAAGAACTGGATGCTGATGATACCATTGCCATGTCGCTGATGAGCGACAAAGTCGAAAGGGAGATTTCCATTTGGAACAATGAACTTCCTGATATCTTTCAACAAGACGTTGCTCTCAAACCTGAAAATTTTGACACTATGGCTCAAATGTGTTTTACAATTGGTATTGAGCGCTGTACCAACCGAATTTTGTTACACCGACTGTTCTTCCCAGCGGTGGATGAAATGGATAACTTGACTCATCTTCAACATCGATCCGCCATTTACGCCGTGGAAAGTGTCGTTGAACTATTAAGCATGCGTCGAGCTGTCATTGATATTGCATGTTGTCAAACCTGGCCAGGTGATCTCAAACGGGCCATCGAAATGTTAATGATATGCGTGACGTTCCGTGATACCACGGTCATGACGCGATCCAAACTTGGCCTCATGCGTGCTCTACGACTGTTACGACAGATGCCTGAGACAGAATGGAAGGAAGATATGTGTATAAGCAACATCGCTCGTATAGAAAACGTCCTCTCTTCATGGCCAGAAAGCCCTAGCACCACCGAAACGCCTCGATCCATGAGTCGTGCTTCCATGGACTCCACCATGTTTTCGCCACCCATGGCTAATTCTTGTCCAAGATATACACCTTTAATCGGTGGAGAACTTTACATGGCTGATAATCAACCGCCTATGTTTATGCCTGATCTCTCAGCCGATGCACTGGCATTTTTGGACTCCAATCTTGCCAACTGTTGAAAATGACCTCCCTTTTCCTTTTAATTAACTTTCTGATTGTATATCCCCTTCCCATCGCCATACTCGTGCTTTCATCATCTTCTATTTTTCGTTCACTCTTTTAGCTCCTCATGTACTCCACCTATTATTCGACCACCAGTTTTACCTCCCTCTCTCTCCACCTTGTTCACGTATCTCCTCCCACCCTCCATCAGTAGTTTTTCTTTGAATTTCATATTACTTGCCGTGGTATACCACGACTAATCTCAATGGAATAAAGACATATATCCAATACAATAGGTACGGCTGATAAGCTTTTGTGGAGAGTGTGTAACATACCATACAAAGACTTTCCGAGTTGTTGATACGATGTGTGCCTTCCACAAACAGCCAAATCATAAACAGCAAGAAATGGTGTGGGAAGGCCTACAGCCTGGGTTGTACAATGAACGTTGTGGCTGACAAGAATGTTAGTGCAAGGCGCAACGAACCATTCGTTCGTTCGAATCTACTTTGAGCTTATAGCCATTGGTCGATCCTATCTTCAAGCTATCTGAAATTGTATTTACAGGGTAATAAAAGCGTTCAGAGGAAGAATCGGTCAGTATGGAACAGGAACATAAAAGGGTTATCGGCATGCACAGAGTGTTGAGGAGACGTCTTTTGAAGAAATGACAGCAGATGATCTGCATTACCATTGACAACCGCCCATTGTCTACAGCCTTCAATTAAATTGAAACCAATTGACGTTCCTGCAGCTAACCTTACGCTTAATCATCTGCTCCCTACCCTTCCTTGCTTCAGCCTGGATGTGGGGAAGCGGGGCTCAGGACCTTGAAAATCAAACACCTACTCACCTTAAAAGGCAACCAAAGATGTCGGCAGTATATCCTTCACTATGCTCCGTATACCGCTTTCCAAGTCTGCGGACTACCTACTCATTTTCTAATTCCTTTTTTTTTTTTAATACACTTTTATTTTAGTGGGGAGAGCTGAAGCTAAACCTGGATATCAAATGTACAAAAATAAAGTAAAAGGTGACAGGCTGCTAAGGAAGGGCATGCCTTCGTCTTGAAGTATTGTTGCAGTCCACATGCTAGATATATTTTGAAGTTGTGTAGGAAATGGGCCATCCCCATCGCTTATGGCTTCACGCAGACCTTCATTCCTACAGCAGACTTGAAAGTATCCCATGCTTGATCAAATTCTTCAAGTGAATAAGTGTGTGTGATGATCTTGGACCATGGTGCTTGTGCATTAGCCAAGATATTAACGGCTCTCTCCATGCTGAAATGGTTGGTGTAAGATGACCGGATGGTGAGTTCTCTACGATACACTTCAAATGGCGAGATAGTGACGCGAGCGTCAGTTCTTGCGACTCCGACCCAGACAATGGTGCTTCCAGCCTTGCCAAGTTCAACTGCCTGCTCCATGGTTTGCGGTCGACCGACACATTCAAAAATGACATCGAAGCAAGCAAACATGTCCTTGGTCTCATCGGGATGAAGTGATTCATATGCTCCAAATACTTCCTTGGCTTGCTTTCTTCGGCTCTCATTGGGGTCGACCATCGTAACGCGGGCGCCGCTGCTCAGCGCCAAACAAAGGGCCATGATACCAATAGGCCCGGCTCCCAAGATAGCAACCTTGTCTCCGCTCTTGATGTTACCCATATCTACAGCATGAATCACGCAAGAAAGAGGCTCGGCCAAGCAAGCTGTCTCTGGCGATACGGTATCGGGAACAAGATAAGCCGCTGAGACGGGGACAGGGACATATTGAGCCATACCACCGTCTGTTGTGACGCCGATGGCTTGTGGAGATGTACAAAGATGAGGTTTGGCATTGCGGCAATATGTGCAAGCGTGGCAAGGGATATTGGGATCAATGACCACCAAAGAGCCAACCTTCAAATCTGTGACCGTGCCTTCGGCAATAGCATGAACATAGCCTGAAAGCTCATGGCCGATCACCACCTTATTTGCAGCGTGTGGAGTTTCTCCGTGACAGATGTGCATATCGGTGCCTAACCAACCGTTCAGTATAAAGGTCCCTTCTAGCAACGTAGGCACTACTTTGCATTACTTACCACATAAACCAGATGCGGCAACCTTGACAAGAATGTAACCAGGTTTGATAGAGGGCATATCCTTCTTAATCAGATCGATAGACCCATGCTTCTGCCAACTAGCAGCCAAGAAGGAGGATGGAATATTATTTGGGACAACCATAGAAGAAGTAGTAGATGAGGTAATGGAAGATCGGGCGAGAGACGGCTTTTTTTATATGGGCTGGAAAATTTCCAAAGTTTCAGTCATTCCGGATGAACACTGCTTACCGAAAGAGGTAAATAGCAATTCGATTCCCGAGCAGTCTCCCAATCAAATGGTTTTACTTCCCCACATCTTCAAGATTAAGGAAGATACTTCAAGTTCTTCTAGGAAATAATGATGTGAGAGCTGTCATGTATTCAGAATACAAGTTAAACTTGTTTATAAAGACCGTCCTAATGGTTATTTTTCAAACAGTCAATTTGGAGCGGAACTCATTATGCTGGTGTTAAACTTGCCGTTCGCTTTGATGGACATAAAAGTCAATCAAAGAGGGTTCAACTGGGTCATCCCCGGACTTGTCACTGCTTATTTGCTTATTTGCTTGTTCATTTGTTCACTTAGTCTCGGTCTTAACAATGGTTGGCCCGGAGAATGCATTGAGATGTCATATGGCCTCTATTCTGCTGTCATCTCAGGCCCCCGTTCATCATAAGGTGCCTCCCACAAGCTATGAAGTATGTCTCAGTGCCCCACACAAATACCAATACCCCATCTCTCATAAGTTTACTTTAATTGCTGTCATTACACCCAAGAAGCCCCTTTTTGCATTTGTCACTTTCCCCGCCTGCAAAGAACTAAATGCCAGCTTTCAACTTCCTTAAAAGTAACATAATAAAGTAAAAGAGCACAGGCTCTCACATAAGCCGTCGGTCCCGCGTGATCATTTCCTTTTCCCTGCAACGATATTGTCCTTGCAGTGTCTCACGCAAAGCTGTGCGACTAGCTCACAATGCTTGTACAAAAAGAACAATCAATTCATGGTGGTTATGGGGGGAAAGAGTTGAAAGTCCGCATGGTACTTCACCCAGCAGCTGAATTGCTTGAGCCGCTCATTTTGAATTGTATAATCCGCAATAGACATGCTGAAATCATCATTTGGAGCCATTCTCAAAACTAGACTTCCTACCACCTCAGCGTCACGCGCTGGTCAGCCACTGGCTATGACCTTGCGATGGTACACTGAAAAAGCCTTTCAGCCAAACATTACATTTGAAGAATTGCAAGAACGAATCCAAGCAGACAAGCCGGATAGCGTAAGTGGAGGCTGTCCAACCATATTTGAGCATGAGCTTCCCCTCTGATTTCCACCTGCCCCAGTTTACTTTGATAGACGTGCGAGAACCTGGAGAATTGAGAGAGGGCATCATCCCTACTGCCACAAATGTTCCTCTGGTAAGCAACGTTGTATTTTTTTTAAAATAATTTATTTGGCGCTGTGAAGATTTTTCACTGGCACTTCACTCCCTTGCGTGCGTACTACTGCTAACCCCTAGTTTTTTTATTTTATTTTGGTTTTCATTAAACCCCTCCCCCATTCCACGTGTAGAGCCAGTTTGCAGATGCATTTGCCGCCAACCATGAGGATTTTGAAGACAAACTCGGTTTTGAAAAACCTGCTACTAGCGATGAAGTGATCGTCTATTGTAAAGCGGGTGCACGATCAGCGGCGGCCATGGAATATTTAAAGAGTCTGGGTTATGCTCGGTAGGTGTATCGGATGCCCCCCTTCATCCAGGGATTGTTATGGCTAATTATATTATCTTGGTGTGGTGGGCTTTTGACAGAGTGCGTAATTATCCTGGTAGTTACATGGAATGGGCCTCCAAGACCATGAAATGAAATGAAAAAGACATGGCGTGAGACTCACGTATGAAATGAAGCTTTTCTTTGTTCCACCATACGGCTTCCAGCAAGCTCTGATTTCACACGAACACAAGAGTTTTTTTTTTTTTGGCACCATATCACCTTTAAAATATAAAAAAAATATACATCTACTTTTTTTCAACTCCAGTCCTTTCCCCCTCTCCTTTTCCATTCCCAAGCATCCGATTGAATTACTGCTGGTTTCGTCCATCTGCATCACAACGTACTCTAATCACGCCCTCAGTTGTACATAGAATTTTTTTGGCACACACTATATATATTGCGGGGAGGACACCTTCTACTATTTTACATCTCCGTCACTAGCACTTTATTCAACATAACCTTTATTCGCTCCAGCAATGGGAGTATGCTTATCGACGGACGAAAAAAGTGACCGTGATCGTAGCCAGCAAATCGACCGTCAGCTTGAAGAAGACAATAAGAAGTTGAAGCGCGAATGTAAAATTTTGTTACTAGGTACGTAACCCCCCACTCCCCACAAAAACCCGCAACCTGCTTTGCTCATACCCAACCTAGGAAGTGGAGAATCCGGCAAATCGACCATTGTAAAGCAGATGAAGATCATTCACCAGAATGGCTACACGACGGAAGAACTTTACAGCTGGAGACCTACGGTGTATAAAAATGTTATCCATTCCATCAAAACCCTGGTCACTGCAGCAGGTTTAATGGGCATTCGGTTTCAAGAACCTCGGAACGGGGTAGGTTTTTGCAAAATATCCATTTTGTGCCGAATCCAAGTTTTCCGTTGAAGACGCCGAAAGACTAACTCCACACACCCTTGTTAGGCTTACGCGCAGCATGTCATGCAGTTTACCATTGCCGACATAACGTCCCCTCTTACACCAGAAATCGTTGAAGCCATCGTCAGTTTATGGAGTGACCCTGCCATCACCCAGCTTTTGGATCATAATGGCAGTGATTTTTATCTCATGGATTCTGCCCCTTAGTAAGTGTGGAGGAGGTACTTTGCGGTAAAAGTCAAGTGACTTTTTCTCCCGTTGTCCTTTTTTTTCCCAACCACCATTTCCCTTTTCCAGCTTTTTCAGTGAAGTGAGAAGAATTGGCAAACAAGACTATATACCCACTGTTCATGATGTGCTAAGAGCTCGTCAAAAGACCACTGGTATCATGGAGACAAGATTCACCATGGGCCAATTGAACATACAGTAAGTGCTAGACTATATTTTCCAAAATACACACATTGGATTGGATTTTAACCCCACCCTCCACCCACCAGTATGTTCGATGTTGGTGGTCAGCGTTCAGAACGGAAAAAGTGGATTCACTGCTTTGAATCAGTTACATCCATCATCTTTTGTGTGGCATTGAGCGAATATGACCAGGTGCTTCTGGAAGCATCCGGCCAGGTAAGCCAACAAGAAAAAATCTATTTTTCCCGCGAAAAAGATAATCTTAGATTTTTTTTTCTTGTATTTCCCAGAATCGTATGTTAGAGAGTCTGGTCCTCTTTGAATCTGTCATCAATAGTCGCTGGTTCCTGAGATCATCCATTATATTTTTTCTTAATAAGGTGGATGTCTTCAAGGTCAAAATACTGCGAGTGCCACTTGAAAAGTATTTTTCGGATTATGCTGGAGGCACTGATGTCAATAAGGCAGCAAAATACATATTATGGCGGTTTAGTCAAGTGAACCGAGCCAAGCTGAATATTTATCCACAGTAAGTAGGTGGAATACCATGGACTATGTTTCTCATCCAACTGACTGACGAGCTTCTTTTTTTTTTTCTTTTTTTTCATTCAGCTTGACGCAAGCAACTGATACCTCCAATATTCGCCTGGTGTTTGCAGCTATCAAAGAGACTATATTACAGAACGCTTTGAAAGATTCTGGTATATTATAGACGAAACTGCAGCCATCACCCCCTTATTTCTTCACAAAAAGTATATACCATTTTCCCCCTTGTATATCCCTCTCTAGTATTCACATCTTTTGTAATAAGAATACTTTTGGACCTATAAACGTTTTTCCTTTAGGAATGCTTGGTATGTGAAAAGCGGTAGTTCATTCAGACGGCGGTTGGTCAAGTCTGTCAATGGTGGTACAGCTAATCCCAACGTGGGTTACAGAGGCCGCCTCCATTCACAAACTTTTTTTTTAATTCATTCAATCATTCATGACCCATCCACTAGATCCCATAACTGATGAGCCGCTATGCATGGAGAAGCACGAAGAACCGGTGCAGGGAAAGCTGGAATCGAGAAAAGGTGCAGGCGTGTCGTTTTTAGACACCAAGGCTGCTAATGCCGCTGCAATCAGGAAAGGCTACGTCAAACCAGCGCAAGGCATTCAAAGCAAAGGATTCGCGCAATCAGGCAAGTGGCTAAGGACAGCCTACCATGGGCTGTTTCAGTAACTAAATTTCCCCCTTTGTCTTTTTTTTTTTCGGTTTCAGCCCAGCGTCGATCCTCACTACAAACATTGGGGTCTATTGAGCGACTTCAAGAATTTTACTCGAGAAAAAGTCTCAAGCATAACAAGTAAGTATGTTTTTCCTTTTTTTCATGTTGGAAATACGTTGCCTACTGACCGAGGGTTCTTAGAACGGGTATGCTTGGCTTCAGTTTAGCCAAATTGTCGGAGGAGCCCGAGGACCTCGACCGTCTACCGACACCCATAGCACCCCCACCATCATGGCACAACCTAGACGTCGAGACCGATCTGGATGTGTTGATGCAGCATATGTTTGACGACATAGAAATCATGCTTACTTCTTGGGCCATCATTGTTGGCCCACCAAGTGAGAGCGAGCACGTTCAGATTCTGCCCTTGTTGCAGACCGTCACCGAGATGCTCAACAGCGTGAAAAACTATATCCTTCATCGACACGATCTGGCAGAATTCGCCTTGGCCAAGCTGCGAAATGAAGCATTGAAGTTGCTGGAAACCATGTCGCATCTGGAAACAAAGTACCGAGCTTTAGAAGATGACAACAACACCACCAGCGGATATCTCTACAATACCTCTGATTTCGGCTTGTTGGATCGAGAACGAGCAGCTATTTTAGCTTACTTGGATTCTGTTGAAAAATATGCACTCAACCCGCCTCATCATGTGGGCAGCCCTTACGCTGGCTATTCGGCTGAGATCAAGAAGTTAATGACCAAAACGTCAGGTCCGGCCGGTTGCGCTCCTGGTCTGGACAGTCTCAAGGTTTCGACTTGGGTAGATAGGAAAGCAGATTGGGAGAGTGAACTAGGTGAGTAGACCGCTGCCTTGACTGGAAACAGCAACGAGATCACTTACCTTTGTAATTACAAGCCCGTTCCTATGCCATGATTGTCGATACCATCGATCAACATAGCTTGACAGATCCTCGCGTAGACCGTGATGCATTCCTGCAAGGATTGACGTGAGTCTCACACCACTGTGCGTTTTGATCTGCATCCAATACACGTACTAACTGTCAGCGTGGTCTTAGGGATGGCATCATACTATGCACAACGTATAATAGCCTAGTTAAGAAATCTCGTCGCTCATTTGGTCTGATCAACAAAATCCATCATGATACCCTCCGTACCTACCGAGCGACGGAAAACCTGAGCTTCTTCGCAGCGTAAGTATACACTGCTACTATAGAACGACCGTCTACATGATACTGACATCAACCACTAGCGCTTGCAAGTTTCGATTCGATACGGTGTTCATAGACTATAAACCAGCAGACATAGCTCGCAAAACGCCGACAGGGCTGGACATGGTAAGTGGACGTGAACTTGCAGGCTAAAACCTCCGCCCCTAAACGAAAAGGCTGATCTCACATCGCACTGTTTAGCTTGAAGATGCTCTGAACCTGTTCACCAACGCGGTGGTGAAAGAGTTTAATTTCAGTTTGCAACAAACGAGACGCAAGTCAAGATTCATCGATGTCGCTAGTTTGTCTATCTCCTAGATGCCCTCGCCGTGCTCTCCACTGATACCCTATCGGCCTGACCGCTATTCCCAGGACAAACACCATGTCCCACTCCACATTTGATTCTGCACCATGCTCACATCTCATCTAATTCGATCCTTGCATATCATACGATGCAACAATGTGCGATCCAAATAACATAAAATGAAATAAAATAAAAATTCACGCTATCCTAGCAACCCACTTCGCTTAACCAGAAAAATGAGAGCTCATGGCAACATATTCTATATTGTTTTGTGTTGTATTGATAATCTTTTTGTTGGCAAGATGGAGATAGAAAAAAAAAGACCAGTTAAACAGCAATAGAAGGCTGAACAAATGTAAAGGGGGGAGAGAGTAGAGGGGGGAAATTTACAACTTGGAAATGACGGCAGCAGTGAACTCAGTGGTGGAGCTGTTGCCACCAATGTCTCTGGTCTTGGCAGTACCAGCTTGGATGGTCTCGTAAACAGCGCTGGAGATACGGTTGGCGTGCTCATCGAGGTTGAGATGTCTCAACATCATAACGGAGGACAAGAGCATGGCAGTGGGGTTAGCGGCGTTCTGGTCAGCAAGATCAAGACCGACGTGACGGCAACCAGGTTCGAACATAGCGTATTCACGACCAATGTTGCAACCAGGGATGATACCGGGACCACCAATGAGACCAGCACCAACGTTGGAAACAATGTTACCATACAAGTTAGGCATGACCATGACGTCGAATTGTTGAGGACGAGAGACAAGTTGCATAGCAGTGTTATCGACAATCATGTCGTTGAAAATGATACCGGTGTGTTCGTATTCCTTGGCAACATCGCGGCAAGTGCGCAAGAACAAACCATCACCAAGTTTCCTATGGAAGGCAAGCGTCAACAAAAAAAATCCTACTCATTTCCATCATTCCCTGGATGACTTACATGATGTTGGCCTTGTGGACAGCAGTAACCTTCTTGCGGTTGTTCTTGACAGCAAAGTCAAAAGCGAAACGGGCAATACGCTCAGTCTTGGCACGGGTGATGATCTTGAGAGACTCAACAACACCGGGGTAAGACTGATGTTCCAAACCAGAGTATTCACCCTCAGTGTTCTCACGAATGATGGCAATGTCAACGTTGCTCATGCGAGCATTGATGCCAGGAATGTTCTTGCAGAGAGACAAGGAGGCATAGATATCCAAATCCTTACGCATGGTAACGTTGAAGGAGGTGTGACCAAGCTTGGTAGCAGGGGTGAAAAGGGTACCCTTGATACCGACCTTGTTGCGACGAAGGGAATCGAGTGATTCCTTGTACAATTTGTCGTCAGCAGAGGTCATACCAGAGACATCGTATTGCTCAAATTCAACAGGAACGTTGGCAGCCTTGAAGACATCCTTAACGGAGGCAGCCAAGTCGGGACCAACACCATCACCAGGAATCATGGTGACAGTATACTTGCCACCATACTTCTTGGGAGAAATCTATAGCCTAAAGCATCAGTAACCTATTCCCTTCAATAAATCACCTGGCTTTGGTTTCCTGGTACTTACAGTCCTCTGCTCAACGGGAGCGGGAGTCGGGATGGAAGTGCTAGCCTGGGAGGCGAAAGCACGCGAGAAGGTCTATATACGAAGAAGGAAAAGAAAAAACAAGGTTAAAGATCTAGTTACAAGCAATTCAAACATTGAGCAAAAGAGCATTTACATTGCGAGCAACAGATTGAGCAGCAGGACGAACCAATGACTGAAGCATGATGGAAAGGTAGGTGGAAGAGGAAGGAATGTAAATTTTTACGTCGACAGGGTCCTGCTAAAGAAAAAAGAAACAAAAAATTTGACCGTCTTTATAATACAATATATACGTACTCCCGCTTTCTCCCTCTGAGCGTTTTTCTACGCTTTCAACTCAGCACGGCAAAACAGTATAACATGATTTGCGGAGGCGAACCCAACCTAGTAACAAACGATTCATTTGAAAGACAAGACTCGTATATAAGTGGCCTGTAATGTGTGTTCTATACACCATCAACTTCTCGTTAAACTGGTTTGATCTAGGAATAACCAATGGCTATCCACTGCTACCGCCATTGCGTTGTGAAATTGATATGTAAGGAGGGTTTTACCGGGATATTCCTTGCCACCCGATGAAGAATGGTGCTCAAAGGAAACTCTTAATCTGCTAGCATGGTACTCCAATTGATCCAATTTCTTCTAATCTGTCGCTACTGAAGATGGGAAAACTGATATTCAGACGGGAGACTCGGTAAATATCAATGAGAATGCCCAGCTACTGTAAAAAGCGCTCAATAAAAATTTTCACAAGTAAAATTAAAAGAAGGGGGAAGGAATCAGAACATATGGATAATTTTGTTAGTGTAAAGATGATACATCTGAATCAATAAGTGGTGCGCTTGGATATACAGGCTCGTCCTGATCATGTGCTGGAGCTTATATGCTTCAAGGAACGGACGAGAGATTAGCAAAGGGGGATTCCGCTCAGGGTTCTACCAGAAACCCGGTGTTGTCACACAGAGGGCGCTGTTATACTTGCCGCCAACTTGACTGACGTATGCAAGGTCCTTTTTCACGGAGGCAAGCAAATGTTCTTCACGTCTCTTACATCCATAAAGCTGATCCAGGAGTAGATATGATATTCGAAGGCTTCAGGACGGTTAGCAAAACAAACTGTTTCAGGAAAGTAAACACATTATGATATTCCTGCAGGATATTATATAGAGCACTGCTTTAGTGAGCACTAAATTACAAAGGAACCATGTTACTTTCTGAAGTACTCTTCATCGATAAATGGCCCATTTGAAATGACCCGTCTTGTCAGTGCCTGGGATACGCTTACTTGCGACATTTCCATTATCCCTTTAACCGAGTGAGCTCGCCACATGGATTCAATATCAGGATACTTCATTCATATAAGACGAGCCCAAGTGGACAATGAATGTGACTCTGTTGGCTCTGACAAAAGTGATACGCAGCATAGAAATAAGTATAAGGTCCTTTGAGGGTTGTTTATAGTGGAACAAAGCATTCATACAGCTTTCTCCCACTCTTAAATATTGATATTAACTTGGAATCGCTCACGAGAATGTAACTTTTTTCACTCTTAATATCTAGTGTTTTTTTTGCACTGTTACTGATAAGGGACGGCTGGTTTTCTGTGCCTACGAGACACTTTCAATGTCCG
The DNA here is from genome assembly GCA_016758895.1 of Umbelopsis vinacea. Classification (NCBI taxonomy): domain Eukaryota; kingdom Fungi; phylum Mucoromycota; class Umbelopsidomycetes; order Umbelopsidales; family Umbelopsidaceae; genus Umbelopsis; species Umbelopsis vinacea. The sequence continues at coordinate 1,981,735 of JAEPRA010000001.1, read as the reverse complement.
CTCAGTCACAGCGACCAGAATCTCCTTTTGAGTAGGAAAACATGACCCCTCTTTGGTAGTTTGAACACGCTGGCACTTTTTTATCCCAGTCTCTAATGTCGGCCAATCGTAAGAAGGTTCTTCTCAAGGTAAGAGCATTTCTCCATGTTAAAGTCAATGGACCTGGATTTCCTGTACTGACCACCTTGTTAATAGGTTATCATTCTTGGTGATAGCGGGTACGTTTCCCATTGGTACCGTCGTGGACATTGCCCAAGCGCTTCCAACCACTCACCTTTCTTTCTTTTCATAGTGTTGGTAAGACCTCGTTGATGAACCAGTATGTCAACAAAAAGTTCAGCACGCAGTACAAGGCGACGATCGGTAAGTTTCGTTCTGAACTCATACATCTCCGATTACAAGTGTGCCTAAACATTATTTTCATATGCCGGTGTAGGAGCGGATTTCTTGACAAAAGAGGTCATGGTCGATGATAAGCTTGTTACTATGCAAATATGGGATACCGCTGGTCAAGAGCGATTCCAAAGTTTGGGTGTAGCATTTTATAGGTGAGTGTCGTGGTTTCCATCACAGGTGGTTGCTAGCGCCTATGCATGTAATTAAACATATTGCGGTTTGTCATTCTCTATTACCTCATCGTCAACCCTGGCTATAGAGGTGCAGATTGTTGTGTCCTTGTATACGATGTCAATACCCCCAAATCGTTCGACTCATTGTCTTCTTGGGTCGATGAGTTTTTGGTTCAAGCTTCACCTCGCAACCCAGACAGCTTCCCCTTTGTTGTGCTCGGAAACAAGATTGATGTGGACGAGTCAAAAAGAATGGTAAAGTAAATTTTGAAGGGGTTATTTGCGGGTCGTTTTTCATTGTTGATCCATTGGTTTCTTTTTCTGGGGTGTCCAATAGGTTTCGGCGAGAAGAGCCCATCAATGGTGTGAATCCAAAGGAGGTATCCCACATTTCGAAACATCAGCTAAAGAAGCCATCAATGTTGAGCAAGCGTTCCAGACTATTGCTAAGAACGCGCTGGCTATGGAATCCGACGTTGAATTGTATAGGTAATGGGACAGGCCATGTGCTAATATTTATTTATACACGGCACTCATTATAATATTTATTCCATTGATTTTTTATAGTGACTTGAATGACCCCATTCGCATCGATAATGACAGTACCACTGACTTTGGCGGATGTGCCTGCTAGAATCTTTTATTCCATAACCTACCTCCTTCTTATTAATGGGCAGACAGATAAAATAATGTCAACTGCCCCCCTTTTTATATAATAATATCAACAATGCTATTTTATTTTTTTTCACAGCCGCATACCGTCATTGAGCTGTAAGTGTTTCCCCTCTTAAGAGATGCGAGGTAGTACATTGCCCGGAAAAGGCCGATATTTGGGTTCCATGTAGTACGTCCTTTGGGTTGAAGCGGTAAATATTCCACGGCAATCTCCCCACTCATTGTTGTTATGTGAGTATTTGCTTAAAGGGTCAGTTGACCTTGTCTTCCCCTCATCTTTCACAACACAACAAACGATGTGCACTTTTAAAGAGGAAGAGATGGTTGGAGATCCTCAAGGTAGAAGGAGTTGGACTCTATTGTTATTCGGTATTTTATTTTATTTTCTGCGACGAGACAAAAGGTCCATGTTTCTCATGGATTGGACCTAGGTTTCTTGCATACAAAGTTCCAGGTCTGGGGGAGGATGTGAACTCCGCACAGCCAGCCAACCCAAGCAAAACGCCGATCGAAAACACACCACATTGACGATAGTATAAATATTTCATGCTTTGCAACATCCCTTTCGTTTTTCCTTTCCTACACTTTTTTCACGTCGCTTTCCCTCTCTGAAGCCATGTCGGAAGATCAGCAAAAGCACCATAAGCGTAGTTTCACGGGTTTCACCAAGGAAAAGTTGGAGGAAGAATTGGCCCAGGTGCCTAGTGAACAAAAGGCTGCATGGGAAAAATACACTGTCCCAGAGGGCAATGGTAATAATAGCAAAACGAAGATCTTGACGTGAAGTTATTGTCGTTGTGATACTAATGGAGCCACTTTATCAGATGTCGATAGCATTGCTCGTTCTATCGTCCATCACACTACCACTACGCTTGCTCGCACCCCTTACAACATGGATGACTTTGGTGGATATCAAGCTACTGCTCACTCGTAAGACATTCTTCCTGCGCGCGCCGCTGTAACCCCATTAATTTTTTTCTAACGTGTCTGTTCTAGTGTTCGTGACAAGCTAATTCAAGACTGGAATGAAACTCAGCAGGTACGTTACGGCTGGGTACACTACCTTTTGACGACGGGTTCGCTGACCTTCTTTGCATTTTCTAGTACCATACCATCAAGGACCCCAAGCGCGTCTACTATCTCTCATTGGAGTTCCTCTTGGGTCGTGCTATGGACAATGCTCTTCTTGCTAGAGGTCTTAAGGAACCTTATACTGGTAAGTTTCTTATAGAGTTTTTTAACCTATCTTATCGATCGTGTCAAGCCCGCCCGACATATCCCAAAGGCGTAAATAACAGCTCCGACCGGACGAACGAGTAAATTAAGCTCACCTACTTACCCTTTCGTTTATAACAGAGGCAACTAAGCAACTTGGATTCAAGATTGAAGACTTGTTGGAAGAAGAACGCGATGCCGCTCTTGGAAATGGTGGTCTTGGTCGTTTGGCCGCTTGTTACATGGACTCGTTGGCCACTTTGGACTACCCTGCATGGGGTTATGGTCTTAGATACACCTACGGTATCTTCCAGCAGAAGATTGTAGACGGATATCAGAATGAAGTACCTGATTACTGGCTCACTTATGATAACCCATGGGAACTTCCTCGTCTTGATATCTCCATTGAGGTTCCTTTCTATGGCCATGTGTCAAAGTACTCTGACGAAAACGGCCGTACTCGCCACAAGTGGGAAGCCGGTGAGATTGTTCAGGCTGTGGCCTACGATGTCCCTATTCCTGGATTCGATACCAACAACACCATCAACATTCGCTTCTGGTCTAGTAAGCCTCGCAAGGAATTTGATCTTGCCTACTTCAATTCGGGTGATTACAACCGTGCTGTAGAAGACCAAAAGAAGGCTGAGAACATTACCTCTGTCTTGTATCCTAACGATAACCATATGGTTGGTAAGGAACTTCGTCTCAAGCAACAGTACTTCTGGGTCTGCGCTTCCCTTCACGATATCCTTCGTCGCTTTAAGAAGACCGATCGTCCTTGGTCTGAGTTCCCTGATCAAGTCGCCATCCAACTTAACGACACTCATCCTACTCTTGCTGTGCCTGAATTGATGCGTGTTTTGGTCGATTTGGAAGGTTTGGAATGGGACGAAGCTTGGAACATTACCACTCGTACATTCGGTTTCACCAACCACACTGTGCTTCCTGAGGCTTTGGAGAAGTGGTCTGTGCCCATGTTGGAGCACTTGCTGCCACGTCATTTGCAAATCATCTTTGATATCAATTTGTACTTCTTGCAAACTGTGGAGAAGTCCTTCCCCAACGACCGTGATCTCCTTGCCACCGTCTCCATCATTGAAGAATCTCAACCTCAGTCGGTCCGTATGGCTTTCCTTGCTGTCATTGCTTCGCACAAGGTCAATGGTGTCGCTGCTCTTCACTCTCAAATTATCAAGGATACCATCTTTGCTCCCTTCATTAAGGTGCTCGGACCTGATCGTTTCACCAACAAGACCAACGGTATCACCCCTCGTAGATGGCTTCACCAAGCCAACCCTGACCTCTCCAACCTGATTGCCAAGAAACTCGGCAGCTTCAAGTTCCTCAAGGAGTTGTCATTGTTGGATGGCCTCTCAAAGTATGCCAACGATGCTGCCTTCCAAAAGGAATGGATGGATATCAAGTACAAGAACAAGGTCCGCCTCACCAACTTGATTAAGGAGAGAACTGGCATTGAAGTGAACCCCAACGCCTTGTTTGATATTCAAGTCAAGCGTATTCACGAATACAAGCGTCAATTCATGAACATCCTCGGTGTCATTCATCGTTATGCCAAATTGAAGAAGATGAATGCTGCTCAACGCAAAGAAGTCGTCCCTCGCGTCGTCATTTTCGGTGGCAAGGCTGCTCCTGGCTACTACATTGCAAAGTTGGTTATCAAGCTCATCAACAGTGTTGGTGAGAAGGTCAACAACGACAAGGACATTGGTGATCTCCTCAAGGTTGTATTTATTCCCGATTACAATGTCTCGGTTGCTGAAGTCATCATTCCCGCCAACGATATTTCTCAACATATCTCCACGGCCGGTACTGAAGCCTCCGGTACCTCCAACATGAAGTTTGTCCTTAACGGTGGTCTTATTCTTGGCACTGTCGATGGTGCCAACATTGAAATCTACGAAGAGATTGGCGACGACCAAATCTTCTTGTTTGGCGCTCGCTCCGAGCAAGTCGAGGACTTGCGTCACGTTCAACGTTACCGTAACGTGCCCATGAACCCTGAACTCCAAGCTGTCATCCATCTTATTGAGAATGGCACGTTTGGTGAACCTCATATCTTCCAACCTCTCATCAACACCATCACCGTTGGAAAGGATTACTACTTGATTTCAGTTGATTTCGGTAGCTACCTTGAGTCAAATGACTTGGTCGATGAAGCTTTCAAGGACAAGAAGGCATGGGCTCAAAAGTCCATTCTCTGCACTGCTCGCATGGGCAAGTTCTCTTCTGATCGTGCCATCAAGGAGTATGCCGAGGACATTTGGAACATTGATGTAAGTTAAAAAAAAAAGAATTTGTTAGTTGTATGCTTTGGATGCCTTGCTTGAACATGAACTGACGCGCTTTTTTTCCATACAGCCTGTCCCCGTTCCCGACAAGAAATAAGAACATCTCATAGTACAAACACTGTTTCTTCAATTGTTTTTTCTTTTTTATGTTCCTCCATATTCATGCTCTTTCATCCTTTCTGTATCCCGCAATGTTTTCAATAATTGATTTTCTGCCGCTGTGGAGGAGGAAAAAAAAAAATGTCCCAATTTGGAAAGTGTATGACGACGTCGGTACGCATGGATGACTTCAAAAGCTGGAGTACGGTTTTTTGTTCCTATTACAAGATCTCTTTCTACTTGTACTTTTGAACATTAACCATGACTTTACATTATACCCTTGTGTTTGGCCTTATGGTCACCGAGGTAACCTTTGCTCACCATGTACTTTAAAGTGTCGTGTATATGAATCGTATGCTGATCCTGCCTGCTCCCATAGATGGTTGCCTTTGTTCTCCTAATCGTGAGTATTGTTTTCCAGACAACTGGTTTTCGCGACTCCAACTCAAACAGGGTTTTCTGTTCATAGCTTCCTTTGCCCGCACACTGGAGAAAATCTCTCTTCCTATTCATCTCTCGATCGCCTTTGGTAAGTTTTGGTCATGTTAAACGCTGGCAAACTCCGACATTCGCTCATACATGGGTGTGCATAGATCTCCAAGATTCAATACTGCCTCAAGATTTCTTTTGTGTAAGTCATGTAGTTACTTGTATAACAAGCAATGAAAAAACATGTTACTGATAGATCCTTTTTTCTCCATATATAGCGGCGTCTTGGTCCTTTTCATTGGTATGGATGCGTTTGCGGTCAACCAACCCGTTCCAACGTGTTGACATTTACCTTTTCTTCTCCCTTGTAGATGCTGTTAACCGCCTTCAAAACACCGTGGCTACTGAGAATATGGATGGTCAGGTCCCTGGAGCCGTTCCTGTCGCTCAGAACCTTCAAATGGATAGCTCTTTTGCTGCACGAAAGTTCTACGCCCAACGAAACATGTAAGTAGAGATGAAATGCCAGAAAACCACAAAAGGAATTTGCCGTCTGACATAGCGTATTACCTGTAGTTACCTCACTGGATCCACTCTTCTTTTGTCGCTGTAAGTAATTTTACCAACCGCGTCACATGTTATACCCCTATGCCAATCAGAACGTTAACGCAATCTATTTGCCTGGCCAATAGCATCTTGAACCGCACATACAGTTTGATCCTTGAATTGCTTGCCGCTCAGGAAGCTGCCACTGCTGCTCAGAACGGAGAAGTCAACGACGGTGAAATGACTCGTCTCAAGGCAGAGTTGAAAGAACTTCGTGAAAAGGACAGTGATGTTGCTGGCTTCAAGGAGAAGGTGACGAAGCAAGCTGAAGATTACGACACCCTTGCCCGACAACGCACAACTCAAAAAGCATAAATCATGTATCTATTACTACCAAATAAAACTCATTGATAGTCCAATTTTTTTATAACGTACCAACCAAATCTACTGTGGGTAAAAAGGCAAATTGAAAAAACTACATTCTTTTGAGATGAGAAAAGAAAAACAAAGAAAAAAAATATATCAATATTACAGCGGTGTATTGTTATCTATACTCCATCCAAGAAACCCCTTCTATTCCTTCTTAGCAGGCTTCTTGGTACCATACTTTGATCGACTGGTCATTCTGGTAGGAACGCCTTGAAGATCCATAGCGCCTCTGACCAAGTGATAGCGCACACCTGGAAGATCAGGAACTCTTCCTCCGCGAACAAGAACAACGGAATGTTCTTGCAAGTTGTGACCTTCACCGGGGATATAGGCAATGATGACCTTTCCGTTGGTCAACTTGACACGAGCGACCTTACGAACAGCGGAATTGGGTTTCTTGGGCTTGGTGGTGTAGACCTTATTGCACACGCCCTTCTTCTGATAACATTGGTCGAGTGCTGGCGTCTTTGAAAGTTTAGGGGTCTTCTTGCGCATTTTTCGAATGACCTGATTCAATGTTGCCATGCTGGCTCGTTGCTCTTGTTGAATGGGAGTTTGTGAAAGGAGGGATAAAATGGGCGATGATGGGCGGGCGGATGCTGCAAAGGTCATGGCTGGTCGTGGTGCCTTTGTGAACAAGGAAGGCATGATGCCTCTGCAGGATCGTGCGAGGAATGACATGACCACGATGGAACAATTAGAGGGCTCTTCAAAAAAAAATATAGGGTCAACAACCGTCGAATTTGTTGACACCTGTGACGGCTTTCTAGCCTCCCAAGCATTTTTTCCCCGCCCTACCCCTTCTGCCAGCCTTTGCTCAAATACCAACCATCCGAGCCTTTTCGTAAAAAGATGGGCATGCTTAAAACTCTCTGCTTACAATTGATGGTATATGCTTTTTCCTAATAAATAAATAAAAACCATGGATAACCTACCACGCTAACGAAGCACCATAACAATATCAATTAGTATGTCCAAAAGACATTTCCTTTCCTTCATTAGTTGAGACATTGAGGCTCTATCCTCCATTTTCAAAAAGTATCTAGGGAAGATCTTTGCTAAAGCATAAGTCGCTTGCAGATCTTTGCTTATGAAGCAGCAAAAAATTTCGGGCCTCCGAAATATAAATTTAACCGGGCGTTGCAAGCAATGCAAGCATAATGTCTTTTTCACAAGAAGACGATGTTTCAACGCCACACACCATCCATTGTCATGATTACTCACCTTGGCTGGGTTGGCTAGGCTTTTCGGGCCATTTTATCTCGATCAAGGAAGCGGTACGATTTCCTCGTGCCGGTTTGACATGCACAATTATGCACTGTCAACAAAGCCTATATCATTTTCCATGGGTTTCGTCGCTACCTTGCGCCGAACCTGATTTAATCGACTGGATCGGTGCCCACCATATATATTCACGGTGTTGACTGCCGACTTCCTTATATATAGAACCTGTCCGCACTTGTGATGCACGCCGGTGGACTACAGTTCGAGTAAGTTGTCCTTTATAAAGGTTGGGAGGAAAAAAAAAAAAAAGGTCAGCACTCGCTATCTCCGATGGCACGGATATGGACCCACCACATGAGTGAAAGAGCCCATGTAAACAGATATACTACAAAAAATGAGTGTAATAGACCTGATCTCTATATACTAGCGAAGGTAGTCTATATGACATGTATGCCATTATCTGATTCTGTCAACCAGCTTATAAAGTAACTAGTCACACACTGCATGTCATAATTGAGTCTCAGAAATATATAAGACTTTTTTTTTTTAACATTTCGCACAGTAACTTTTTGTTTTGTCATTTTTCTTCCTCTCTTTCTCGCCCGTCAGTATACCTCTTCTTGACTTCGACATGGATAAAGCATCTCTTCACTCTCAAGAAGTTGTGTACAATGAGAACGTGGTCCCAGATAATGTACCACCAATGGATCCTGATGTATCCACTGCAACAATTAGCCCGTCAGATGCATCGTCTCACATATCCAAACAGAACGAGGTAGAGGAGAAAAGCGTTGTAGATGTTATGCAAGATCAAAATTTGCCCAAAGCGGAGGGTTTACATGCCTGGTTGGTGATTCTTAGTGCTTTTCTCTGCAACGTCGTCACTTATGGTATTGGAACGAGCTGGTAAACTTTTATTTCTTTGAAATTTTTTTTTTAGGTGAAGGTTTCGACTGGAGTCATCAACCTCAAAGTTGAGAGCATCACCTCTTGCTGTCCGACATAAACGGAAATTAACCAGACCTTGTCTTTTATACGTCCTTCTTTTCATTGAACATGTTGGTTTCATTGTTCAATGGATTAGGGGTAAGTACATATTTCCCACCCTCACTGCGGAACCAACGAATGGTGCTGATGTTTATTTTTTATCAGGTGTCATGCAGGCTTACTATGACCAAGAAGTTTTCCACCACTCCGTCAGCAGCGTACAGCTCACATTTGTTGGCACATTAATGTATGTGTCGCTTAATCTGGTCAGTCCAGCGGTCCATGTCCTTAAATCCATGTTTGGACCCAAGATTGTCCTCGCCGCTGGTACCGCTGTTGTATCGTTGAGTCTCATTCTCGCTGGCTTCAGCACGCAGGTAACGTGAGATGACAAATAGACTGATCTCCCGATGTACACGTTCGCTGATCCGTTCCACTTTAATAGATCTGGCATCTTTATCTTACTCAAGGCATCATGTATGGAATAGGAGGTTCACTAATGTATACGGTAAGTGTGACACACACTTGTACAAGGTCGGATCATCAATTATCTAACTAACTGAGTTATGTAGACAGCGATGGGCATTGCACCCCAATGGTTCGAGAAACGCAGGGGCCTCGCATTGGGAGTAGCCACCAGTGGCAGTGGCATTGGTGGCCTTATTATGCCCTTCATCATGAGTCCGATATTAGAAAACCTCGGAGCACCATGGTGCTATCGTATCCTTGGCTTCATTTCTCTCGCCGTCGGACTGTTTGCGTCGATTTTCATCAAGGAGCGTTACCCACTCCAGCAACGTAAAAAGTTTTCAGAGTTGATGAATTTTGCCATCCTCAAAGAACCCAACTTTGCCATCTGGAATATTTCCTGTGATCTCTGTCTCTTGGGCTATTTAGTGCCATTCTACTTAATGCCAAGTAAGAAAAATATTTTATATTTTTTTCCCATGTACTGAAGACCCTTTTTATTCGCCCACCGGTATTTAATTTTGCCTTTTTCCTCCCAATTTAGCCTATGCCATAGATATCGGTTTAAGCGCTTCCCAAGGTGCTAACTTGGTTTCTGTCCTCTCTGCCTTTAATTTTGTGGGAAGAATATTATCAGGGTAAGTCTCCTGATCCGCGTGAGCGCAGAATATTGTCAACCAATGCTAACGAATGCCCCCCTTTTTCTTTTTATTACAGCTTTTACGCAGATTATATTGGCCGACTCAATGCTGACATACTTTGTATGACGGTTAGTGGTCTAGCATGTGGACTACTGTGGGTATTTGCAACAAACTATGGTATTCTCATCGCTTTCTGTGTCATTTACGGTCTCTTCTGTGGAGCGTATTTTGCTCTACTGGCCCCCGTCACGGCTCTCATCACTGGCATCGAACGGTTCCCCGGCGGCTTTTCCTTATTCTTGGTCCTCAATGCCGTCGGTTTCTTTGGCGCTCCCATTGCTGGCGCTGTCCAATCGGCCACTAATTCTTCCGGCTACTTGGCCACCCAAATGTTCTCCACTGTGACGTTCCTCCTGGGAGCCCTCATCATGTTTGGTCTAAAGGTCAAAATGACCAAAAGTGCCTTCACCAAGATATAAACCTATAAACCCACCCTACTTTTTCTAAAATATAAACTCTACCATGCTTTATAATATAAACTTCTTCCTATTGCATTGAATGACCACGTTGACGTTGGTGGCACAAATGGACGGACATAGGCTTCGGTTACGACCGAAAGCAAACATAACACTGAATAACAACAGAAAAGATCCAACATTCCCGGTTCTCATGAGCGGCACGTAAGCAGCAGGACGTATGATGAGAGATCTTTGTTTATTTTGGGGTCCAACAATGAGCAAAAGGCGAGAGGGTATAAACGGTATAAACACTTTCCTAGTAGGGATGGTTGGTGGATTTCCAGGTATAAACACTGCCCAATATGGATGGTTCGCGAATTCCACGGTCTTGATTCGTCATCTGAGTTTCTGGTGTGAGCGGAAAACGGGTATGTCCGCTGCAACCTTAAACTACAGCCATTACTGCGGGCGGGGATTTTTGTAAATTCGTTATTTCGCACCTCATTTATATAAGCTTGACTTTTTTATTTTTTTTTTCCTTTTCACTCTTGATCTTTACTTTCCCTATACTTTCTTTTAATGACTGAAGATAAATCTCGCGAAGATACCATGGAAGATACCAACAGCAGCACTGTTTTCAATCATGATTCAGAAGGCCCGAAGAATGACGCTAATCTCGACAATTTTTACGAAATGCATTTGACCGACACTCGAGATACATTGGACAAACGAAATTCAAGACTCCTTGACGAGAGTGGTAAATAGTTACTCCTGTTATTTAAATGAAACAAAGCTCAGCATCTAATGTCACCTTTACGTTTTTTTGTTTCAGGATCTGTCGTTGCTCCAGCAGCAACGAGTGGTGACCTGGAAAAGATTGAAACTCAAATGTCATCGGCGACTTTTAAGGAAGGAGGGTACGGATGGCTAGTCTGCTTCAGCGCATTCCTTTGCAACATGGTCAGTTTTGGTGTGGGTACCAGTTGGTAAGTGACCGAATTTTTTTTTTGATGATTTTGATTCAAGGTACAATGACTAATTGTCTGTTAAACTATTCATCCAACTGTCTCAAAGGGGTAAGCAAACATTCCGCTTCAGCTATTATATAAAAAAAAATTTTTTTTTTGTGAGTACGCCGGAAACCTTACCAATCGCTCTTTCACAGGTGTGATGCAGAATTATTACTTGACGACGGTGATGAAGGACACTGCTACCCAGGTTCAATTGACGTTTGTAGGCACCATTGCGTTCATTTTCATCAACGGAATGGGTCCACCTATGCAGATTCTGAAATCCATATTAGGCGCACGGGTATTGATTGGCTTGGGTTGCCTGTTGATGTGTCTCGGTTTGATTTTGGCCGGATTTAGCACACAGGTGAGATTTTCAAGGACATGAAGGGTTAGGGCTATGGGCACAGACACCACCCCCTGTCTGCGAATGATATACTAATACCTTGACGACGTAGGTGTGGCATCTTTACTTGACGCAAGGTGTGATGTTTGGATTGGGAGGCTCCGCTATGTATATTGTAAGTAGATCACATGTCCCATATTGCGCAATCCCCACCCACCATGACTCATCGTTCCATCAACCCAGACTATGATGGGCATCGTGCCCCAATGGTTCGACAAGCGACGAGGTCTCGCATTGGGATTATCGGCTAGTGGAAGCGGCATTGGCGGTCTCATCATGCCATTTATTATGAACGCTCTTTTGCTCAAGTATGGTGCCCCATGGACCTACAGAATTATTGGCTTTATATGCCTGGCCCTGGGTGGTTTCGCTACCGTGTTGGTGAAAGAGAAATTCCCAGAAAAGACTGGTCGAAAGAAGATCACCGACATCGTCCAGTGGAATGTTCTTGCCGACAACAACCTCAAGCTGTGGTGTGCGGCTGCCACTATCACCTTGTTTGGATACCTTATTCCCTTCTTTTTCTTACCAAGTAAGTTTTGTGAAGCAATGTCTGCGCCAAGTAAATTGTATCAGTGTGTACACGATGTTGACTCAATTCCCATAATAGCCTATGCTGCAGCCAATGGTTTGACCACAAGCCAAGGCTCCAGTCTCGTGTCCATTATTTCTGGACTCAACTTTGTCGGTCGTATTACTACCGGGTAAGTTGTTTGTATTCCCATATTTAGCACCTTTCTTGCCACCTGCTCTAACCTGATTTCATCCACTAGATATATCGGCGATCACATCGGTCGTTTGAACATGCTCATCATTGCCATGTTCATCAGTGCCTGTTGTAACTACTTAATATGGCCACTTAACCATACCCTTGGTGGCCTCATCGCATTCTCCTCCATTTATGGCTTCTTCTGTGGAACGTATTTCACCATGATGGCAGCTATTACTGCTTTTATTGTCAAGATGGACAAGTTCCCTTCTGCATTCTCCGTTTTCCTTATGTTCAACATTGCATCTTCTTTCGGTCCTCCGATCGCAAGTGCCATCCAGTCAGGAACCAACCCCAACTCGTTCATCTCGGTTCAAATGTTTGCTGGAAGTTGTTACTTGCTGGGCACCATTCTCATGTTTGTGCTTAAAGTCAAGATGTCAAAATCTGTCTTTAGCAAAATATAATCCCCTCAAGCACTTATTCTTTTTACCTTACTGGCGCCTCTGTCGTGCTGTTCAGATACCACTCACTCTATAGGACTTTTTTTCTGGCTGTGCCAGTTCTTTATACATGCATATTCAACTCAACCGTTAATGGATCGACTCTCGAAAGCATACCCCCACCCCCCTTCCCATAGACAATTCTTGAAATCAAGTAAACACTGGATTGGCATCTCATGTAAAACAGTACATAAAGACTCTTTTTTTATGCCTTTTAAACAAATAAATGTAATTTTACAGTAAGCCATTGGTGCTTTAGTCTATGAGTTTCAATAGCCCTTTGGCAATGTCCTCTTTCACTTTCCACAATCCGAGCTGTCCGGTATGAGCAATCGGTTTATCCAACGGAATAACTTTGTCAATGGACCAAGCGTGTGTTCGGTTATTGCAAGACTCTGCGCCTTTCCACACGTTGTCGTTGGAAATCTCATCAAGTGGGCATGTGGCGGTGAAATGAGCCAAGCCAATAATCTGGCCGGCTGTCTTCATTAGTTCCTGCTCGGATGGCACTTCTGTCCAGCGGAGTCTACGCAGTGGGAAAAAATATTGGTGCGTGGTTATGGTTCAGGAAGATGTTATTAAGCGAGGGACAGTCGTGAGCTTACTTTTTGGTCAATTCATACGTCTTGTCGGTAAAATTGGTCTTGGATTTGCCACAGTGGATAGCCAGCCATCGGCCTTCTTTGGGATTTTTGATTTTGAGCGGCTGTTTTCTACATTCGATGCGTTTAGGCTGAGTGAGCAATGAACGTCAGGTGTGTTATGTCTGTACTGTAGCTCAAAATCAAAAAGAACTGATATTATACTCCGAATATGATAGCGCTGGCAAAGGGTTGCTGGACAGTCAAGCCATTCAAAGTGGTGTCAGGGAAATCTGCGCTGGAATCCTCTTTTTTGATTTTGACAGGTGCCGTCTTGACTCTCTTCTCTTCATTTTTGATAAGAGATTCCTTTTTAACTTCAGGCGTTTCATCATTTCGCGTTCGTTTCCGCGTGCTGACCATGTTTGCAATGGAATCGGAGTACCTTGGGGTTGGGGAATCTCGATGGCGAAAAAAAAAAAAATCGTCCAGCCAGCCATGGCGACAATTTCATTCTCCGCCCGTTCTGACCATGTTAAAACAAAACAACAACGTTAAATACTACTGTTGCCTTTATTGGTTTTCTATTGATAGAGCGTTGATACATCGAGAATTTCGTCAAGAAGCTGTAATAATTTTCTCCTGCTTTCAGCTACCCTGGCACTAACAAAATGCTGTGTCTTTTTTCTGTTTCTTTCATTAAATTCTAACCTGCATTACATTTGCTTACATGAAAAAAGTATGCTCTCACCTACAAAAATTAATGATGTAGTGATCTGCAGGATGAACAAGCTCCCAAGCCATCTCATTTTGACAGAAAGTCCCGAAAGCAACCAAAAAAAAAAAAGAGAAATGTTGTAGAAATTGTATAGAATTTGAATAGAAATTAAATAGAAATTAAATAGAAAAAGAAAGAAGAAGAGAAGGAAGGCAAGGGAAGAAAACCATGGAGAATGTAAATGCCTCTGTGGCCAATTTCATCATGCAAAAGATCCTCTCCACACACCAAATACATACGAAACACCTTTGAGAATCAGAAAGGGATTTTTAGAATCTTTGCACGGACAATAAAAGATGCATTTACACAAAACTTCCATACACCAGTCCTAGTACAATTGACATTCGCCCTCGTCAGATTTTGCTACACTATGCCGACCAAGAAATTTCATGGCGATTCATTTTCTGCAACGCATTGAAAAACCTGAAGAAGGTTATTTTCATTTCACGCCTGGCTCTGCTCAATGCTCTAATTAAGTCTCACGCACATCGCCTTATAACGCTTCGGCTAAAGTGTGAAATTGTTTTTTTTTCGGGGAGCCAAATCAAGTAACTCGGCGGTTGCATATGTACGAGCCACTCCACCACCAACTACGGTTTAACTTCTACCAGCAGTCTCTACGGCTCAAGGATTTTCTTGGGTTTGTCTAACGCAGGGCCCAGGTTCACCCCAATGCGTCAAAAAGTATGGTGCACCGCTGCTCTAACGTCATACGCGAGCCTGACGCTCACTTCATAGATGTGCGCCAGCTTGGTGCAATCGATGATCCCTACCTTGACCGGTTCTCCGACTGGACTGTCTGTGCGTTTATGGTTATGGATAGTTTGACAGGTGTTGAGCACCAGTGCCTCAAAGGAAGGACCAGCTCAGATTCGGCTTAGCATAGCGTTATATCAAAACATTGATGGCTTCATAAGGGATATCAGACAACATTTCTATATATTTTTTACACGGGACACGTAAGTAGGTCCCCAAGATGAAATAGACGATGGTCATATTCAACATGAAATTGTTCAAAGGTTGAAATATGACGCCAGAGTTCTATGAAAAAGACTGAACTTCTGGAACACTTCTTATTTACTGCTGAGTTTCTCGCCATGTTACACGGTTTTCTACATGCAGATGCATCCCTCGTTTAGTAGCGCGTCGGTCGACGTAGGGGAGCTGACTTTGGAAGGCAGGGGAGCAAAAGAGTCCCTGGAGGTTAGCAACCCTTTTGGATTATTACAAATTGTCCATATCGGAATAATTGCATAGAAACCTTGTAAATGGGTGGTCTGATGACAACCGTCCCAACGAATGTTATTTTTTTTTTGCTTGACCTGCCTTTGAAGCGGGCCTGAAGTACATGTTACACTGGTGTTAGATAAGGAGGATTTCAAACCCGCTCTAGGGAAACTGGGGATAAAATAGGAGAAGTTGCCATGGTTCTGTGCGGAATCCAGCATCACCTGTCCGTCATTTGGCTGGAGCTAAAAAGGTTATATGCTTGGGGAAATGAAAAAAATAGCTTTTTGGTCTATTTTACGCCCAATAGATGGAACCTTCTCATATTGTTCTATTCGCTTCCAGAAGTTCAGAACATAGTACGTATTCCATCCTTTTCCAATTTACTTCATCTTGACTAAAGAATGGAAAAAAAGTTTTACTAGTGTCGATCTCAGTTCTTTTCTTTTGTGTCGCCTTCACAAAATCCGAGCGGAGAGCACAAGAAAAGCACTGGGGATCATGACGTGGAGGCGTTGACTTCCAAACAGGTGAAATCTGTCAAATCACGATTCGGTGCAAACACAAAAGCTAGGATAAAAATACAGTTGGTGAGCGTGTTACAACGCCCCAAGCTAGCGAACGTTTTTTTTTTAAAAAAAACAATAGTAATATTGAGATGCCTCGTTATCATCGGTGGACCAACTTTTAGAGCGTGAAAAAAAGAAAATTGCATCGATGAACAGGAAAAATCTGATTTCTACGAACAGATCTACGTTTGTGGGTAAATGAATATCCACAGCCGCCACAACCCCTGTTACGTGCCTCTCAAATCTCACAAAGCGCCATTTCTCGAAAGTCTGAGCTGAGTTACGGAGGGAAGGTTCAAAAGTTTTTCTCGCTTCATTAGCTCCGTTAGACCCGATCCTTTGATTGCTTCGATCGGGAAGGACAGAAGACCATAGATTACTCACGGTCATCAGCTTGGGAATGTTTCTATAGGAATCTTCGATTTGGATCTACAGAGCAGCTGAACGGAAACACTTCTGGTATAGTGCCTTCAGCTGAGCTCCAATGCGGCGGGTATTTGCTACACAAGCGTAACATACGTCATTTTGCAGCAGCCTCAATTATACGATGTTTAGTTAAAATAAGCTTTTACACCTGCAAGGTTAATGTGGTGTGCGCCTCCAAGTGAGAGATGATGCTGTTTTGCTGTTGCTCTGATAGTTTTTTTTTTTTTTTTTTTTAATACTTGCAAAATTACCGAAATTATCTGAGAACGATGGAATGCCTTGTTGGGCGAACTGATGGAAACGAATGCGACGTTCTGGGTCGTATCCATTTTAGACTGTGTTGAGCTTTAGCGAAGTTGAAATAACCGAATCGGTTGGTTGACACATCATTATCGATTTTTTATTTTTTTTCCCTTTATTTTTTTTCCTTCCTTCTCTTTACTTTGCATTTGTTTTCCCTTCTTTCATCTTCTTTTTCTTTCGCTTCCATTTCGCTTTCTTTGAAAGGAAAGTAAAACCCCCCCCTCCCTCTCACCATCAATCACATTGGAGTTAGCACTGTCGAACACCACGTCCTGTCTTAACTCTCTCCCTTTGCCCACATGCAAAGCGAAAATGGAGATCAGCAGAGGGATGACCTTTCCATACCACCATTGCGATCTTGGGCATCTCAAGCCGTCTCTCAATATGATAGTCGGTCAGAAATGATGCACTCTTCGGACATATCCACTTCCATGCAACGGAGAGAGCTTACGTCGCGTGATTCAAATGAATCCATCACCTATATCATACCCGGCACTCAGTCTGCTTTTGTGACTAAACTGTACAAGTAAGGACGTGACTGAGAGATGATCCTCTTGTGACTAAGCATCCTCATTTTTATTATTTTTTTTCCTCTTCATGCAGTATTGTTGGAGACGAAGACATACAACATTTAATATCATGGTCAAAAGAAGGAGATGTATTTAGCGTGAAGAACCCGACGGAATTCGCGAGAACCATACTACCACAATATTTTAAACATAATAATTGGCAAAGCTTTGTTCGCCAGCTCAACAGTAAGATCACTCTTTCGTATTAAACAGACGCTTTTCAACACAGCACAGACCACTGAGATCTCTCCTGCATTTCACTCCAGTGTATGGATTTCATAAGGTCAATGACGTGTTTCATACATTGACTAATGAACAACAATTGTGGGAATTTGCTCACGATTGTTTTCGACGCGGTCAACCCGAACTGTTACAAAAAATTAAACGAAAAACAGGCGTCCGGTTATCACCTGCTCAGGCCATAAAATCCGACAGTCCAAGTGAACCCACCGCAGACTCGACAGACGACCGAATCCGACAATTAGAAAAGCAAATTCTCTATCTGCAAGAAAAATGCGAAGCCATCATCAAAATCAATACCGATATGCGAGAATCACAATTGCAGCAACAGCAGGTACATCCACTTTTTTATAAAAGGAAGAAAAATGACGCCATGGCCCTCAACTAAAAATAATATTAAAATATATTGCATATAACAGTTGATCGAACAACTTCAGTCCAAAATGACAAATGATGTCAACGGTGAGCATCGTACCTACGGCTATCCTCAACAACACGGACCTATCACCACAGGCGATGTCAAGTCTAAACGAAAAATTTCTGACATCGATCGAGCTGGTAAGTCCACGTTATGTCATGGTTTACTTTCTTTCGTACATGCCGGCCGCTAAATCGGCCCACAGGTGACAGAGCAAGACAAACCGAGAATTATTCACCAAGATCCTCCATGGGTGGTATGTTACCCCTTCCCCTTTTTTTTTTTTTCAATATGTAAATGGCAAGCATTCATCCAACTCTCCTTGAATCCACAGGTCAGCCACAATCACCCTATTCTTCTTATGACGCAGCAGAGGACACACGAAAATCATCGTGGTCAGCCCCTCGACATGAACAAGCCTCGGCGGTGGAAAGATCGCCTATGCCTCCTTCACTTTTACGCAATACTAGCCGCACAGAGTTTTCGTCCTTACAGCCCATCAACAATCGTTACTCCACGTATTCATCGGAATATCCAGGAGGGGAAAGTAAAGATCAAAGTAATGAAAATGCTGAACGATTCAGATTATTACCCCCCATCCTAGGACACGAGAAAAAGTCTTCTAGACCCACTTCTACTTATTCTGACAACGATCAGCGCATTCCACCACAACATCACCGTCCACGGTCTAGTCCAATGATTGAAGCGTCTTCCAGTAACCGGGATCAAGCAGGTATTTTCAACTTCTGACCCCGAAGCAAATACAACCTCTGACGAACCACCCTATTAAATGCTTCTTCTTCTACAGAAGTTCCAGAATCCTCACATCAGCACAGCATAATGTTTCTCTTAGATCGGCCTATCCGACCCAGACCATCGGACGACAAGAGAAATCCTTTGTAATTCCCTTCTCTAATAGAAGCAACACCAGCCAGCTTCATAAAATGCCGGTCATTCTATATTGAAATTGTTATGACAAGTAACTCTTTCTCTTTCATGGCTATTTAGAAAAACAGTTTGAAAAAGTTTCGTTTTTCAAGCTATTTGGTCCCTCCCTTGCATTGATTTTTGTTTAACGTATCGCCACACCTCCAACCTTAACCGACACACTTGTCCGTACTTGTAATCAACCCTCAAAAATTGTAATGTACCATTTGATATTTTTTTTTTTTCAAAAGAAGATTGCCCGCATTCCATGCGCTTTCATTAATGGCCCCGTATTTCTTTTACATTGGTGCTTCCCCTTGTTTGCTTTAATGTGTACCCAGCATTAACGCCTGCGCTCGCTCGCTCTTCCGCCTCTAATTTGACAATGGGTAGTTACATGATTCACTTATACGCCAAGCTTATATGCTTTAATGAACTTGAAGTGTTCTATATTACAATAATTATTGAGACAAAAGGTATTCGATGGCGGCTTGGACATCGCCTCCTGTTGCTAGTAAAGCTCGAACGTTACGATCACGTTCGGAAAATCCCATTTCTTCCAACTGAGTGATTTGAGATGCAAATCGTTGCTCCGGTGGTTGGCTGGGGGTGGTATTGGCTGTACTGGTTGGTGGTGTCATGCCGCCGAAAGGATTGAACATTGGGAAGGATGGAGTGTTCCCGGTCGCTCCCTCGGTCTGCGGTTGTTGTTGTTGCATCATTTGTTGCATACGCATACTGAACTGCATGAAATCAGGATTCATCCAAAGTGGTGGTGAATTGGTCCCAGTGGTGCTGTCATTATTCTGGTTTGTACCTGAATTAGTAGGAGGATTCATATTGAAAAATGGCGATGACGAAAGTCCACCGCCACCTCCCAAGGCGGCAAATGGGTTAGCTGGTGGTGGAGAGCTGGGAGACGTTTGTTGCGTGTTGCTAGCCGGTGCCCATGGGTTCGGTAATGCCTGCGTATTGAGTTGGTTCTCTGGAAGCATACAGAATGTGTTAACGAAGAACCTACAAACGTCGAATCCCCCATTATTTTTTGCCTTACCTGGCACATTTTGAACGTTCAGTCTTTCAGCCAGTCTTTGACTAGCTTCCTCCGATTCCGGGCCTGATGATCGAGCAGCTGAATCCAAAGGATCCTGCAACGTACTATACATGCGTCTCAAATGGTTAAAACCACCAGGAATAGCCTAAGCGACAGATAGCATCGAATTAGATTCAAATCAAATGAAGGGATATACATAAAAACAACGTCATTTCTTTTTCTTTTTTTTTCTTCCAAAAATTTAAACCACATTTACCTCAATGTTGGATAGGGCTCGGTCGTTGTTTCGTTGCATTTCTCGCATTAATTCTGGGTTCCTAGAGTCTCCCAATTAACAACCCTCGTTCCAATAAATCACACTTGGCATGTATTCATGACGTTACCTCATCATTTGCATGGATTGCCTCAAGAAGTTTGGGTCGTTAATGACGTGACCAATCTCGGGGTTCTGTTCAATCATAGCCCGAATTTGAGGATTGCTCATCATTATAGATCGCATCATTTCTAAAAGATCAAAAATCCCTTTAGAAGCCAGCGCAAATGAGAATATTCGCAATAAGCGTCCAACGTACCTGGGTTATTCATTATACTTTGCATCATGGGGGACTCCATCATGCCTCGCATGACCTCTGGGTCTGGCATATTGCCCCCAAGTCCGCCAAAACCGCCAAGACCACTAGCAGGGTTGGTGGGAGGTCTGGTTTCCTGTGTTTCTCTAATAGACGGAGAGGTAGTTGACGCTTGTGCGGTAGGACTGGTAGATCCCTGTGCTTTGCTGCTTCCACTCTTGACTACATGAATAACATGTCCATCACGAATGTCTATGGTACAGGGGTAAGCCGGTGAGTCAATTTAAAAAAGTACCAGCATTGAGGAGTGAAAGTGAACATACCATAAGAAGAGAGCGTATCAGGATCCTTCAAGATGCGTCCAGAGTACACGAGCCGAAGATCGGCTGCTGACGAGTCAGCTATATGATCTGTTAACAGTTGTTTGAGGTCGCCGACAGTGAGACCTTCGGGGTCGATCTGGAGGTCAAAGGTTGATCCAACTGAAGAACGAATCTTCACTGTGATCATAGACATGCTGGTTGTTTTCAAATAGACGGTAGAGAGAGAGAGAGAGGGTACGCAAGTATTATTCGGCCCAATGGAAACGACTTTTCTGGTCCAATGATGTGACAGTTTTGGAAATTTGAGTTTCCAGAACTTGTCGGACGAAGCCGACTAGCCCAAAGGCCAAACCCCTCCATTATGACGCTATGAATTCCAAGCTACTCGTCATTCTCTTACGATGAATACATTCAGTAACATGAAAGGCGGGCTCAATTGCAAAATTGACTATACAACGCGTAGAGGACATGTTTAGACCCCTCACCCATCAAGCGGCTATCCTGAAGCAATGCAACCGTTGACTACCTATTCTTAATTCATTTATTAACCATCAATTTAGTGAAATTCTACAGACACTTGGCATCGTTTTGGCAGGGAGAGGACCTTTTCACATTTCATCAAGGCAACGTAATGACTCCACTACTCTGATGATCAAAAACGGCAGTCACATATCAAATCCTTCAAATTTTTTGTTTCCCCCTCTAAATTTTTCCACCAGCTCTTTCAAAACAAACCAAACATGATTACGGATGAAAGAGAAGAGTCCTTGCGCGAAGTCGCGGCTTTGGGAAACATCAAGGCAGTCAACCACTACATTCACGCTGGCGTTAATGTCAATGCCGCTAACAAGATGAACAACTGGTAATACTAATTGACTTCATCTCGTGATGAAAACCCCCCGGGCCTCCCACTTATAAGAAATCCGCTTAGCAAATAGGACTCCATTACATTGGGCCACTCACAGAGGACACGTTGCCGTCATCCAAGCATTGCTCTCCAATGGAGCTAATCCTGCGCTTTTGACAAATAAGCAGCAAACCTCGGCTGATCTCGCCAAGACAGATGAGATCAAGGCTCTCTTCCCAGCAGAGGCCTTCTCATCTGCGGCACCAGAGGCTGACCTTCCCATCGTGCCAACTTATCTCCAGGAACCAGATCTTGATAAATCTTGGAATCTTCCCGATGAATTCGCAGAACAGCGAATCAAACGTATCATGGAGCATCAGAAGAAGTTGGCCAAGGAAGAACCTCAACCCCAAGCAACTGCTGCCGCACCTGCTGCTGCACCTGCTCCGTCTAAGGTGACGCCTACAGAGACTTCAAGCCCTGAAAAAGAGTTGCTTGTGTACTTGAGCGCACGAGCTGATGAAAATTTGCTCGGTGCTATCTTCATTGATAGCCAAAGCACCATTGAGGACGTCATCAAGCAAATCAATGAAGAAATTGATGATATACCAGAGCAATTTACCATCTCTAGACACAATGGAAGTCTAGCCATTCCTATCAGCAAGAAGCAATGGACCAAGAAAACTCTTGTTCATTTTAGAGATGAACAAGACGCCATTGTTGTCGTTCCTGTTAACTAGATTATGTAAAGGTAGGCATCCCATTTGAATTTTTTTGTCTGTTCGATGTGCTGGTACATGATGGCTCAAGAATTCTGCAATACTGACCGGCATGGAGTCATGGAGTGTTTACTTCGTGACAAAGTGCTACATTGGAGATAACTACATTCTTGCTGATACCAATGCACATCCTCTTTCCACCTTTATATTTCTTACTCGATACTCAACCCTATCCTTCTCTTTTACAGATTTGTATCACTAGACTGTCTGCCTCCAAAAAATTTTCTCCTTTAATACACTGTGCTCAAAATCTAGCAACGTGCTCTATTCTAGTGGTGGTGGTGTTGGGATTAAAATGTAGTCTTTTTCTACTCTAGGGATTGAATGTACTCTTTTTCTACTCCATTGTACGCATTTCACATTCTTCATGGTTTCCTAGCCGAGGATCGAGTGCTTTAGCAATGAACTCGATCTTGCCAGCTGAGAGTTGTCTTTTGACTGAAACCTAGATCAAAAACTTGTTACAGTACGATCTATCTATTGACCTGATGTCAGAGCCGTGGCTACCAGGACAGATACGAGACCGACATATATATTTTCATTAAACCAGCTAGTTCAATTACATACCATTCTTTGTTCATAGTTTGCGAGAGATCTTTAGTTTGAAAGGTGTCTTATTTAAACGCCGATGCTATGCTCAAAAAATCACTAAAAAGAATCAATATAGCTGACCCCATTGATTTGACATTATGACCGAACGAACTGCCATTTTATCATTGCTGGAGACACCGACCATCCAGGGTCGCATTATCAATGTCACCCACATGTTACCGTATACAATAGCAAAGCCAGCCAAGGGCAACTTCGAGCTCACGGGCCGGCGCGATCACGGTGCCATGTACTCTGGCATTGAATCATTAACAAACGACTGGCAGTGTGTTCATATTGGAGGAACAGGTCCCATCCACTACGATGAAGAACAGAGTTTCAGCTTGGACGAAGCACTGCGTCCTGCTCTCGAGGAACAACTCAATCAACTGTCACGCGCAATGGTCCCTGTCTACCTAGACGATGAGAGTGCCACCAATCACTACGAAGGTTACTGCAAAACTGGTCAGTACCTGTTTAAAATGAAGTTTTTTCTTTTTGGGAAAAGAATTCAATGTTACATTACATGTGTCGTATCTTGTCAAGATAAGCTTATCGAACCCTTTTTTGTGGTTATGTTTTTTCTTAAATAGTGCTATGGCCATTGTTCCATTATATCATGTGGAACGACGCAACCGATGGAAGACGAGAAGCTCGCGAGTGGAACGCTTACCACCACGTCAATCAACAATTTGCTAATGTTGTTATTGAAAATTACCGTAAAGGCGATATCAGTAAGTGTCAACGCACGCCTGTCAGTGACCATCCAACCGCGGATCGCTAATTCAATTTACCCATGAACAGTTTGGGTCCATGACTACCATCTTCTTCTACTTCCTGGTATGATTAGAGACCGTATTCCTGATGCCAAAATCGGTCTGTTTGTCCATGCACCATTTCCAAGTTCAGAAATTTTTAGATGTCTTCCAAGTAAGTGGGAACCGATAGCGTTACAGAAAAGAAAAGAACTCTAGCTAACTGATGCATGCAGAAAGGGAAGAAGTTTTGCGTGGCATGGTCGCTGCGAACCAAATCGGCTACCAGGTAACATCACCATTCTCATGATCCCTCCCACATTTTTTTTTTTTAAAAAATGAAAATGGACTAACCCGCATCCTGTTAGACCTTCTCCTACGCAAGACACTTCATTTCATCCTGTACCCGAGTACTTGGCTACGAATCGACGCCTAATGGTGTGTCTGTGGACGGACATCATTGTCAAGTTGGAACCTTCCCCATCGGTATTGATACAGACAAAGTGAATGAGCGACGAAAATCACCTCGAGTAGACGACACTATCAAAGCCATCGGTGACCTTTACGCAGGAAAGAAGATCATTGTTGGTCGCGATAAGTTGGACTTGGTGAAAGGTGTACAGCAAAAATTAGAAGCGTTCGAATACTTTTTGATCCACTACCCTGAATGGCATAACAAAGTTGTCCTTGTCCAAGCAACCGATCCAGCTATTAGCGACAGCGCCAAATTGGAGACGCGAGTATCGGAAATGGTTGCGCATATCAATGGCACCTACGGCTCTCTCGAATTCACCCCACTCCATCATTTCCACCACTTCATTCAGCCCGACGAATATTACGCTTTGCTCTCCATTGCTGATGCAGCTCTGATCACCTCTGTCAGAGACGGCATGAACACCACTAGTTTTGAATACGTCATGTGTCAAGAAGAAAAACAAAGTCCACTCATTTTGTCAGAATTTACCGGTACGGCTGGTAGTTTGTCAGAAGCGCTCTTGGTCAACCCCTGGGATCATGCCGGTGTCGCTAAAGCTATCAATGATGCGCTTTGTATGTCTGAAGAAGAAAAGAAGCTTCGACACAAAGTCATGCATGATCATGTAATCTCACATAAAGCGGAAAATTGGGCTCATTCCTTCATGAAAAATCTCATGTCAAGTATTGCCACTGAAGAAGAGTCTGCCGATACCCCTCTTTTGGACACCAAGTTGATGTGTCAGCAATATCAAAGGGCCCACAAGCGTCTTATATTCTTTGATTACGATGTAGGCAGTCGTTTATTTTTTGCGCTTGGCATGCTACACATTTTATAATGGCTGATCCCCCATGTTTTCATTATTATTATTATTCCAGGGTACTCTCACTCCCATTAAGAAAACCCCCGGAGCTGCACTTCCTCCGCAGGACATGCTTCACTATTTGCAACGTCTATGTGATGATCCCAAGAACATTGTATGGGTTATATCGGGACGCGATCAATCTGCTCTTGACAAATGGTTAGGAGGTATCCGCAACCTTGGATTCAGTGCAGAACACGGTGCGTTCATGAAACATCCTGCCAGCGACAAGTGGATCAACTTGACGGAACACATGGACATGAATTGGAAGCACGATGTGATCGAGATTTTCACGTATTACACGGAACGTACAGCTGGTTCGTTTATTGAGCACAAGCGATGCTCTCTCACATGGCATTATCGCTTGGCTGATCCCGAATATGGAGCTTTTCAAGCTAAGGAATGTCAGAATCACTTGGAGAATGCTGTTCTTTCCAAGCTACCAGTTGAAATTCTTGTTGGCAAGAAAAACCTCGAAGTACGACCCACCTCTATCAACAAGGGTGAAATTGTAAAGAGATTATTGGCGGCCAGTGAAGATGCAGATTTCGTCTTATGCGCCGGCGATGACAAAACAGATGAAGACATGTTTCGAACTCTCCGAAAGTCCAATATCCCAGATGAACAATTGTTTTCTGTCACTGTCGGTACAGAAAAGAAAACCATGGCTCTCTGGCATATACCTACAGTCCAAGACGTGATTGATTCAATGGGCAAACTTGTTGAACTTAATAGATAGACTTCCCATTATTAATTGTATAGTATGTGATACGTAAGCTTCACCAGTAGATCAACCTCCACTAAGAAATTTGATGAAGTAAAAAAAAAAAAAAAATCCCAATCATAATAAATCTTTTGTTGGCTTGTCCAATGAATTTGAAATTTGCCTGACGAAGAATGTACCGCCGCCCAACACTTTGTAGAGAATAATCGACGTGTTCTTACTTTGTGAAATATTTGCCTGTACAGGTCTTCCGTTTTTACGAACGACCATTGCCACCAGCCTTTGATTATTGCAAATCCCAATCATTCCTTGCTACGTTCACCTTAATCCTTTCCCCTCTCTTTTTTTTGCTTTTTCCTGGTATACAACATCTTTTGGTGTCTTTGCAACAACACTATAACCGATAAATTCGGAAAATTTTACCTACCATCACTTTTTGATTTAACAGCCTTGAATACCCATGGCTAAGAAGGCCACCGAACAGGCGATGACTGGATCATCGGTAAATACAACGAATCAGGGCGAACAGAATGAAAATATTCCACCACCCAACAGACCGCTTCCTTCTATACCAAACGCAACAAGAGGAGTCACCATCGCAGAAGACGTCGATAGCGAAAAAGTTTCCTATGCCGATGAACAGTCCAACGTTCGACGGTCGTGGTCAATGAGTCGTCCTGAGCGCCATAAACCCAAGACGTCGGCAGAAAAACGTCGTCTTGAAATGGCTGCCATTGGACGTGGTGACACTGCTGCCAATGCTGAACTGAGCAAAACCGCCGAAAGAAGACGTAGACGATCGGTTGCAAGCCATCATACATCAGAGATGCAATCCGACAAGAAGTCTCCCGGCTGTTGGACAATCACTACTTGGGTCGTGACCTTTTGGGCACTCCCAGTGATGCTTCGAAGTTTTGGTAGGCAGCATTCTCCAGCATACTATACGTTATTTGCTCTATCTGACATATTTGATTTGATTTGGTTTTCTTTTTTATTGAAATTTTTGGCTTTACTTTGGATGAAAAAGGATTACGCGACAGACAAATGCAACAGGCCTGGAGAGAAAAGGTCACTTTGGTTATGGTTATTACCAGCTTGTGCGTGATTGTTGGATTTCTGACCTTCGGCTTCAACGTGACAGTCTGTGGGCGAGAACCAGCACGTATCCGTCCCACTGGCGTTTCAAATAATCAGATCGTCATTTCCGGACGAGTCTTTGACCTTGACGGCTTTGGCCACACGACCGATGTAACTGGTATACCTCCAAGTGGTGATATAAGAGACCCTCCTCTATCTGCCGGTGGAAAAGATCTTTCTTTTATGTTCCAAGTCGTGAACAACAACTGTAAAGGCATCTTCATTCCTTTGAAAGATGACGATGGCAAGGGCAATGTGGTCAACTACTTCCCTTGTGTACCCATTGATCTTTATGCGCCTTCTGTGAATGGAACGGAAAACGCCAAGAACTCTGGTTGCCACGTTAGTGTCAAAGCACGAACCGCTTTAAAAAGTCTGAAGTTGGTTGGCGATGTCTACTACAACTGGACCGACATACAAAAACCTAAAACAAGTCTGGTTGCTTTCAATGGAAATGTGCTTGATCTCTCCCGACTACGGTATCTGGTCCCTAACGTTCCACTCCCAACACAAATTGCACAATTTGCTGGTCCAGGAAACCCATTCATCGGCCACGATGCCACCTACTGGCTCAGTAGTACGGCTGATCGACTTCAGCTTGGTAAATGCATGACCGATGTCTTGAAAGTCGGTGTGTTGGACAATCGCTCCACCGGCTGTATTATATCCGACGTTGTTCTTTGGTTATCTTTGGCCGTCATTCTAAGCGTGGTTTTCATTCGCTTTTTCTTGGCCTTGATTTTCGGATGGATTTTGTCTTGGAAACTTGGAAGTATTCGTGAAGAAACCAGCGAGGAACGACGTAAACGACAAGATGCCGTCTTACAGTGGGAAATGGAAAATGTTGATGAAATGCACTATCCTCGATCTCGTAGCGTTGTGTCGTTTGCGCATATGGAACAACTTCAAACAAACAACGGTCCCTCTGAAAGTAATTTATCCCTGCCTCGAGTCGGAACAGCCACCTCCATGAGCACCACTCCTCGATCCGTCAAAAGAAGATTCTTGCCAACCACTTCAAGATTCACTCAGCCTGTTCCAGCTGCGGTAACAGGCCGAAATGATTCACCCTACGGTTCTCGGTATATGCTTCAACAAGATGGAAGCTCAAGTAGCTTGTCTCGTGTCGGTGGTAACCCTGCACAGTCATCCTTAAGTCTGCCTTTCAATAATGGATCACAATTGAGCATTCCACAGCGTGATTTATTGGACTCTCAAATGGCTGATCTTCAGGCTCAGAACAACTACAATTTTAATTTCGATCTCATTCATACCTTCATGGTGGTTACTTGTTATTCTGAAGGCGAAGATGGACTTAGAACCACCTTGGATTCACTTGCCAATACCGATTACCCCACCTCTCACAAGATGCTTCTGGTCATTTGCGATGGTATCATCACTGGCTCTGGTAACTCTATGTCCACACCAGATATCGTCTTATCCATGATGAAAGATTTCCTTGTTCCCCCAGATAAAGTAGACGCATCTTCGTATGTTGCCATTGCCGACGGAACCAAGCGCCACAACATGGCCAAGGTGTACGCCGGATACTATCGCTATAATGAGGACACAGAAAAGGGCCTGGTTCTCAAACCAGAAGAACAGCAACGCGTGCCAATGATAACCATTGTTAAATGCGGTAGCCCCGAAGAAGCAACGGACAAGAAACCTGGTAACAGAGGAAAGCGTGACAGTCAAGTTATTCTGATGAACGCGATGCAGAAAGTCTACTACGGTGAAAGAATGTGTCAATTGGAATATCAATTCTGTAAATCAATTGTGAAGCTTTCTGGCCAACACCCGTCAAGGTTTGAAATATGTCTCATGGTAAGTGGATAGATGACTATCTGACATGGATTCTCCTGCTTTTTCGTTTTTCCTTCTTCATTACTTTCTCATGTCATATTTCATTTTCTCATTCTCTTGTCATTTCCAATAGGTGGATGCCGATACAAAGGTTTACCCAGATTCTCTAGCTCGTATGGTAGCGTGCATGTCGCGCGATCCTGCTATCATGGGTCTTTGTGGAGAAACCAAAATTGCAAACAAATCAGACACATGGGTTACAGCTATCCAAGTGTTCGAGTACTATATTTCTCACCACATGTCAAAAGCTTTCGAAGCCATTTTTGGCGGTGTTACTTGCTTACCCGGTTGCTTCTGCATGTATCGTATCATTGCTCCCAAGAACGGTCGCTATGTGCCCATCATCTGTTCATCGGATATCACTGAAATGTACTCTGAAAATGTCGTCGACACCTTGCATAAGAAGAATTTGTTGCTGCTTGGAGAAGATCGTTACCTAACCACTCTCATGTTGCGAACATTCCCCAAGAGAAAGATGATGTTTGTGCCCCAAGCTGTAAGTTAATTGAATGGTGGGTGTCTTTTTGACAAACGTCAAAATCTAATGCCTACCTTTCTTGGACCTTTTTTTTTATTTTAGGTATGCAAAACTGTTGTACCAGATACCTTCCCTGTGTTGCTATCCCAGAGACGCCGCTGGATCAATTCCACCGTGCACAATCTGTTGGAATTGGTTCTTATTCGCGATTTGTGTGGTACCTTCTGCTTCTCCATGCAATTCGTTGTCTTCATGGAATTGGTTGGAACAGTCGTTCTGCCAGCTGCTATCACTTTCACCGTATATTTAATTGTCATATCCTTCTTTGTTACTCCTGTACCAATCATACCTTTACTCTTGCTGGCCGCCATTCTTGGTCTGCCAGCCGTCCTCATTGCCCTGACCACCAGAAAGTTGGTATACGTCGGATGGATGTTGGTAAGTAGTTTAAACATTGGACGAAAATGGTCTAGCAGGACACGTTATTGACTTCTTTGGGTTTATCAGGTCTACTTGTGTTCATTGCCTATTTGGAATTTTGTCCTTCCGGTTTACGCTTATTGGCATTTCGATGACTTTTCATGGGGTGAAACTCGACGTATCGACGGTGATTCCAAGGAGGATCACTCTGAGAAGAAGGGCAAGTTTGATAGCAGTCAAATTCAGATGAATCACTTTGAAGAATGGGCTCGTCTTGAACAAAAAGTCGGTCTGGAAAATCGTACTCGACGATAGTGATTTGCTGGGTAGTTGATGGTCGGTAGCAAAAAATTAATTACAAGCGAATCGAAACCCCACCCCTCATTCAATCCGTTAAAATAGACGCTATACTGTACAGAATTCGTTCAGCTTGAAACGCAATAAATATATATCTACCCTGAGAGTTATTGCTCCTATAACAGGCTTTATACGCGGGAAGTAGCCGTTGTTGTGAGCCGAACTAGTGTTTTATTAGATAGTAGTTTTACATGTTTTTTCATTATAGTCTCTACAGGTTAACTTTTCGTGCAAGCTCACTCATCATGGCTAGCAGGTCCTGTATAGTGAATTCCAAGCTGACGTTAGCGTCAGGGTAACATTGTCGGATCAAATCTTCCATCTTCTCATGCTGGCGAATGAATTCTTCTTGAATGCCTCTCCATACGACTTGCAATAGTCCTTCTTCCTCTGAGAAATGCTTATCAACACGCTTGTACAACTGCTCCAGTGATTTTTTGACTTCTTTGGCTGGGTATTGAGCAATCACTTTGCGAAGCTGGACCTTGTTATAATTCATATGGAATCCTACTTCCTCTGGCGTCGACGTCTTCATCATATTTTCAACACCTTCGAAGAATTCCTATAAAAGTAACATTGTTAGTTTTTACACTTATAACCAGCACAACAGTTTCATTACACTGCCTTACCAATAGCCTTCCTAGAGGTCTTCGAATGACGACTTTGATGTACTGGTTGAGATTGCTTTCATACTGAGTCTTTGCATGTTTGACCCATCGATCCAATACTTGGATTTTATGAGCTCGCAGCTCGTGGTAAAAGTGGTGCATGTTTTCTTGATAGCGTGGAAAAAGTTAGCTATGGGTTTTTGGAAAGAAAGGTAAAAGCATTGTAATGCAAATCACTCACCAACAATCATAACATGGGCATTCAACTGCTCTTTGTCATCTCCAGCCAAATCAGACTCTCTGGCAATGGCGTCCAGACTGGATACCATTCCATTGACTACGCGCTCATACGCTTGATTAACGAGGGTTCTTACTTTGGAATTAGGTTGCATCGATGAGCCAGCAACTTCCAAACGCACAGCAAACAACTGGATGATGGGTATAGTCAGTAAAAATGGAATTCACCAAGTCACTATGAGGTATGATAGTTACCGGGAAGGTGCGAATAAAGGATAAAATGCCACGACGCTTCTTGGATGTGACCTTTGTTTCTTCGATAGCTCGCAGTTGGTCCTCCTGAAGTTTCAAAGAAACATGAGAACCCAAATACAAAAAGAACCGTAAATTGAGACACTTGAGTGACTTACAATGAATCTTTCAAACATCTTTTCGAGTCGAGCGCTCAAGAAATCCAACATGCTGATACCGAATTCTTGATCTGACCCTTCGCAGCTTTCTGTCTGACTTTCAATAGCGACAAGCATGCTTAAACTCTGAGTGGGGTCACCTCTTGTACCGTATTCTATGAACCCAAGTAGTTCAGCCTGCAAGCCATCGAACATGGTATCCATGAGATCGCTGTGGATGGAACTCATCAGTATACAATTCAATGAAGTGATGGAAAAAGGTCAAATGGCAGCACTTACAGAACTCGTTTTGACACCTTGACGTCCTTCATCTTCTCACGTCTAATGTATAGGGTATCTTTATCGGGCACAACAGAGTAGACAGGGCCGCGTTCTTGAAACGTTTTTGGCGCATCGTGAGACAGTTGAAAGAGATCACGCATGAAGTTTTGTTCTCGCACAACTAGGGATACAATTTGACCCATCATATGCGAAAACGCTTCGATGGCAATTCTCTCGTCTTCATCAACGCTCTCCCGACTATTGGATCCACCGCCAATGACACCTTCAACTGAACCTCTCAACATGTTACGATATCGATTCGTTCTCGAGTCATCGGTTGATCGTCCGCTTCCATAACCTAATGCACGAACAGGTCGAGAATCATCGGCTCGAAACACTGTCATAAAGAAGTGAATGTCAGTGATGGGGTATCAAGCAAGATTGAAATAGGCCAATTTTTTCCTTTTACGTACAAAAGTCCAAGTCGTCGGTAGTACGATTGCGGATAGCTGCAAAATATTGACGTGTGGAGTCCATGACATCCTTAATATCCCGCTTACAGGGTCGGATAAGGCCTTGCGCATACAGCTTTTGACAGGAAATATCAGTCATCTCCAATTTCATTTTCGCATAGTAAACAACTCAACTTCAACCTACCGTTTGCAGTTCATTGTAGCGCCGTGGGTCCATTTCCTTCATCCATAAAGCCAATCCCTGGTATTTGAATACGGCATCTTCCAGAGACGTATGAGGAGTAATGATAACGAGATTTGATTTGCGGGTAGTGGCTGGAGAGCTGCGAGATCTCGTTTCAAACAAAATATCGGTCTACAAGAATGAGAAAGTCAAAATCAGTCGAAATAATGCTAAACCACAAAATAAAATGGTTACCCACCTGGGTCTGGATAGTCGTTCTAAGATGCTCGTATGTACGATTAGTGAACGCATTGCTATATACGTTGTATTCTTGAATACGCTCTTGTACGGCTTTCATCGTCTGAAGGCCATCCTCCAACTTAATTTTCAAAACTCTTTGAAGGTCTGCCGCTGCATCTTGAATGGTGTTGATGTCCTTGACATTGTCCATTGGGCAATTTCTAAGCGTTTGAAGCACATTTTCTGATACGCGTACGGACGACTATAGTGTTTGAAAAAAGTACGGTTAGTTAATGTTGGTGTGGGGATTAAGGTGATATGTGTTGACTGACCAGAAGATCCTGCAATTCATTGATCAAACTTCGCTGATTTGCGGTTTGAACTTGAAGGCCGCGATTCTGCCACTCGATTTGATGAATGTCATCGCCCATACTCTGCAGTTGACATGTTAGAAGAGAAAATCGGTATGGTATGTGGTGTAAACAAGTTTGCTTACATTCAATTCTGCTGCATACAGCAGCAACCAATTCTCCATACTCTCTAGTTCCTCCAGAGCTTTATCGATTTGACCAACAACATTGGCAACACGTTCGTCCGATTCGATAATAGCATGCACGTTGGCCTAATTTTTTCATGTTCAGATTAGCAATCGAGTTGATATTGTGGTCAGTACATACAATACCTACCGCTTCCAAAGCTGAAAGTTCTCCGAGAAGACGCCTTTCCAATGCTGCCGCATTTCCACTGGTTTTCCAGTTGAAATCGGTCAGCATCTCTTCAACATTCATCAAAGACGACTGTTCCGCCATCCTCTCTCGCTGCTCTGCCATATGCTTTTGCTTATCTGTTTCACAATTCATTAGTATGGGCTCCTCACCCAGCATGACCATAGACATGATGACACCAACCTTTCTCTTCTTGGGCTTGCTTCTCTTTCTTCGACTTTTCACGTTGCTCTTCTCTTTCCATGGCGCGTTCTTGCCGTTCTTGTCTTTCTCTTTCCTTGGATCTGGGCGGAGGAGCTGCTGGGTTATTTCTCGCAGGGGGAGGCTGCTGAAGTGATACAACAGGAGGTGGTGGGCCGGGCGAAAGGCTGCGCTGAGCGGCCGCCGGTCTGTCATCGCCATTAGTAGGAGGGTATCGTGATGCAGGCTGGCTCGGTTCAGAAGGTTCACGATAAGTCTGGCTTTCTCTTTCTCTTTCTCTTCTCCATCTTTCTCTTTCGTCCATGGGCTCATGTCGCTCATTGTAATTATTTTGCATTTCTCGGTTGTTGCTTTCTCGCGGACGTCTAGGAGGTTCGTGGTAGTTTTGAACAGTCTCGGCTATGGCGTGTTGTGGTGGTGCTCGAGCTTTGGCAACAGTTGGTGCCATAGGCGGCGGCGAAGTACTGAACACTTGCTCGTGTGCTGAATAGCGGGGAGAAGAAGGCGATCTCGCTCCTTCTCGGGCTTGAGGAGAATATATCATACCGTTGTCACTGTATGTCGCCGAATTCGATCCAGATGGTGTTGGTGATGGTCCAGAAGTGGCTCCTGCTATGCTCGGCATATCTGAATGAAACAGGTTAATTCTCATCCGGCTATTATATTTGACATGTGCTGTTTCAACTCACATCGTTGCAATCTAGCCTCGTCAACATTGATCAGGCGTGGGATGCGACCAGCATACCTTTGACTTGTCTGCAATACGAACGAAAAGCATTAGGACACAACTTTTTTTTTTTTCAGACGAGAATAACTCTTGCATAAATCATACATCAACAACGTAAGCCAAGAAAGTCATCTTTTCCTTGGGTCGTTCGACTGCCCAGGTGTACGCCTTGTTCAAGGTCATACAGAATTGGTTGTTGTCAATGTGTTGGATGCTTTTAACATCTTCTATAGGCCAAGCTTTGCCTATCGAGAATCCAGTTGATGTACGCTTGACTTTATAGAGTCGGATTTTATTTCTTTTTTCTGTAAAAGTAGGGCTGGTGTTAAAGCTGGCATATACACCACGGAGGTTACCAAAGATAAAACTTACGTGTCAGACAAAGGAATCTTGCTTTTCCCATAATATTGGAAGCCTGGCGGCCATCAGGAGCTTGTGATTTAGATGTCTGCTTGACATCTTCGAACACCTTTAGATGAACCAGAAGAGTTTCCCCTCCACCTATCACCCAGTTAGTTAGTCAACAGTTAAGGATGGTGACGAAGGGCTCCAGGCATCACATACCTCCTGAATCAAGTGAGAACAAGCTAGATATTAGAGCCTGCCTAATGTTATCGTGAGACGACATGTTTCTGAATGCAGGAACGAACGGAAATTCCAACGGCCGAACAAGCTTGGAAGTTACAAGTATAGGTCAGCGGGAACTGAATGAGCACATTTCCAGAATGGTATTTCAGCGCTCATAACAAGTCACAGTCGACTACCGAAATGTGAATCTCTTCTGTTTCCTTGCTGACTGACATGCAGTGGAATGATCCTCGTCTGCAAGTAACCATGGCCATTACGGCCACAGCCCTCACGGTTGGAGGTGCAGTTTATTACCTAACCGACAATCACCAGAAAACCCTGATTTTCAACCACGCCAAGAAAAAGCAGCGAAGTCACTTACAAGCCCTAGCACATATTGAAAAAGATATTGCTACAGTCGAACGAAAAATCGATGAATTACCAGAAGGAACTACTGCAGAAGCGTTCAGTGTACGAGAATGCAACGAACTTTTAATTCAATATTTGGAACGTTTGGACGCCGTCATACCTAACGATATTAGACATGGAGAATTCGCTACAGCTAAAGAGCAAGAGATGATCAATAAGGTGAAGGCTAAAAAACGTAGTTTGATAAAACGGGCTCAGAGAAACTTCAACAAATTAGATACCAAAGTGTCTTCTCGATAATATAGATGAACAATCGACAACTCCCTGTATTATTTTGTATAGAGATTAAATGACAATTAAAACATGTATACTTTAATCATTGCCGCAGAATTTGGCTATGGTCTCTGGATCAGTATGTGAAATCATACATGTCGTTTTGTGCTCAAGGAATAGTGTCCCTTGGTATATTATTCGCCTAGAAAGCCACCTTCTGTCCTTGATCACTTTTCCATTGTTGTGACCGCTCTCTTCCGCAAGTGCTTTCTGTTTATCAAGGCACTGCTTCGCTAACATCAAAAGCATCCTATCACACTGAAAGCATTCAATAATTCTACTGTTATGGAAGTTTTTTCTTTGTTCTTGATAACCATAACAACGGGTTCACACGATAGTGCATTGATTCTCTATCAATTTCGCTTTAGAGTTTATTTGAGGGTGATACGACTTCACCCTGCAGCTCCGAACCTTCTTTCACTCATTCTTTCACAATGACCAATTCCTCCTCCTTTGAACAAGAAGTTACCAACGTTATCAACAGTGTAGACAGAGAACTTCGAAAGATATCTCTAAAGGTATGTATTTCAATAGGGAATTTCTGGTTTAGACACCCCCATTAGCGAACATGCGCAATGACCGAGCGTTCGGAACATGTAGATTCATGATAACCCGGAGGGGTCATATGAAGAAGTCAAAGCACACGCTCTCTTGACCGACTACCTGGAGCAGAAGGGATTCATCGTCACCCGTCATGCTAGTGGATTGGAAACTGGATTTTTTGCCGAATACAGTAATGGCCCCGGTCGACGAGTTGGCTTTTGTTCAGAATACGATGCCTTACCTGGGTAAGTAAATAAGCGGGAAATCGGCCCTCGTACCATCTCATAATCTAACGCAATAGCTCCAAAAAGCGTTGGGCATGCCTGTGGACATAATCTTATTGCTATTGCTGGACTGGCTTGCGCAATTGCCACCAGAAATCTTCTGGAAAGGAATCTACTCCAAGGTAGCGTTGTTTTGTTCGGCACTCCCGCTGAAGAGAAAGGTTCTGGCAAGATCAGAATGGTCAACCACAACGATATTCAAAGTAGAGTGGACTTTTGTATGATGTTGCATCCTTTCCCTTCTGAGGGAGTATACGGCACTATGCTTGCCCTAGATTCGGCCACTGTCGAATACTTTGGAAAGCCGTCGCATGCTGCAGGCGCTCCTTTCAATGGACGAAATGCTGTTGATGCACTCATGCAAGGCAAGTTATCCAGGGAAATGATGCTGGTTGGAAAGTCATTGCCAGCGCCACTGACCATTAGGAATTGATCTAGCTTACAACAACATTGCGATGTTGAGGCAACAGACATTGCCTACTAATAGGTACGAGTTTGATATGTGAATGACTTTTCAGGTCTTTCTATGTACTGATGTATGTAAATATTTAGACTTCATGGGATTGTTACAAAGTAAGTTTGAGGTGAGAGGTGTTGTATTTGATAGAAGATGGCTGACCCTCTATAACTTGATGTTCTTTCATTGACAGTGGTGGGAGCGCAGTAAGTTTCCTTGGACAATGGTAAATATTACATGCAAAATACAGAATCTAACGTGTCACTTATAGCCGAATATCATCCCCGAATATGCATCTGGGTTTTTCTACGCACGCTCTGTGACTCGCGAGCAACTCAAGACCTTGCAGGCGAAGGTCAATGACTGCTTTGAAGCCGCTGCTATTGCAACAGAGACCAAGGTCAAATACCAGTGGGGACAGGAAGGAATAGTGGAAGGTAAGATCAGCAGGATTATTGTGATATGCAAGGGATGGTGGCTATAACAAAGTGATGCTGCTACAGATGTATTCCAAAACGACGCACTGGCTGCAAATTTTATGCAATTCATGGAGAATGAAGGCATCAAATTTGAATCTAGAGAGTGGCAAGAAAAGCAAGCTAGTGGCAGTACTGATTTCGGCAATATCAGTTATGTCGTTCCTGGACTACATCCCGGATTCAAGATTGTTACCGACGGACCCAACCACAGTCACGAATTCGCTGCTGCTGCTAGAACTGAAGACTCTCATAAGAGAACTCTGCGAGCCGCCAAATGCTTGACACTGACTGCCGTCAAAGTGATGACGGATGATAAACTTTTTGAAAAAGTTGTAGCCGATTTTGAAAAGGGAAAGCAAGAGTAAATTAAACATATTAAATAAAAATTGACCACGGTACTTCCCATGAACGGATCGTCAGAATTTTGTTTCTTCGTGACTTGCCCACCAATTTTGTCCTGTTGGCCCTACTTCATTCGATTCAGTCATGGCTGGCCTGCCACCTCAACACAACAATCCAGCCCAACTTGGCGGCAACAAACCAATATTATTGCAATTAGAAGAACAGTATACGAAGCGCGTAGACGATGATGTATTGAAATTAGTCGACAGTTTTGCCGACATTGTTCGAGTAACTGAGGTAAGCACCGGATCGGGCTTGTAGCTCATAATCTGTACGTGTCCATTCTGCATGACTGACACCGTTTCCTTGTAAGATCGAAAATAAAGACAAGTTCAAAGTAACGCAAGAAGGATATCAAATAGAAAGCCAAACTGCCCAAATTGTAAGCAATACCTCAGCACCAGTATCCATTCACCCACACGCATTAACCTCGTATCCGTATCATTTAGATTCGGTCCGCAGAGTCTCTACTTGGTCTCATCACTGAATTAAAGCAAATTCTGCTGTTGAATGATACAAAGACATTGACGCAGCTGAGTGATACCCGAACAAAGGATCTTAGGGAACCGAAAGCCGCCATCAAATTCGAGATGTCAAAGATGAAAACAGAGTTGGATGCAGCGGTATTTGATATGGAAAATGTACTATATAGAAACTTAACTTCACCATAAACCTGTAATAAATATAACAACCCCTCGACATTGAATTTGTGGTGAAAAAGGCAGTGCAATGGGTACAACCAATTTTTAATAGATTTAAAAAAATATACACAGGTAAAGTGGGTGAGGAGGGGCAGGTCTAAAGTTCTAATTTTTGCATTATTTTGCTTGGCTCTCTTGTAGCGTTTTAATTCTGGCTTGCAAATCCTTAATCTCGGCTTCTCGGTCCTTCCTGATTTCCGCATAGTTTAAGTTGTGCCATAAGAGATGCAGACCCAATGTGGTTGTTGACGACCAGAGGAACACATTGAAGAGTGGCGTTCCATACGAGTACCAAAATGTTGGTTTATGTGAGGTTATAAATGGTTGGTCATTGGCTATGCGAAGAAGTCGATGGGTGTGCGGTCGAAAACTACGCCATGATCGAAGTGACATGTTGACTCACGAAAAAACCAAGGTGCGGGACGAAGCCATTTCAAGAGAGGGTGGCCATTGAAATAGGGCAGTCACAACATCCGGGTAAGCTTTCAAAAGCTGCCAGGGTCCATTCCAAGTCATTTATCTATGGATTTTGAAATAATGCTATTTTACATCTATGAGATATATATTGAAAAGATATGATGAAGTTTTCCTCACTGTGGTTCCCTCGGCTTTTGTATCCCTTTTGCCAATGGATAGCGGGCGC
Organism: Umbelopsis vinacea; assembly: GCA_016758895.1. Classification (NCBI taxonomy): domain Eukaryota; kingdom Fungi; phylum Mucoromycota; class Umbelopsidomycetes; order Umbelopsidales; family Umbelopsidaceae; genus Umbelopsis; species Umbelopsis vinacea. The sequence goes on along the minus strand of JAEPRA010000001.1, from coordinate 1,942,963 downwards.
CACATCAATAGACTTTTTAGGCGGGTCGATCCTTTTCAGAACACGACTTTCGACGTTATGACGACAGTGACACTACAAAGTTATGTCTTGGCAGATTCAATAAAATGAATGACGGACTAAGCTTAGCAGCCAAGAAGTAGTAAGCATTACCAATTCCCCTTTGTTGATTTGAATACAAAGGTGGGAGTTTCGCATTTACGGCTACTAAACAGCCCAAAGAAATGTTATGATTCAGTGTTGCGGATGATTGACGGTGGAAGTACTTCCTTGGAAAAAATCCCCCATTTTTTGAGAGAGATAACGAGTGAAGCAATGGGGGTTTATGAACGGCAAGTTGGATGTATGGGCTGCAGCTGACCTAGCGAGTGCCAGGCATCGACACGTCTTGTGACTCGCATGGGGGGAATCAACGTCGACTTTGCGATACCTTGTTTTTGTCCTGACTTGATCATTTTTTTTCTTTTCACTCTTATTCCTTTCAAGAATTATACCATAATACTCAAATATCATTTTCTTTTACAATGGTATCAGCAACGTTTGCTATCCTATTGTCGATATTGATCGTACCATGTGTTCCCATAGCGATCTACTTGATAGGTCTACTGCTCCCTGCTTCACATATTGTTTCAAGAACAACGACATTCAAGACTTCTCGCAAACACATTTGGCGAATTTTGACTGACGTTCAAGAATACCCACAATGGCAACCGAAACTCAGAGGCTTGGTCTTAGCGCAAACTGTCGATCCAGATCAAGATTCGGGAATGTCAAGCAACGTCGTCTCTGACAGTGACCACACTGAAGGAGAACAAACTACTAGTTCAGAAATGCAAAATCCAGATACTGCAAATGATACAGAGTCAGATAAACGTGCTGCTATGCGAGCTCGTCGACTCAGTGGTCGGGATCAAGGAGGCAGTGAAACCCTTTTTGTGGAGTATACAAAATACGGCAAACGCACGGTCGTCCTGGTGGAGCAAATTCCTGGGTCCAAGATATTAAGAATTATGGAAGAAAGAAACAATGTAGTGCCTCTACAAGGAGCTCCTGCCACCGTACCCACCACACCTGCTAGCAAGAAACCAACCTTTTCAGGATCATGGACGTTTGATATCTCTTCAAATTTCGACGACAAGGAATTCTCGACCCTGAAATCCTCACGCCACAGTATGTTTAAGCAACCATCTTTTGCCGATGATGAATCTGAAGTCATCACATTGAAAGTCACTCAACAAGGTGTCATCAAGAAACCTATGGTGCGAGTATCCTATATGTTGTTGTTTGGATTTTACCGAAGCATTGATCGATTCTTGAAAGATCTTGGTAAGAAGATTGAGGAGGACAAGGCCATGATGCTTCAAGAAAAACAAGCTGCTCAGAAAGAAGAAGACACTGTAGCTTCCATGTCTCTAGATCACAATGACAGTATCACAGAAGCGGAATTGGAAACGGATGCTGAGACTCCTAAGCAGACCGTCATCGAAAGCACAATATTGAACCACAAAGCCAGCTCAGTTCTAGACAAGGACTGGGACTTGGTTAGTGAAATCTATGAACGAAAGAAAGACCAGTAGTCCCATGCAAAGTATGCCACTATGATAACCCCTACAACCCAATAATATAAAGTAGTTCCAAGCAATGTTTGTAATTGTATATAATCAATTTTAAACCTAGGCATATCTGAAGAAATTTTTAACAATGATTGAATTGTATAGTGTTGATTTTTCATTGAAGTGTTTCTCCCTTGGTTAATCGAGCAGTACTTTGTCCAGCGTTGTTGAACTCTGTGGATCGCTGTGGCAAGACGAGGAGTTTAAAAAACGCGGACTCAAATTGAGGGTTTTTTTTGAGAGAATCGAGACATTTTACTTTATAAAATCCCCTTTGCATGCCCTGAACATGAATTTAGAGCTATTAGGTACACCTCACAAACTGGATAGTCGGTATTATGACCCTATTGTGCTAACGACTATACTCAGATCCATGGGAACAGGAATACCCTCAGGTCATTGAAGACACATTGGAAGATGGATACGTACTTAATTGTCGCTTCAATCGCAAGGGCACGCTCTTGGCAGCTGGCTGCCTTGATGGCCGATGCGTGATATGGGATTTTGACACAAAAGGCATCTCCAGGAATCTGCATGGCCATGTCAAACAAGTTGCTAGCATAAGGTACACCTTGTTTAGAAATGACGGGTTTTTTCCGCTTCTTTGTTGTTAACCCGTCGTTATAGCTGGTCTCGTAATGGAAAGTACTTGCTCTCGGCGTCAAAGGACTGGTCATGTATATTGTGGGATTTGGTCACCGGCCAGAAGAAACAGAAAATTCGGTTTGATACTCAACTCATGATGGCGCAAATGCACCCAACCGATAAGTACGTGTGTGTGATATACAGTTATTCGACAACTCTTTTTCTTGGTATTAATTAAGAATCACACGCGGTTATTAGTTTGAAGTTTGTAGCGGCACTCTCCCAGGAATCACCAGTCATCGTGGACATGAATGATGGAACAGTACGAAAACACGAGCTGCCAACCGAATTGCCTTCAGATGAAGATGCCTCAGACAAGGATAAAGATCAACATGTAGCAGAGAAGTAATGTCTATTTAGATTACCTGGAAGATGAATAAGCAAAAGATCGTACGGCTAATTTTCGTACTTGTGTACAGACCAAGGTCCTATACCACAGCTATTAGTTGGAACAAATCTGGAGATCGGATATATGCTGGAACATCAAAAGGATTCTTGAATGTCATTGACACTCAGACTCGAAAGGTAATGGTTACACCCTTCACATATTATAGCATGTCATTGGTGAAACTGATCGTATATTACTTTCAGTTAATCTACAGTGTGAGGATCACAAATACTTCCATCAAGGGATTGCAAGTCAGCCGGAAAGGAAGGTAAAATCACTGCGTCCTGAGTTGAATCAAAGCTATCCCTTCTTCTACTAACGCTCATCACCAGAGATATTGTTGTTAACGCTAACGATCGTATCATCCGCGTTTATACTATTAATGAGGAGACAGGCATACCTAAACTACAAAACAAGTTCCAAGATCTAGTTAACCGAATACAGTGGAACCAAGTCTGCTTCAGCCCGGATGGAGAATTCATTATTGGAGGTAAGCCTTACCATTGAGACATGGCGTATACCGCTGCAGATTTTAACCCTTTCCTCAACAGGTTCGGCTCACAAGGCAGAGCATAATATATATATTTGGGATAAAAATATGGGCAATCTGGTGAAGATTTTAGAAGGTCCAAAAGAACCCTTAGATGATTTGACGGTATGGCCACACCTTAATTTTTCTACTTTGTAATGGGGGGAAATGTCTGCTTTCATTCGGCTAATATGGTTTCTGTATCTGTATTAGTGGCATCCAATTCGCCCCGTCATAGCGTCTGTAAGCACCTATGGAAACATACATATTTGGGCCACAAGCCGCGACGAAAACTGGAGCGCATTTGCTCCCGATTTTATTGAATTAGAGGAAAATTTAGATTACGAAGAGAAAGAGGATGAATTTGACGTTGTAAGCACTTTTTCCTTGAAACTGGGACTTCTGTGATCGCGTCAACGTCTAATTATTGCCTTTCTCGATCTAGGTCCCAGAAGAGGAGGTTTCCAAGAGGAAGCGAGGAGATGAGGATATCAAGGTCGATGTCGCTACATTTGAAGGCATCAGTGCCTTTGTCGACTCGGAAGATGACGGAGAACAAGATGAAATATATCACCTACCCACCATCCACAACAACGATAGCGATGATGCTGTGGATGATACAGGAAGAAAGAAGCGAAAACAAAAGAGAAAGCGAGAAAAGATATTGGCGGCGGAAAATACGCCACCTATCACTAAAACCGAGGATGTTAAGGAAGAATTTGTCGAACTAGCTGAAGACATGGCTGTTGACAAGAAGCCAAAGATTTGGTAGATAGAGATATATTTTCCCATTACTTTGTACATAAAAATCTTGCCCAAACCACCAGTATGATATACAAATGTACGAACAAAATAGCCAGAATAATTGTTGGGTACTTTTTGAATTTATTTTTGAAAGACTCTACTTTAATATTAAAGTACGCGTTTACTTGCGAGCCTTGAGCTTGCGGACGTAGAACTCGAGTTCCTGTCCTTCCAAGAGGTAACCGTCGCAACGACCAGATTGACCGGGGCGGGAAGAGATCTTGGCTGTTAAGGAGAAAGACAAATCTTAGTATGCTTTTTCCAATATATGTAGATCGAAACTTATGAACAAAAGAACTCACCATAGAGACGACCAGCGGCGAACTGATCATCAAGAAGAGGGTCGGCAGAGACATCACCTTGGCGAGAAGCGATCTTACGTTGAACGTGGTTAGACTTCTTCTCAGCCTCAGCTTCAGTACCCTTCTTCTTGCCCAAGGTTTGAGCGTAATGAGCCTCATACCATTGGCGGAAAGGAGTAGCATCGACCTGGATAACGGCACCCTTGACAAGAGTGTTGGTACGGACCAACTCGTTGTTGGAGGCGTTGTACACAACAGTCAAGACACGGGTCTTGCGGGTGCAGTTCTGGGAACCCCAGGAGAAGTTACCGGCATCGAGACGGAGAGCACGGTACTTCTTGTTACCACCACGAACACGGACTTCGTGGACACGCTTGGGACCAAGCTTGGTGTTGGCGGCCTGACGACCCAACTCGAACCTGGAAAGAAAAGGAATGGGTCAATAACGAGATCAATGACAAAAAGTTTAACGTCGATGGAGAGTACAGATGCAAGCATTAAGCGATTTCGATGCTTGAGAAAAAAAATTACAAGTATCGATCAAGGTCGCCTTTGAGGAAGAAAAAAAAAAAGTCGATTTGAACAGGTTTGGCTGCATGCACTCTCCATCGAAACAAATTAAACTGAACAGCTGTCACTATCTTGAACACATACTTTCTCTTCTTTCTGTACTGTGCACGCTTAGCTCCAGTAGCGCTGCGCTTGTGCCTAGAGTCACGAGAGATACCTATAGGTAGTTGGAAGATGTTGCAAATTAGCTAATGTCAACATTTTGCTGCAAACAATACATCTACTTTTCATCCATCATATCCATCCAATCCTTCATTATGTCGATGGATGCAATGTGGATGTCTGGTTGTAGATGTTGGTATCGTTGGTATCCATACCCATTCTAGCCGAGTGAAAAAGAGACCGTTCACAGTCTGTCGAAGCAATGACCTAAAACGGCAAGGAACCAGCGGCATGATGTCAGCATTTGATTCAAAATTTGTAAATGTGCCATGAAAATTAAATTGTTAGCTCAGACATCAGTAAGATTTTTTTTTTTAACAAGTTCGACGCGTTGGTTATTGTCGTCTTACCTGTTGCTTCCATTGTAGCTCATAATACATTTTATCATTGGTATAGTAAAAGGGTTTATTTATTTACCACTAGTCTATAGTGGAACATATTGAATAGTATACGCCGAGTATGAAAGTCGAGCAAAAGGGTATAAGGGAAGAGAAATGCAACCTATCGGTCCATAATTGTAAGTCGCCTTGGGTTATGTGGACATCCTCCTTCTTTCAATAGATGTCTCTTCCACACAGACTCGGTAGGTGGCATGATGACCTCACGACACAACGGGCACCTAGTCTCGCTGGAACTCACAACTAGAGTTGATTCACTGATGAGATGGGTATTGAAAGAACTTTAGAAAGGTCTATGATACCTTACCTGTACAATTTTGTCTCAATGAATGCTGAAGCCACTTGTCAATGGGCACTACTTCCTTGCATCTGGGACATCGCTTTATCCTGTGTTTCTCCTCGCAATCTGTCACAATATGCTCGCTTAAAGTCGATATTTCCAGAATCTAGAGAACATAAATGATCAGTCAGCATACTCGGAAGGGGCGGTATTTCTCTTTACACGGATATGGATGAACTTACAATCTGACACAAAGGGCAGCTAGTAAGTACTGGGCAATCATTCCAATAATGTGAGACCAGTGTATCCTCGTTAAAACTGTCATTCTGCTCTTCGCAAAATATACAGACGCTATAGAATCTTGTTTAGCATTGAGATTGAGCCGAGGTCATGCTTTGTGGAAACTTACGATGAGGATTTCTTCTCTTCAGGCTTCTTCTTTGCTGTATGTGAGGCCTTTGTGCCTGCTGGAAGCTAATGTTGAGTACAAACAGACACCGTGTCAACGTAAACATGCCCAAAAAAATAATTCACATACTTCGCTCGTCGTTACGAGTTTGGTTTTTGACTCTGGGTGAATGCTTCGGTGATCGCTCATTTGTTTTGACCTGCGATGCCTGACGCGTTATCGAATTTTTGTGCTGGCTTTGTTTGTTCATGGAAGGGGTCTATGAAAAGCAAAAGGCCATCAGTTGGTGTGTTAGTGTCAAGAAAGCCTATACAGCCCTAACTCACCTTCTTCTCCACACCTCCTGTCAAGTTTGACTGATGGACAGGAATGGCAGTGACCAAGGGGGTGGTTTTCATTGTTTCAATGGACGTCTTTTTCAACATGGAATTGGACTTTGGTATATTTGATTCCGCACTAGCTTTTGCCGGTGGTAGGCCAGAGCCAGCAGCCATCATACGCAATTCCGCAAGTTGCCTTTCGAGTTTGGCCACCGTACCTCGCCTTGGTGGATTAGCCTCAACCTCTTGAACAATTTGGGGTTCGCTGCTAGGCACATCTTTCTTTACGAGCATTTCATCTGTCGCTTGCATGATCTTATCTCGAGGAGAAGGGATTCTCGTTGGTATCGATTTGACAGGATGAAGAGATTTGGCTTTCGTTCGTGAGGTCGCTTTTGTGTCTTCTGACACTGTGGGTATCATTGAAGGTTTGGGTAAAGAGTGGCTGCTTGGCTTAACATTTGGATTGCGTTCTTCTGGTGGCGGTGTAAAAGAGATGAGAGCTGGAGGTTGCTGGTCGCTGGGAACTTTGCTCGGTTTGGCGATGCCGTTAGGAGGTGGCGTTGTGACAGTCGTTGAGGCAGTCTCCATCTGCCTGGAAGAGGATGTCATGGAGCTCGAAGATTTCAGCGATCTAGCGGATGACTTTCGCAAAACGGTTGAGGTGCGCAAAGTCGGAATGAAGGAGTAGTTGGGAGCTGGTATATTGTCAAGGGAGGCGATACTATTGCTCGAAGTTGTAGAGGATCGCGGTTCAGCTTCACTAACATGATCCCCTGTGGATGATAGTTCATCTGATGCAGATGAATCTGACTCCTTCTCCACTTGGTGATCCTTCTACCTAATTTGTCAATACCGGTGGATGGCGCTAAATGTATGTAGATAGCTACTCACGTAAATATCCCGTAATATTGTCCCATCGTCAGTCATCTGGATACCAGCTTTAGCCATTTGAGTTTTTGTATCCGTTCTCTTGTCTCGGATCACAAACTGAAAAACACCAAAATAGGCGGTAATTAAGCACACCTGTCCTACTTAAATTACGACGACAATCAAAAAATTTTAAAGCTCACCTTTATCCTTTCAGCCTCATCGAAATCCTCGACATCAACCGCACGTCGTTTCTCCACTTCTAGTTCTTCAATATCGTTTCCAAGAGTCAGTAAACTGTGGGACCAGAATTTGTACAGCCTGGCTCCTTGGTAGTCCTCAGCTATTTGCAAAATCCATCCAGGTCAGGCACGGTTTTTCGAGGTATTCATGTCGACAGGTAAAGTAACCTACCTTGAACACACAACTTTTTTTGTTCAATCAAGGCATCGATCCAAGTGGCGAGTTGTTCGTCGATTTTGGCTCGCCTAAGTTCAATCTCTGTTTCATCGCTATGCACGGTGGATATCGAGTATGCAGGAGGTCGCTACGAGACGAAACCAATCAGCAACGATGTCATATTTCAAATTCTTAGCTTGCAACCTACTTACTGAAACAATTCTATCTCCGTGTCTTTCTGAGCTATGGCCTACTACCCTTATGGCAGCTAGTCCAACCTGTAACGCAGCAATTTTTTAATTCCGCGAAAATTATACGATTGAAATTTTTGTTGCTGAGAACGTACCTGATTGTGTTGGTTGAGCATATTCCTATGGCAGTCCCAAAGGACCAAACGGATATATTCAGCGGTATGACCAATGCGAATAGATTTCAATTCGCGCAAACTGTAATCTCCTGACATGTTATCACCTAAGGAAACAAAGCTATAGAGACATTAGTTATTATCGAACGCATTGGGGGTTTCAAAATCACGCACATACCCAAGCCTATTGAATTGCACTAATTTCTTCTCGATCGAGTCAGGTTGAATACCTAGGTATATGTCGATTCTTGAAGGAATCATGGTGTGATGAGCTAGGATGTCCAGTCGATCGACGTGTGTTGAGCCATTGCTCAAACAAAGTACGATTTCCTGTGGATAATTGCAACTCCTGTTGGGCGCATTACATTAGAAAAGTGTTTGCACACGGGAGATTGCAAGATTTATATATTCCTTACGGTGTTGTCAACCAGCCCTGAATATGGGGAATGGCCATGGCATGGTTACTTAAACTGTCAGGGAGTTGTCGCAGCTGTTCATTGCCCTTGACGAGATCATCAGGATGGCTGTCGTGGCCGTAGCTTGAGCAATGTATAACGCTATAGCTACAAATCGTTGCTGTGGACATGAAGCTTGCCTCGCAGAAACCAAATACCAGACAGGAACGGTCTCAAACGAAGTGCCTCAAAATGGATTGAGGTACATTTTTACGTTTGCCATATTGGGGACGGAGATCGATTTTTGCATGAAGGCTATTGCCAAAGGACAAGGTGAATAGAACGAAAGGGCAGTGAAGTGTGTGGCAGTACCATGTTGGTTCAATAGTTTGATATAATACCATGGTTTCGTCTTTCAATAAACTCAACTTGATTGTTTGCATTGTTGTTTGCTCATTACGTAAGTGCTGGTCTAGCGAATTTCCGGTTTGCAATGGGACTAAAATCCATTAACTTGAGAGCAACATCAATTTTAGTTTAGTCTTTCCAACCACAGCACCAAACTATTTAGGAGAAACACACAATATGTACACCTTTTCGCCATATGAACCTGGCCTGCTTCATGGGTCCCTTAACTTGAAGCCTGGAACTTCACCAGACAAAAATATGGGAGAACAGATAGAGACACTGACTGTGGACGCTCGCTGCGAAACCAAAACTCGTGTAAAGGTATCTATCGGCGCGTCCAACCGATGGTCTGTTCCGCAAGATGTTCTCCCGCGTCCCGAAAATTCACGTCGTTCATTAGACGAGAAACAGAAGGCGCTGGAAAACTCCTTGATAAAAGTACATGAGGAACCATTTTCATTTCAAGTCCACAGAGATACAAACGAAGAAGCATTGTTCTCGACAAAGGGACATGAGTTTATCTTTTGCGATCAATATATCGAATTATCCAGTACGCTTCCAGAGCATCCAAACATATATGGCCTAGGAGAAGTGAACTCGAGTTTCAAGAGGCTGATTTCACCAGACGATAAAAAATTTGCACCCGGAACAGTTACCACTTTCTGGGCTAGAGGTAAGGCACTTGGCAGTATTTTTAGGGGGATGCTCAAGCTAAACAGCTCATGCGGTATATCAAGATGATGCTGTTCCCCAACACGACAACGTATACTCGAGTCACCCATTCTATATGGAAATCCGCGATTCTCAAGCACATGGTGTTGTAGGTATTCGTGTTTATGCATTGTACTGGATATCTCAAGCTCATATTAGCGTATGCGTCAGCTTCTGCTGAGTAGCAATGGAATGGACGTTCTTCTATCTGCAGGAAAAATAACCTACAAGGTATTGGGTGGTAATATTGAGCTGTATATCTTCACAGGACCCACTCCTCTAGACGTTTTGAAGCAATATGTGGATTTCATCGGAAAGCCGTTTATGCCTCCGTTGTGGTCTCTTGGCGTTCATCAGTGTCGATGGGGTTATAAAGATGTAGATCAAGCTAGGAGTGTGGTAGATTCGTATAAGGATAGCCAAATTCCTTTGGATGCATTATGGCTGGATATTGAGTAAGTCACTCACAATCTCCAAAGCGTCAAGTCCAAAATCTTAACCTTCATTTTCACAGCTATATGGACAACCATAGAATATTCAGTAATGATCCAGATCGATACCCCAAGGAAAAGCTACAAAAGTTGATCAGCGATCTGCATGATAAAGATCAACACATGATTGTCATATTGGACCCTGGAGTCAAAGCGAAAGTCGGCGACAATGCATACGAAGAAGGAAAGCGTCGTGACATTTTCATCAAGATAAAGGAGGATGGAAAGCTCCGTGACTTCGTAGGGCGAGTATGGCCCGGAAAGGTATGCTCCTGCATCAGAGCTTGAACAGTTGATACATAGGAACGTATAATGAATTTCAATGGTTGCAGACATGCTTCCCGGATTGGTTTCATCCCAATACCCAAGATTACTGGACCCAGCAGCTCAAACAATGGTGTATGCAATTTCCAGTTGATGGAATATGGCTTGGTATGCTACTTTCCGTCGGAACATCGCCCGTGAGATTATATGCGTAGTGACGTACCTTTTTTGACAGATATGAACGAAATATCCAATTTTGCGGATGGTGACTGCGATAGTGATAGTGATAGCGATGGTTTGCCTGCAGAGGTGGCAGAAAGTTTAGTCTCTCCAGAAGAACGTTCGGCGATAGTCACGGCGGAACCAATCTCTGTTGAGCAAGAACAGCAGAACGAACCCGCGGAACCGGAACTCCTCCATGCTATAAAGGAGGAGGTTTCAAGTAGCACTGAAGTCGACGCCACCTTGGCCGATGACGAAAATACCTTTCGAAGCACTATTGACAGTGTCATCGAAAAGTCCCCTGAACCGCCTTTCACGGTCAATAACCCTCCATATCTGATTAATAATGCAGGCAAAAAACGGCCTCTTCACCACAGAAGTGTTGCACCTGATGCGATTCATCACGGAGGAATTTATGAATACAACACCCATAATTTATATGGTCACATGGAATGTCAAGCAACATACAAATCCTTGACTAACATCTGTGGCAGTCGCCAAAAGCCATTCATTCTCACCCGGAGCTCCTTCGTCGGAAGTGGAAAATACACAGCAAAATGGCTCGGTGACAACAGTAAGCAATCTCATCCGTGCGATAAAAAATTTAAGGCAAATTCACACGTTCTAAGGTTTTCTTTTTTTTTTTCTCAATGTTCAGCATCGAGCTATACGGACTTGAAAGACTCTATCGCTGGGATGTTGTCTATGACTATGTTTGGTATTCCGATGGTCGGCGCGGACGTGGGCGGATTCCATAGAAACTGCGACGAGCAGCTTATGTTACGGTGGACTCAACTGGCCACCTTCTATCCATTTATGAGAAATCATAACTGGATATACAGTCGAGGACAAGAATTCTATCAATGGAAAAGCGTAGCCGATCTTGCCCGCCGGTGTTTTGCACTTCGATACTCGCTATTGCCATATTGGTATACCCTTTTCTACTATGCCGCAACAATGTCCACTCCTGTTCTACGGGCTCTCTCATGGCATCATCCAAATGATAAAGAAACACTTGACATTGACACCCAATATTTTCTTGGTGACAAACTATTGATATCACCTGTCCTTCAGGAAGACGTAATTACAGTTCAAGCTTATTTTCCACCAAATGATATTTGGTATGACTTGTACACTGGGCGTCCTCTAGCCGGCAGAGGATGGCAAGATATTGAGTGCAACGTGCATGATCTCACACCTGTACACGTACGTGGTGGCTCTATCATACCGATGTGGAATAAGGCTTCCGAAACGGTGGCAGACACGAAGCGACACAGCGAGCTGGAACTTTGGATTGGTCTAGATTCTAGAGGACAAGCAACAGGTTCCTGTTATTTGGATAATGATGAGCCATTACCAGCATCCTCAAGCGTTTTTGCACACTTTATGTTTGAGAATGGAAAATTCCGTGTTACTAAAGTTCAGCATGCCGGCAAAAGCGAAACTCTCATTATATCGCGTATGATTCTTGCCGGAATCGCCTTCACCAGTCAGGCCGAGCTCATTCACAATGGCCATCGTAGTACCCTTATCCCAATCCAAGAGAAGAGCAAAGTCATTATTAATTTAGACGGAAAAAACATTGCGGACCATGATGAATTTAGTGTTATATTGCTATAGGGTTGCACTCAATACAATACAATACAATATAGCGGCATTTTCGTTGTAAATTGTTATTACTTTCGATGTGCAGGGCACATAACTATAAATGATCTGGATCTTCACTTTCAGTTTGGCCATGATGAATTAGGGAAATGGCAATTGGATGGCGTTTTCCACCACCTGCTGCCAAAACATCCTCCAAATAACATGCGTCATTTTCATCATGCTCATGACCCAAAAAATAGTGTGAGCGTGTTGTTTTTAAGCTTTGCGTCCCCATCCTTTGGTTGTGTAAAATGCATTATGTCCCAGCGATCGCGAATGAATCGGTGGACATGCCGTTTTTAAATAGCTTGATAGGGTACTAAAAAAATTAATCCTGTCAGAGAAAATGGGCTAATTTTTTTTTCTCATACTGCGATAGCAATTTCATCCCTATTGATAATGAAAGTAGAAATGTCAAGGGGTTTGGGAAAAAAAAAGCACTTTACTCGTGTTGAATAACTTTTATTGTCTTCTTCAAGCATTACACAAGCTAGTTCCTCTATAATTACAGTTGCTTCATTACTGCTTTGATGACCCCCCATCCCTTCCAACTATTTTAGTGGGAAGTCAAGGAGTATCTTGTTATTTGGGGGAGGACAGAATGGTGGGGTGGGGTGAAAAGTGGAACGTTAAGTGGAACGGTGTAGTTATGTGGCAACTGTTTTGTGATTCACACATCATCTCCCCTTGTCATCGCACCCCCTCCTCCTACCTGGTACAACCTTCTATTTGTATCCTTATCAGATAAATGATTACAGTAAGGAAAAACAGGTTATCAGTTATTGGAATGACAGCTATGGAAGCTGATGTAACATTTGGCATCATACCAGAAGCATGATAATATAAATTTTGTGTTATCTTCGCCAACATGTAAGAGCAAGGGTATTGCAATCAAGGTTTGTAAAATAAACTTCTAACATTACGATTTGCTGATGCTGGATTTGTCCCTGAAAATTGCTTCGCAACCAAACAGAAACGTGTAGCCTCAGCTAAATCTCTAGTGGGTAAACAGGGTTTGTAAATAAATGAGCTGGTGCTAAACCTTCAAAACGCAAAAAGATTGACATTCAGTTTCAAACTGGAGAAGTAAATGTACAGACGAAGAGCTAGGCAGTCAAGTAGTGCACAAAGAGCAAGTTTTCATAACATATCTGTTTCATCATAGCACTTGTCAAAATATGAGCATTTTTAACGATAGCTAGAAGGAATGATAAGAAATGTTGGATACTGAACAGCCTATTAGCGCTAATTAGTATATCTATTTCACCAGGTTTTAAGCAAAATAGTTAATACTGGGCTATTGCTGAGTAGAGCCCTGGATTCAAGTTTGAAATCGTAGTAGCGTCGGAGTTCGCTATTTGTACTATGGCCAAGTTGGCAGCCATCGTAGTACTTCTCTTTAATCGCTCGTAACTATGGTAAGGATCAGTACAACATATGGAGCCAGTGTGGATGGATTGATGCGATAGAAGAATGGATGGATGCAATACAAGTTGCATTTCGACATGTTGCACTTTCGGAATTTGGCATTTGATCGGGATCGATGATTTGAAGAATGCGACATTGACAACACATTCGGTTTTTTTTTGTCTATAGGCTCGTGGACCTAAGAAGCACATGAAGCGTCTTAACGCTCCCAAGCACTGGATGCTCGACAAGTTGCTCGGTATGTAAAAGACTATTTTTGAACCAACCCTTGATTTGCCCCATGTCGAATCGAATGCTCAAACGTGAATCACTTGCTCTCCTTAGGCTCCTATGCTCCCAAGCCTAGCGCTGGTCCCCACAAGACCCGCGAGTGCCTTCCTCTCATCATCTTCTTGCGCAACCGTTTGAAGTATGCTTTGAACGGTAAGGAAGTCCAGAACATCCTTATGCAGCGTCTCGTCAAGGTTGATGGCAAGGTCCGCACTGACAGCACCTACCCTGCTGGCTTCATGGGTAAGAATTATGCAATGGATGTTTTTATCACCCGGCCGGTAGATTAAATATTTCTATGTATTCTAGATGTCATCTCCATCGAGAAGACTGGTGAGCAATTCCGTCTCATCTACGACGTTAAGGGACGTTTCACCATCCACCGTATCACTGAGGAGGAATCCAAGTACAAGCTTTGCAAGGTTCGCAAGGTTCAACTCGGTGCCAAGGGTATCCCTTACGTTATCACCCACGATGGTCGTACCATCCGTTATCCCGATCCTTTGATCAAGGCCAACGACACCATCCGTTATGATGTTGAGACCGCCAAGATCTCTGACTTCATCAAGTTCGAGGTTGGTAACGTCTGCATGGCTACTGGTGGTCGTAACATGGGTCGTGTCGGTGTTATCGTTCACCGTGAGCGTCACATTGGTGGTTTCGAAATTGTTCACGTCAAGGATTCTCTTGACCGTCAATTCGCTACCCGTATGTCCAACGTTTTCGTCATTGGTCAGGGTAACAAGCCCTGGATCTCTCTCCCCAAGCAGAAGGGTATTAAGCTCACCATTTCTGAGGAGCGTGACCGCCGTCGTGCTGCTGCCCAACATTAAATGTACCCGGCACCAGCTTAATAAAAAAAAAGAATCTAAAAGTTTTATTAAAATTGAAAGCATGAATAATAATGTGATTGTCAGAGCCCCTGAAATGCTGCAAATTGATATGTGCTGCCAAACATGCACTTTATGACTGACTTAACGAAAGTTGATCAATGTGATCAAATCACTCATCATGGCTTGTAGCAACGGAAGCACGGGAAATAAGCATGAAACATGCTCGGTTATCAAAGAATGAAGAGGAGTGTATCCCCCGCCATTTTCCATAAAAAGAGGGACTTCCGGTGACATTTGGTGATTTTTCTTAAACAACAGATGTCCTTTTTACCGAGCTGAAGATCATAAAATTTTGATGGAATTACCGATTTTTTTGAACATCTTTTTATTTTGCAATGATAGCACTTTTTTGTTTCTTTTTCTTTTTTTTTTTACATCAGATTGGGTGCAAGAGCACAAGAGATCTACCCTTTTGCTTTCACTCACACGAAGTTAATGGAACATGCCATTTATATGTCAAAAATTAAAAAAAATAAAAAAAATAAAAAAAAAAGTGTGATGCACTACCATGCTCAGATAGTCTAGGGATTCTTCTCGCAAGCAAGTTGTAATATCCCCATATCAGAGATGATGGTAATAAAAAAAATAACCAACAAAGTAAAACAGTAAGGAGAAAAAGAAATATGACAATGAGGCAAAACTGTGTACAGGAATTTTGAATGACAAGTTTTTGGAAGGAGATAACACACAAGAAGTAAGTACAAGTGAACAACAGTAAAAGAAGGAAAATGAGAGGGGGCGCGCGCGTATGAGGAAAAGATCTAGGATGAATTCACATATGAGTCTTGTTATGGCGTTTCAAGTTGCTGACCACAGAAAAGCTACGACCACATCCCTCATAAGAACAAGTGAAGGGTTTCTAAAAAGATGATGACAGAGTTAGGTATTTGCTTTTTATGGTATACATGAATAGGAGAAAGCTTACCTCGCCAGTGTGGCTTCGCTTATGAGTAGCCAAGGAGCTTGGTCGTGTGAATCGCTTAGTGCACAATTCGCACTTGTATCTTTTGGGAGTTCCCATAGCAGGCTTTTCAATCTTTGCACTGAAACTTGTCATGAAGTCAGCTCCAGGCATAGATGTCTTGCTTGGCTTTTTGTAGGAATCAGCAGAGGATGCGCTTGTAATTGAATGAGTAGGTGATGGCATGGGGAGTTGCATATGTTGATGATAGACATTGGTAGAGCAGTATGGTTGGTATCGAGGGTATCGAGGGTAATCAGACCAACGGAATTGATTTGATTCGTAATGCGGTTGTGGTGTAGTGTACTCGGACGGCATGGTATACACGTCATATGCCATTTCGTTTGGTGCATAGCTAGCCGTACGCCAAGTAGGGCCATCTGCAGACATAGGGACGTCAAAGTAAGGGGCCTGATGTTTGCTCATGAAAGCGTAATGAGGCTGGTTCGATGATGGCAGTTCCAATTCATCGAGAACAGGGGAAGGGAGGGAGCCATCAATGCTACTACCGCTACTGCTGGTTCCTCGACTATATGGAGGAGATCCAATATCGTGACGGCTTGACAGGTGGTCCAAAGTACGTGCATAAGGCTTTTGCATCACCCAGGCATCTCGTTGTCTTGTGATAGTCATATCCATTTTCAAAATGTTTAAGACTTGGGGTAGTTATATATATATGAAATAAAAGGGGAAGAAGAACTTGTCAATAGAAATGAAATGAAAAAACCTCAAGGTCTGCTTTTATGTGAAAATTCGAGATCCCAGACAACCCATTTAGAAAACCTGTTTGCAGATGAAGACGGAAAGGACACCCGTTGACACCGAAGCACTTTTTTTTTTTTTCTTTTTTTTTCTCTGCCACTATCTGTCTTCCCCCCCAATATACACATTTCTCCTTGTAACACACTTTCTTAATGAGCCACACACAGTCTCCCCCAAAATCTCTCCTTACCCACTCCAAGAAGCCCTATCTCCTTGAGTAGAACAAGTAAGGCGTACTGGAGGGAGATATGGGGAGGTTTTCCTTGGCTTTGCCGTTTCTTACCCCACGAGAAATAGTTAAAAAACCACATACTCTAATCAACTTGTAGCATTCCGCCTGCCAATGCCAATATCATGGGGTCTATTAGGCTACTAGTGGCGTATAAAATCAAAGGAAAGAGAAGGATAACGCATGTAGAGCGAGGTGGTCTTACCGCGTGGTAATGTGAAATCTAGCCAATAAAACCTTCGCCATGTGTGGCACACAAATCTCAACAAGGTCTTTCCCAAATAGTATGCCTCTACTTCGGATTAGACATATTCGGAGGATGACAAGACTGGAAAAGCGTCGATAGGTGACAAATATTGGGTCAGAATCTTGGATGAACGTCACAACGGATCATCCTTTTGGCAGCCGATCTGTCTTCGAGCAAATGTGCTCGGACCTAGCACCAAGGCAACATGAAGACAGTGAAGGGCGATGATGATGATAATCCGATTGGTTTGAAAAAAGGAAGGGGAGAGAGGAGTCAGAAAGGGCTACATAATGGCTGGCTGTTGTTTTATTTGTTTGCCTCCGTGATTGCCTTGCGAAAAATAAAATAGAAACGGGCGAGGCATGTTGAATCGGTCGGTGGCAAGAGGCTAAATTCATCACCATTTCTCGCCTTTATCCCCGCATCCTTTCGCCCATTGATTTTTTCACGATCATCGTTTCCTTTGGTCAATCCAAGACATAGTAGAAGCGATTCAATTGTAGATCGTAGGGTCATGGGTCGTTTATTTCTATTCCAGAACACTGCGAGGACCGTGGGTGCATTTCCGACGGTTTGTAAAAATAAACTTACAGTATGCTATGTAGTGGTGGAGTTTGTATAATGAGATAGAGTTCAGTAATCCTTGCTGGGCCATCGATAAAAGCGAGATGGAACTGAATTTTTTCGGTGACCGAATACGACCACTTGCTGTCAAAATGGCGGATATGAAAGTTCCCCCACCTCTAAGCCACAATAAAATAAGCAGTCTTTTTTTGAAGGATATACCAAAAAAAAAAAAAAAGTTCGAGAGACATTCAGCTTTGAGAAGTTACTAGCTTTGTCCACCATGCGTCTCATCACCCACAACATGCTCCAATGCCACGTTAAAAACTGCAATGACAACAACTTTCCTTTACGTCTGGAGGAAGTCGAAGTTGAATTAATCGAAGCTGATTTCCAGCCCGAATTTCTCCAAAATATTGTCGGCAAGTTGGAATGGCCGGCGTTTGTAAATACTGCCGTGCAGGTAAAGATAACTTGATGCTTATTAGGATAGTGAGCAAAAATGATGAGGCAAAAGATACTCAACAAGCTGAAATTTCCTTAGTTGGGCAATACCAGTTTGCCTGCCACTATACCAGATAATGCAAAGGATAATGAAGAGTTTTTGAAGGTGCTCCACTCTGCTCTTTTGGAGGTAAAATATATTTTTTAAATCATGTTGTCAAGATCGACCCAATTTACTTATGTATCATTATCATACTATAGACTCATGTTCAGCAAGGCAAGATGGTTTGTCCCAACTGCAGTCATGTATATCCCATCAAAGATGGCATTCCCAATATGCTCTTAGCCGAACACGAGATTTAGAGCGAGAAAGAAGATGAAAAGCAACTTACACACCCGCGCACATGCATATTGTCATCATCTCACTAGTTAGCTTTTTTTTTCCCTCTTTTTTTAACATTAGACTAATTTGATGGCAGGCGGCCCTTCTTGTTGATAAATACATGTATTATAGCAGAGATGGCGAGGGAATTTAGGAGTGTACATCGAGTAGTAAAATACTATTCAACACATACAACAACAATGTATGCCAAAAGTCTGAAGTTACGACACGTTAGTTGCACTTAAAAAATGTGCCTTAAAGAGGTAGAAGTGTGGAAAACAATATGTTCGTATCACTGTCACGCAAGCAGCATGCCTTCAGCTTGTTTGCTCTCGGCTTGTCGTTCTCCCTTAGTCGGGCGTGTTTCTAGGTTTGGACAAGGACAAGAAAGGAAAATTAAAACAATGCAATAAGCCGCTGATCCGACTGGTATGACTGCGGTAAACAAAAACATGAGTCTGCGTACCTAATGGATCATGATTCGGTACGGCGGGTAGCTCTTCTTCTTCCTTATGTTCCATGCCTGCAGGAACCTTGTCGGGGACAGCGGGCATTTGTGCTTCCAACTATGAAATTGCATGAATTAGACATAAACTTTGCTCAACAACATATCGGCACACTCGTCCGAGATTCTATCTCCACACTTACCTCTTGCTGCTGCAATTCATCCAGTTCGCGAAGGACATCTTCCTCATCCTCGGCTGTGAGGTTTCCGCTCAGGATTTCATCGATTTCCTATTTACGTTTGTTACTAAGGAATCCTTCAGCAAGGCGATCTGTCACAAAGGGAAAACTTACATTTTGATACTCGATTGCGTCAGCTGTGTCATCCATAAGCTTTTGCACAGCTTCCACTGACATTTCTTTATGAATTTCTTTCAATACTTCATTTCCTTTCTGAAGACCATCCAAAACTTGCTTTTCCACCAGTGCGAATTCTATAGAATTGGTCTGTAATAATCTGAGTACAGGTTTTGCTTCGGGGCACTCGGACCTTTTAAATGGGTGCAAAACAACTAACCAGTTCTTCGAGGTTCATAAGCTGAGCATCGGTTTTCTCAAGCAGTTGCTCTTGATATTTCTTCTTTTTGAGCGATACAAGGGCCTTCTTTTTGTTTCCTTGTGCTAAACTTTGCTTAGCTATCTCGACTTCTTTATCGGCAACCACTTGTAGCTGCAGTTAATTCAAGGGTCAGCAGTGAGACTACACATAGAGTCTATAGGAGATGGCAATGGGGAAAAACCTTTTTGTGATACTGCTTGAGTTTGTCTCTCTGGACTTTGAGATCAAGAATAGCCTTGTCCTGATCAGTGATTTTATTCTTTGAAGCTGATGATCCCATGATGTTGCCGTACACTCAAAACCCTGTTCTCCCACTCTCATTATCAGCATTCGCATGTCCCAAATTAAATCTCCGACTATCTCACGTTTCAAGTCCAAAGCGCTTAAAACAATGAATTAGCTGCGCACAATGTATTGTACAAAATAAATGTGTCATTGCGCTTATATTGTAACTGCTATAGACAGATTGAAAAAGGGTATATACTAGAATCCAGCGATAAATTCTACCTCGTACTTGGTCTTCATCATTTTGATACGTAGTGGCATTTTGATGGTGGGAAACTCTGGCGAACATCAGCCAATATTTCTCCGGCTAAAACTGTCAGGGAAATTAAAGTGAAAACATAGTTTTGTTTTTTTGATTCTTGTGGGTATCTCAAAATGAAACTTTGAGAACGTGACTCAAACAGTGGCCCTTACTTAGTCTCTGTGACTCATGGTTTTTACACTTTTCTCATTCTTCAACGTTGTTTCAAAAACTTCTTTGGACTATCAACAAGTTTTGTAGGACGTTGTTGGAATGATATACTACTCTACATACTTTGCGTAGGTCAAAAAAAACCTTAATGACCCAACAGTTCTTCCAATTATTCATGCTGGATGTTCTAGATTCTTTGGGTTCTTGGTAGTCTTCTTTCTGATTTTCCTCTGCGCTTTCTTCATTCGGAGGCGCAGAGCAATTCAAGATGAAGAGTCTCGTAAGGAATTTCGTTACTGCCAGATACATTGAATACCATTTCTGATGCTAATACGTGACATTAAGACCCTACCAATAATGACATTCAAGACCCATATGATCTGTGCCCAGTCCACTACCCCACTCCGCCCATACCACCACAAGCATTCGACGGTCAGGGAGCCTTCTATCAACCGCCAACGGCTGTATATAATTCAGGAGCGACTAATGATATTAACGAGGCCACAACACCACCGTCTCCTTCTGCTTACTATGAACATATTAATCTTGATGGCTCACCGTCGGAACCAGCGCCTCCCACGTATGAAGAAACGGTTTCTCGACCAGAAAACAGAGAGACATCTAATCATCCTACTACCAACACGAATTAATTGGAGTTGAAACCATTGAAAAATTTGTTTGAGACAAATAACAATAGAAGAATAATAAACAAGGAAAGGTTCTTACAACAGCGATGGGGAAGAAAGATTCAGAAGAGAAGGGTTTGCGAAAAGGCGCATCGGTAGAAAGAGAAATTGAACAAGCGCTAGAGAAAGAATGCTACAAGGAAAGATAAAAAAAAAAAAGAGAATAAAATGAAAAGGAAAAGTAGAACACAGTAGAATCACAAAATCCTTTGAAAGTAATTTGCAGTTTACTGGTCAACAAGGTTGGACTAGGAGGGGTGGGGGGAAATAGCAAATGATATTTTGTCTGTAAGTTTTTCTTTCTTTCTTTCTACAATTCCATCCCTGGAGCTTCATCATCGCTGTCAGAGTAGGAAACATCGCTCATTTCCTCTTCTTCCGAACTCTCATCAGTTGCTGCGTCAGCAGCTTCACGGGTTGCATATCTCGTAACATATTCCTTCACTTTTGATTCGTAGGTAGTGGGTTCTCGCATGATCAAGGCGGCAGCTTCTCCGTTTAAGGGATCGGTTGGGTTTGGATATCGAAGCAATTGAGGCAAGAAAGACTCAAAGATGTTGATCATATCTAAATAATACAGAAAAAGGTTAGGTATCCCAGATATTAGGATGGATCGCCAAAACGAACAATTACCAAACATTGGGCTCCAGGTTTGATTAATAACGTCCAGGCAAACCGAACCGCTGCTAATCATTCGGAAAAAATTTAGAACAAAGACATCAACCGGGGCGAGGAAACTAGCTGACCACGGGACTTACAGTTCATCGATATTAGGGTGGAAGATTTTGTTCATGAAGCCAATACTAGGAGATTTGTAGGGATACTGGTCAGGCAGCTCGACATGCACTTTCCAAACACCGCCATTGAATGGAGCTACAGAAAGGTGATATATGAGTATTAGGGATGATGGTTATGTTGGAGCACCACCCACCAGTAACCAAAGGGCCCATCCACAAACTAGACACCAGGCTACTTACTGTCACTTGGTCCATGGAATCGCACATAAAACTCTTGCATGTTGTCATTGACAAGCGTCACCTCGTAATCGCTCATCAGCCTGTGGGGGACGATGGTAATAAATTAGGATGATTAGTCACCAAGTAACGATGGAGGTCATGGTGAGGGAGGGAGTCTAATCGTGAGAAAAGGGCTGACTTGATTGGTCTGGCCTTTGGGTACAGTCGAACGAAATTCGTCAGGGAACAGGGAACATTTTACTCACAATTTCATAACATCAGTTTCAATTCGTCGTCTAGGTGAAGACATGCTGTATCAAGATTGGTATATGAACAAGATCTTATTTCAGATAGAAAAGTGAGGGAAGAAAGTTAAGAAAAAAATTAAAATCGCCTGTGAGCGAGTGATCTTCTCAGGCCAAAAGGTAACTGGATGGAAATTTCACCGCCATCCCTCGTGACCTGCTACTGGTAGACGGTGGCATATTAAACAAATGACGCATAGTGGGTCTTCCATGAGGACAGTTCTAAGAACCAAAGTGTGAGATAGGTATTATTTTGGTTGAGGCAGTCGAAACAGTATGTTTTCAACTTACCCATGGCTGATCAATTGTACTCATATTTCGGATTATCTATTATGCAAAATGTCGAATGAGCTAATATGTTCTTTCCCGCCGAAAGGTCACGTAATTTTTCGGTTTTACCTTGATCATTTGGCCTTTTCCCAAACTATCGCCAATCATGACTGACCTTCGACACGCCCGAGAAGCAAACATAGCTCTTGTCTTGCTACAACGTACCATCTCGCCAGGACGATCGGACAATAAAAATACAAGCTCTTCGAAGTCTGGCAATGAACCTTGTCAGTAGCCCTTTGAAGTTTAAAATAAAATACAGTAATATCTGACCTTTGGTGTTGAACATGGTGTTTTTACTAACTGGTTGAGAGATGATTTTGATTTTTTGAGTTGGAGGAGCATCCTCATCTATCCGAATGTCAAAGCCATTCGACTTCAAAATATCCAAATTATCCATCGCCACCATCTCTTCACTTGCCGTCAATTCGATCGTTCGTGGACTACAACAGACGTTAGTCACATCAAGCAGCAATCGGTTTAATTCAACTTTTTCTTACTCACTGTATTAATTTCTGGCCCTTTATCTGCGTCGTCTGCTGCAAGGTCTCAAAGTTGAACTTCTCGTCTGAAGCATGTTGGTCAATGATGAAGAGGTCCGCGCCGTTCAATGTCGCAATGATAAATCCAAGGTTGAATTGTCCAATGACCTGCATTTTTTCGAAATCTGATTTCTGGATAACGCGATCTAAAACTTTGGTTGCTTGCCCATTATCTGTTGTGTTGGCAATGTTGGCATTCAAAAGTGGTGTCGCCGTTCGGTTAATCTTCTTTCCATTATGTCGTTGTCTAGTTCTCTGCCTGTATCGTTTGAGTAAAGCTGATGCGTCAAGATCTACAGATATAGACAGATGACAAGTATCGAGATACGATCTGTCTGTAGAAACAATGACATCTTCATCGGTCACTATCTGCTCGTAGCGAACCGTTGGAGAGCTTGAAGTATCATCGGGAACATCCTCAATTTCATGGCTTTGACCATCCATCTCTATGTTCATTTCTTCGACGCTATTTTCTGTTGGTATCCGTATCGAATGGTTGTGTTCGTTGTCTGCATGAAGAGTTTCTGACACAGAATGTTTGGAAGCTGT
This sequence comes from Umbelopsis vinacea, assembly GCA_016758895.1. NCBI lineage: Eukaryota > Fungi > Mucoromycota > Umbelopsidomycetes > Umbelopsidales > Umbelopsidaceae > Umbelopsis > Umbelopsis vinacea. The sequence goes on along the minus strand of JAEPRA010000001.1, from coordinate 1,919,467 downwards.
TTCCGGATTGGTCACGATCGAAGACACTCTTTCATCTTCTATAGTGTCCCAAATATCGCCGTTTGTTCTATACACCGTTCTTTCGTTCAGAGCTTCTTGCGAATTGGATGGCTCATGGATATCCTCATAATCATTCTTATCCATATCGTGATGTTCATCTAGACTATCATCTTCCTCTGACAATTCATCCTCCAAATCCATCGTTCTAGCTCGCTTGACAGCAACCTTGTCTAATGTTGTTTGTGATAAATGCCGTTTCGTAACAGTGACATCAGGACTTGACGGTCGAAACATCGATCCAGAGGTGTGAGCCATGTCACTTAATTTGAAGCCTGTTCGTCTCGCCGATATTCTAGGCTGGATAGCGATCTCAATCACCTCATCTACAGTGGATTCCTTTCGATGATTGTCACTGGAACTATCACTGTCGTCATTCATGTCAGCGTCATTAGGTATTATCGCTTCGGTAGCAATAGACGTTTCAATCATAGACTCATTTGTTGATAGTGTGTAGCGAGAAGGTTCCAGCATCTGTCCAAGTTGCTCCTAAAGAATTCATATCTTACATTAGTAACCGCGTGCTTCTTCGAGTCGGGATAAACCGTTCCAACTAACCGAAAAGCACTGTGATAACCATTTTTCATTATGTATGAATATTGTGCGTTTATCAGGACTAACGTTTACGTCGAATTCGCCATTGGGTATCCGGAAATCCAAGATAGCGAAGGGGTATTGGTTGCTGATGAAAGATCGGAAGATCTCATTGAGTGCTCGGCTGATCTTGGGCAAATTACAAGGTCTCCCATTTATATACAAGTATTGACGATCAGAACTGCTTCGTCCATTCCCCCACGTTGGCTTGGATATGAACCCTATCACTTTTACACTTTCTCCGCTTGAAACGTGTCGCATGGTTTAGTACGAGTACATATTGAGGTATTTAACATATAGCCATGCACCTACTTTTTTTCATCGTTGCTCTCATCGACAGTCGGTGTGTCGTTTGCTGCCTGAGAAAGTGACAAGTTGACTGGTATAATTTGGCTGATGACTTTTGCACCAAAGATGTTGGCGATATTATCTCGAATGGTTTTGTTGGCATTGCATGTTATGACTTTATTACTGGCCCTGTTACGGTAGAGCGGGATATGTAAATATGATTTTCCAATACGTGATGTCCTAAGCATTGTGTCTACCTACCCCTTCCCTATCTGATTTGAAGCGACAATCCTAACATTGGGTGAAATTATGGCATACGCTTGTATGATGTTTAGCGCTTTTGCGAATTCACGCTTGATGTTTTTCTTGAATTCTCGATGGCGAACAGGCAGGGAATAAAACAAGCTGCTAAGCTGAATAGTCATACCAGACTAAGAAATATATCAGCAGTGTAGTTGGCATTCTCAACGTTGAAACTTTTGAATTACTTACTGAACGAGCAGCCGAAGTTTTTGAAGCAAGTTTGCCGTTTGAGTCGTATTCTAGGCGATATCCTGCAGGAGCTTGCGCCGCAGTTGCTGTTGTAACCGTCAAATTTGCCAATGCACAAAGGGAACTAAGCGCTTCTCCTCTAAAACCAAACGTAGCGACATCGACTAGATCCTCAAACTTGGATATTTTGGAAGTATAGTGCTTCAAAGCTTAAGGAGTGGCGTTCAGTACCGGGAATAACCTCGACCCGGCTAGCTGGATGATGCCTTACCTAATGTTTCATAGTCAGAAGTGTCCAGGCCGAAACCATTATCAATGACTTCCAAGCTTTCAATTCCATGGTCCTTAAATCGGATATCTTGATATGCCAGGAAAAATACAGGTATGAGAAATGAAGTAGGCGAGGTGAGGGGGACAGTAATGAAGGTAGTTACCGATAGCTGTTGCACCAGCATCCAAGCTGTTTTCGACCAACTCTTTAACAGCTGTAGCAAGATCCAAAACAACTTGGCCAGAGCAGATTCTGTGGACACTGCGTTCATCAATGGCTTTGATTGCCTTCGACATTCTTGTCTATGCCTTCTTGGGGTCCGGAATGGTTCAGAGTCGGAGTGTCTCTGTCAAAAACGCGACACAAAATTTCTTTGGAGTTTTACACCTGAGTCATTGCTCAAGCCAAGCACACCGCTAAAGCAGTGTTGATGTTGAGGATGCAGCTATAAAAAAAAATAGAAAAGGCTTTACAATATACTTTTGTCATTTTTTGGTATTTATTTGTATACTCTTGCAGACCAGAAGAGAAGTTCGAAACAATGGTGACAGCGATTTGCAAATACAGATCTCATGAACAAAAGATAGAAAAAGATTTCATTCATGCCTGGCAACACAATGATAAAAGAGAGAGAGAGAGAGAGAGAATGCTATGTGAAATACAGGAACGAAGGAAACCTGACACTATTAAACCAACACAATGCTCTGACAGGAGAAGGATGGAATTGAATTTTTCTGGAGACAGTTGTTCATCGAGTCAAATTGGGCTCGTCCATGACGTTAAAATGCTTTCTTCTTCTCATCTAGGGAAAGACCACCTGGGCCAATGTTCACAAGTAGCAAGAAGCCTCCCACCGTTGAAAGCGTTTGGAAGAAATCGTACTTCAAGAAATCACGTTGGAAATGATTATGTTGGGTTGCCCAGAAGTTGTTGATCAAAACGTTGAACACAGAAAGGAACAGAATGAGGAAGATGGCTGACCACTTTGCTTTGAATCCAACAATAACCATGATAGCGGCGGCCAATCCGACAAGGGATACGAGGACACGTCCGAAAGACCATTCACCATGGAAAGCGGACCCGATGAACAAAAAGATGAGAAGAATGCGGCCAGCCAATTGGAAGTATTCACGACGATCTGTCTCTGACATTTGTGGAAGGGCAGCAAACATTTGCTTTCGCTTGTTGAATGAGTCGGACAACACCATGAGAAGACCACCTATCACAGAGAGGTTGCGGAGGAAGAATGACATATTGAACACCAGTCCATAACCGAAGGCCTGCAGAATCACAACGGCAAAAAGACCGTACACAGCATATTCCTGATGCTTCTTAGCAATAACCAATGAAGAACAGCTCAACATCAGCTAGAAGGGGACATGGAAGTTAGTTGAGTGCCATCAAAGGTGGGTGGGTGGGTTATATCAGGGCAGCAGCACGGCAAAATGACATAACGGTAGCCTGAACGCGCCTTTCCCATTTCCTGCAGAAAACAAGTAACTTACAATAACATTCAATGCCAAAAATATATGGCTAAGACCCCAGAAGAAGCCCCTATGTTTTTCCATGTAAAAGACTTGGTCGCTCCACTGAGTGATAATTCTGAGAGAATCTTCCAAGAATGTGGCAACGATCAGGAATCGAGACATTGCAGGAATGTAGGGTTTGAGAGGTTGACCGATAGCATCGACTATGTCCTCTGCCTTAGACGAGAACCTTTGGAGTTGCTCCTTTAGCTCTGACATGCTGAGAATGAGAGAGTCAAAAAAATAGTGAAGACGGATTGCTGCACGTGCCATCCTTTATTCTGTCTGTTGCGTGCCAGTGAAATTCATGCAGATTCAGCCAATGACAGTGTACCACCACATCTACCCAAAATTCGTGAAAATTGCCCTTTGAGGCCGATCATTCGAAATGCTTTAATATAAGGAGTTCGCTATTACAATGCGGTAATCACTTGGCCACCAGTCCAAGTCTGTCCACCTCCCAATTTCACCCAGTCAGCGACAGAGCCAACTTCAACGCACACCATGTTATGGTACTCTTCATCACCAAAGTCACCCATGCCCTTGGCCTTGTCAATCCAAGGATTCCAGACAACTGTGTAGGGAGAAGGATTGGTGAGTATCAGCCATCGAGTATTTTGCTTCTTCCTTTAGCTATCACTTACCGGTATCCTTCATGCCAGTCTTTACAATGCGATACTTGGCTTGACCATCTTCTTCGATAGTCACTTCTTCAGGAACATTGGAATACACTCGGTCGACCTCTCCAGCGATAGTCACTTTTTGATTTTCTTCGACCAGCTTGGCTGCATTCTGGACCTTGTCGATATATGTCAAGTTGGTGAGTCCATTGACAGCAATTTTGCTGATATCCTGTAATGAATTCAAAAAGTTTAAAAAAAAAACGACTATAAGGAAAAAACTTTTGCCTTATCAAGTGACGTTGAAAACTTACGGAAATTTGGAAATATGTATGCAACAACGTTTTGAATTCAAAGGTATCTTCATCTTCATTCTTGACAACCAAAGTTGTTCTCAGAGTCTTTTCGGTGAGAGCAACAGTGTAGTTAAGACGGAATGAGTGGGGCCAGGCTGATCGCTGAGATTGTTTCAATTGATTGTCCTTAAGGGCTGAAAGTCATTTGTTACACACCATGGTCAGGCAGCAAATTTCGCAAGGCGTAACTTACAGAATCGGACGGAGACTTCATCGTTGTCAGTCAGAAGACCGACGTATTCCCAGTCAGAATTACGAGCAAAACCTATTTACCATCGACAATTACTTCCGTTGTTCCTGAATCATATCTTAAATTCCACTCAAAGTCACCTACCATGCTGAGGCAGGTTGATTTTCTCATCGGTACCAAAAATGGGGAATACAACGGGAATACCACCGCGAATAGCCTTACTGCCGTCTAAAATGGCTTCTTTGCTGTAGGGTTGTGTGATAGTCAGGAACCATGTACACCGTTGACAATATCATGATGTATCTTATTAATGTATCAGCTACGTTACCTGACAAATAAACGCTCAGTGTTATCGACTTTCCAGCTTGTAACAGTAGCGCCTACTCGGAAAAACGTTTGAGCAACGAGAAACGTGGGTCTTTTGACGCGTAATCAATGAGAATTAACATTATGACAACAATATCGTACCAAATAGACGAACTTCAGCTTCAGCACCACTGGGGTGCTTCAGAATTATACTTTTATGACTAGTTTCATGGGCTGGCATTAGGTAAGAAATGAGAAAGAAAGGGAGAAAAAATAACTAGGCAGCAGGGCATGACAGCTAGGCTCCACTATGGCGTCGGTGTGAAATGCTGGCCAATCAAATTGGCCATGACAAGCTTCATTGGAGAATCTCATTTGACATACTCTTTATTCCGCGTTCTTGGTTGTTATACAAGCGAAGTTCTACAATGACCTGTCACAAGGATCAAAAAACATACGTGAACACGGAGCAAATACTTTTGATGCCCGGTTCACTTTAGTTTATCCAGTGGTACGATGCATTTCCTTCCATAATCGAACTCCTGTAACCCTAACCCGGTTATCAGATACGGTCTCACCCATTTTTTTTTTTCCATACATACACCCACCCATGGCTATGATATGTTGCAAACCCCCCATCATGCGAAGTTAACTAAAGTAGTAGATAGAGCTTAACAATCCTTGTTGACATATACACTGCATATATTTGGTTTTTTTAGGTACAAATTTAACGCTTTGGACGCTATCAGATTTCGTTTGAGAGTGACTTCATCATGCCATTAATGAACACGCACGTTTACGCTAAAGCACCCAAAAAAAAAAAAAAATACCATCGTACACTGCGCGGTGAGACAGTCTTGGTGGAAGAATTTTTCAACATGGTATTATTCCTAGTTTCGCGTATAATCTACCACATCTATCCCGACAACCTTACGACTTCGTCAAGAAGGTTATAATTGGCATTTCTTTGCCGTTAATCGATTATAATGCTTTTAAACGCTTGGACCATTGCTTCGAAAACCAGGGTCCCTTACGGTTTTGAATTCCCGCCTGGATTTCAACTCATGCTCGTAGGGTGAGTCCGATATTTTCGCATGGTAGTTATGAAGTCAAAGAGGTAGCCATTAGATATTGGCTTGAAACGTAAGCACTACAAATAGATTAAATGAAATATAGTAAGCAATAACGTTACTGCAGTAGCGGTACCAAGAAAATGGTGTGATGAATCCAACAAATTTTTTTTTACGCCCATATTTCGGGAATTGACGCTTTTCCCGAGTGTTGGTCTGACCCCCATTCCAAAACGGAATATTATCTAACTGGCATAATACCAACCCATGGAAAAACCGAGACGTATAAATTACGGCGTAGGCAGGTGAGCTGATATCCTCTTCATCTTCTTCTTTCCCTTTAAACTTCCCTTTCAACCTATAAACAAAACAACATGGGTGTCGGTTCTAAAGTCGCTGTTATTGGTGCTGGCTCTGTCGGTGCTACCATTGCCTATGCCCTCTTAATGAGAAAGGTGGCTTCTGAAATTCTTCTGGTCGATATCGTTCCCGAGATTGTTCACGGTCAAGTTCTCGATCTTAGTGACTCTGCTTTCCTTGGATCAACTGTCATTCGTGGTGCTTCCTTCGAAGAAGCCGGTCAGGCTGACGTTATTGTCATCACTGCTGGTGCCAAGCAGAAGCCCGATGAACCCCGTACTGAGCTTATTGCTCGTAACTACAAGATTTTGGAGAGCGTCATTGGCTCCATGCAACCCTTGAACAAGGACGCCATTCTTATGGTTGTCGCCAACCCTGTAGATATCTTGACTTGCATTGCACAAAAGCTCTCCGGTCTTCCCAGAAAGCAAGTCTTTGGCTCTGGAACATATCTTGACAGTGGTCGTCTTCGCTTGACCCTCTCACAAATCCTTAATGTTTCGGAATTGGCTATACATGCTTATGTCCTTGGTGAGCACGGTGACTCGCAATTCATTGCCTGGGATAGTGCTCATGTTGGAGGAAAGCGCTTACTCGATATCCCTGCCATTCAAAAGTTGGATAAGGACAAGATTGCAAAGGACGTTGCAGGCAAAGCATACGAAATTATCAATTTGAAGGGAGCAACATACTTTGGTATCGCTGCATGTGTTTCATCCTTGACCGAATGTATTCTCTTGAATCAACGCCACATTCGTCCTCTCTCCGTCTACAATGAAAAGCTTGGTGCTGTCCTTTCTATGCCAGCTGTCATTGGATCTAAGGGTATCGAAGAAATTTTCGAGATTCCTTTGGCTTCCGAAGAGCAAAGCAAGCTCGAATCCTCCGCCGCTGCTTTGAAGGAAATCTGCGCTCAATATATGCAGTAAAAGTTATTTCATTCACGTAAACAGGTTCTCCAACCCCATTTTTTCCCATTTCTTCCACTGTACACACTTCATCACTTTATCATGTAATACATTTATGATCATCCGTTGATTTTGGGATTCAAAAAAAGAATGTTGGTTGCTTACACTAAAGTTTTTGTAATGGGGTGGGTATCAAGATGAATGCAGTCATGGGCATCATGTCTGTTCGACTCCTATACCCAACTAGTCCAGCCTTCGTACATCATGCTAAGATTATCGACGGACGTAGCCTCAGATATCATCAATGATACATGTTCTGGTACATTCATAGCCTGGCTGTGGCCAAAGTCGATCCCTTCCAGCTTACTTCTGATGCGACGGAGAATGCTGACAGCATGGTGATTACGCCGCTCAGTCTTCTTTTCTATATCCACAGATTTAGTTTCTTGATCAGGTTTGGTGGTTTCACTGGGGGGTATAACCAAACCGTCCACATTGGTGTCCTCATCAAGTGCATCGGTAACATCGAAATCAGAGAACTTTCCATCGCCCGCGAAAACTGCGTGTGAATCGGTACCGCCTTCATCGAATGCGCCTCTACTCGCCGCAACTGAGTCTTCATCGCTTGCCTTGCTAATGTTCAACTGTTGCAATGCATTGGTCACCTGTATGATATCAGTTTGACCACCCTTTACGTCTGTACCATAGCCTTCCAGAGCTTTAATAGCACTGAAGAGCTCACGAACTGTGGTCATGATATGCATGCATTCCTAGAAAGATGTTAATGCGATGATTAATGTCTGCCGTTTCATCTTGCCTGACATCACCGATAACATCCACTTACTTCAATTCGTCTTTCCTTGCTTTGTTGGACATTCTTGGTGTCGGATTCATCGGTGAGCGATGATGATATCAACGATGGTATTGATTCGTCCAACTTTGCGATGGACGCCAAGATGATCTAAACATTGAAGTAATGTTCCTTTCGTAAACAAAAGATGCATAATATGCCGCTTTCCCCACGTCGTCACCAGTGTCTTACCTTCACATTCTGTTGACCGATCTTCAGTTCATTATCTACCTCGACTTGCATGATATCGATGGACTCCAACAGTGGCATCACATCGACAAGAATTTGCTTCAGGTCTTCAACAGAGTAGTTTACTTCATTACTGGTATCATCCATGTCTTGCTGTACCGACAAGGTAGCGGTCGATTCCTATAATTACATTCTTTGCATTAGCTTGGAAAAACATCAAGCATGAGGTGTAAGTACTACAAACCTCGGCGACTGTCTCTGTTTCCAACTGCACACACAAAGTTTCGAGTAAATACATGACGAGTCGTTCCTCTTCCTGTAACTGCTGTTTCACCTCATCTGCAGAAAAAAAATTGTTTTAGATTAGTCTGATGGTTTGAGATTTGGAACATGGGTTATGACCCTTTACCTAAGCGGTTAGACAATAGACCGAAATTAGCTTGCAAATCCATCATCTGCTTCTTTTGATTTTCTTCTACTTCGGTACTCCAGTCAAACAGTGGGTCATAAACGAATGCATCAAGAAGCGTGACAAGGACTTCCTTGTGCCTTTGCAGCACGGAGAGTACTTGTTCTGCAGCTATCTTGAAGATGCCGTCCGGCCCAGTGAGACCCAGAGCATGGACCATGTTTTGAGTCAATCGGAATGGCACCAGTTCAGGAACCCGCAATCGTTTTCCTTTTTCGAAGCAAACATTGAAATCAATATGAACTACCTCTCCGCTGCCAAAGTCCACCATGGTATTGTCCAAGTGTCGATCTCCAAGGCCAATAATGTAACCAATGACAGACATGACAGCCATGGATCTGGCTAACGAGCATGCTCTGCGCCACCAGTCTTGAGCAGTTGTACTGTTGCACCAAACCTCCTTGGAGAGTAGATCATTTGGCGTTTCACTTTCAAGTTCCAAGAAAACATTTTTCAGTACTTCTTTTGGCCACTTGCGTCGACTTGCGGTGACAGGTAATCCTTCTCGCTTCAATGCACTGCTGATCTTCTCCATAAACATCTCCGTAGGGCGTGTAATGACATTCGAGTGTTTTTCAGGTACCTGTTTCTCGGCGGCGGTCATAATCATGGCGGCATTTTCGCGTTGTTGCCATCGCTTGTACAGCGCAAAAAGTGGTGTTGCATCTTGTACCCATTGAATCATGCCAGAATGATCACTGATTGGAATAACAGCAAAGACGCGAGCCTTCATACCCGCTTCACATCCGTTCATATCGCCTTCCACCAGATTATTCACTGTGCTCAACAGCTGCATAACCCGCTCATCCAAATGTAAATCCTCCAGTCCTTTGAACAGGAATGGGTATATCTTGTTATCGGAGCCTTTGAGGTTGACTTTTTTGGGCCGGGTTTTAGTCGGCAGAGTAATGATCTCTTCCACAAATGAATCAATTGTACATTCATCATTGGGATCTTGGATGCCCGGTATAGGGATATCGGTGCCTTTAATCTGAGCTAAATATGGAGAGAGTTGCGATAGCTTAAGAATGCGCAATTTGGCTGTTTCCTTCATCAATTCTCGGTGAAGCTGCAAATTAAAGGAAGTTAGTGAAGGTTTTTATGGCAACTATATAAAACGATATAACAAAGCACTATGTTTACCTTTTGAAAGCAATCCCATCCTTGACGATAATTTTTCCAGTTCGTAGGCTTTTCCAATGCCGTGAAAGCCTGCCGAATGCGTCCTCCAAAGGAGTTCTGGAACCAGTCTTCATGGGGTGTATGTGACCCATTGTCGATCGTTTCCTTGATTAAGTCTCGTATAGAAACGACAACCGGCAGCAGAATAGCATCGTAGACATCAGAAAGAGCTTTACTCCCTTGCTCTACATCGCTGGAAGATGTGGATTTCATTCTCGAAAGCTCCTTCTCAAACCGCTGCAATCTCTCAGTAGCGTCGAATTGAAGCATGGCTATCTTGTTAATCCACTTTTCTTCCCATAACACCGTTATTTTCTCCATCTCTTCTATCATTTTCTTGATATTAAGCAGCATTTGAGCGTCTTTGGCCGACAGTTGGGCTGCCATGCGTTCCAATAGTAGCTTGCTTTCGGCTGACGTCTTGGGCGAATTGCACCCGACGACAATTTCGTAGATTACGTTTTTGGGTGACTCCCGCGCTATCTTGGCAAGGATTTCCCAAATGATATCTCTCGCATACGATGCAGGTTGGTTCAGTCGTGAAAATAGTTGCGGGATAATTAATTTCCAAGATTTGATGCTGTCTGTGGCAATCAAAGCGTTGAATTGAGACTGCAGACAAGTTCCGTACTTAATGAGAAGTCGCATCAGTCGCAAAGTACATGTTATATTCATAGACGGCGCACTATTAGTTTCCTGCAGAATGCATTAGGATACATTGGTGTATTAGTACCGATTACATTGCGTTCAATCAACAGAAAAGACACATACCGCATTTTCAAGTTGCTCCACCTTCAGGTATCGACGATAAGCTGTGGTAGCACGACTGAACGAGACAACTATAGCAGACTGTACATTAGCAAAGCTCTGTACCAGTGCATTGATAGTTGAGTCGGAAACCGTGGGGTATGCTGCTCGGATGTCATCTTCAAAATGCCCAGATTTACTATTATTTTCCATGTTCCAGCTTTGAGATGCATGTGTGAAGATATTGCAGAGCTGTGTCAACCAAATTGAATATTAGGTATCATTTAGTGAGGTCATGTTTACAAAAGTCGCTACAAACCATTGCAACATCTTTGGATGAATGTTTGCTTTCCATTTCTTCCTTCACGATCTTCTGTACATCTTCCACGGTGTCTTGAGTGACCTGAATGGCGCCACGACGACTTTTGATATCTTCGAGTATTTGCCAACCATATCTGTAGCAATGTGAGCCGTACAGAAACCATGCCTTGGGCCACTCTGGAGCGAGTTGACAGGCTGATTCATAGAGAGTGGTGATAGCATTACTATAATCTGTTTCGCTACCACATATGGTATTAGCATTAAATTCCTGTAGCAAGGCGCATGCAGATTGCCAATGTTTGCGTTTGCAGAGCTTGGTCATGCCAATAGCGGCTCTTGCTCTCATATCCTTGGTGAATTCAGGATCAGACGAGCTGGATTCATGTACCAACTGTCCGTATATAGCGGCCGCTTTGGTATATTCTTGCGTCGTCTCTAACAATTTTGCTTTCTCGAATAGGGCTTCTGGACAACTTGGATGTTGTATCAATATCGCAGCAATGATGGAATTCGCTTCGGTTACATTCTTGTTCCATCTGCAAACACGAGCTGTGATCACGGAAGCTTTGATCCAAGCCGAGATATTTATAAGGTTCTGTTCATATGTTGGGTCCAGTGTACGAAGATAGTGCCCTAAACGTGCCCAATGAGTTGGATCCTTGTGTACTTGTTCAAGATCACTTTTCTTAAATCTATGGTTGTGACTGGAAATCCAGCCAGATAATGCTTTCGCTTGACCAGATGCATCCAGTGCAATGAGCGACATTTCACTCTGAGCATTCCACTTCAAGTAATTATTCGCTTGTACGGCAATCGCCATCTTGTCACTTAGTAATAAGTGGATGACCCGCTTCCGTTCCGATGATGTTGACATTGATGATCTTGTACTAAGCGAATTGATGTGATTTCGGAAATGCTTTAGTCGAGCAAAATATATGCATTGCTGTACGTTCATATGATCGACCCATATTTCAAAGCTGGACGGGGACAGTTGGCTGCCAAGTGTCGTTTTACTGTTGGTATCCTGTACGTACGTCCTCAGCATATCGTTCAACATGTCAATTCCAAATACATCAACCATCTTCTTGCCGCATTGTATTAACTCTTTCAACGTTTGATAGTCCTCGACGCTTGTTAAATAGTCGACAGCTGGATTATCTAAAGTTGTAGACCATTCAGGAATGAAGTTGCCATCGCTCAAAGATGTGCGGAACATTTTGTATTCCTTGATGGCTAGTTCGTAATGGCCACGTGCATACATGACTGCAATGGAAAACCACTTCTTCGCTTGTTCGGGTGCAAAAAGCAAGCTCCCTGTATTGCGATCAGGGATGTTTCCAGCTTGCTTTTTGGTTGCGAGCTCTGCAGTGGCGTGGTACCATTTTTGCAGCCCGTTCAACACTTCTACCGCCTTAATGCGAATCAACGCTTCAACTGAAGCAGTACGATGTGGTGAATAGGATTTCCCAAGTTGTGAAGGCGTTTCCTATGGTCTCTTACCTAAAATGGCTACGGTTCGATCCATATCCACTATTATGTCTGCTAATTCTGTAATGCTGCTTGAGTTAAGATGGTGTTCCTTTTCAGACAGTGACACCCAAGCTTGACGAATAATCATATGATTGTCGCATAAAACAGCTGCAGCTGCGATCATTTTGCCACGAATATGAGCGAACCAGTCTCGACAAGTTTTCTTGTTTGCACGGAAGAAAACGATGCTCGATCTTGGCGCTGAAGGCATTGCACCAGTCGCATTTCCGCTCGACGCATTGAATATTTGAAGCTCCAATCTGTCTATCAGTAAAACTAGGTATTTCAAAGGTACCAAATTTCTGTAACGAAAGTGTAAGCCAGCGAATTTCCGGAGAGATGAAGAGCGAGCAACATATCATTAAAAAACACATACTGTCCATTATGTTGCGAATTCACCTTCGCTAAGAGTTTATCCAGCGTGCGTTCCAATGCTGAAAATGTCTATTATAAAAGTCCAGGTGATTAGTCATTTCTTTCACACATCCTCCACACTTTCCGTTACATACCTGTTGAGGACCACCGCAAGGAGTTCGCATCCTAGAAAGCATACAGTACCTAGTTGCTTCCCAAATGACCCAGTAAAGCAACAGATCCGTGTTCTTGTCAAGAGAAGATATATCATTATTAGGAAAGTGGGCGACCTTGATGGTTTCCTGAATGCTAGCTGTCGTCTCGCAATGATGGAAAAGGCGCTGGCACCAGTCATCTATAAGACTGTTGGTGATGCTTTGGTCCACTTTTGGCAGATACTCTTCCATGCTCAAGAATTTCATGACCTGTTCGAAATGTGCTGGTCTGAAATTACCAGTGTGCGGAGATGCCATTATCTTCTTTTGTATTTTTTGTTCATAAGATCTCTGCCTCACAATCTTTGATACTGCCAACCATGGTGTAAGATTTGCGAGAATGGAAGAAGCCAAAGATGAGATTTTCTCGTCTGGGTCGCGTAGGCTACCATTCCATGAAATGGTCAGTTTTCAATCATGAGGAGATTTTACACAGCAATGATGGCTATTTACCTGCGCTCTAACGTAGGATAAAGGCTACCCATGACCTTTGCAGACAGCTGAAGCCTTTCGGCGCCTTTCAAAATACCAAGGACCATTTTAAGAGTAACGGCATTGTCTTCCGATTCTGTAACAATGATCAGGACGGGTTATGACGATTGCACACTGTCCGCTGTACATTCAACGCTTTCCTTACCTTGAGCAGCAAACAAACTAATAATTACATCATCGATGCTGCTTTGTGCATGTTGAGAAGCTTCTGTTGCCATAGCTACATCCCGAACCCAAGTGATGATCAATCGCTTGGATTTGTCACTAAGAAGAACCCACCGATCAACTGATTTGGCCAGTAAATTGCACATTGCTTGAAATTTGTCGCTTTGCGATGGATGAGCAAAGTAGCCTTGACTTATGGAAAGTAAACGGCGTCATTAAATAAGATATTGAATAATCTTTGTGTTCCTAAAGGTATAGATCATACCTGGCATAAAATTCTCGAGCGACAGCCAGTAGTTCGCAAGCAATATTTTCACAAGCGCATTCCCAGCCTGACTCTATACCGGCAACTACCCTGTTAATGCAAGCTTGATGGTATTGCGGCCAGTTAATGGAGACCGCTAGTAGGATATATGCAAAGAAAATTAATTGTGTTCTGGTATTGCTGACTTTTGCAGTATCAAAGCTCTTGGACAAAATGCGTTTTAAGGCGTCATCTCCATTGCTCGATACATCTGGCGACATATATGTATTTGAATTCGATGCAGGGCAGAGGTACTCTTTCAGCTGTGATGCGCACGTTTCAACCTCCTTGAAATAACCGTGCACGATCTTCTCCTGCATAGCACTGTCATGACAGTGAGCCATTATAATTTGCAAGAATGATCTTGCTGCAGATTTGATATTGGCACTCCCCTCTTGAAAGTACAATTGGATGACTGGTGAATGCTGAGCATCCAACAGAGCCTCTAATATATGTATATCAATATTTGGAGTCCAAGCTGTGAATGCGCGACCGAATATCTTCAGCAGCTCATACGATTCGAAGCTGGCTTTCTGCTTGATGATTATGCTGTACATCGTATATTGCAGAGGCTGATATGTACTCTTCCTGGTCTCAGCGAGCTCGATCATGGTCACGATTGCTTATTGGACAGATTGTAAGTACAGCTGGAAAAACACAAATGATCAAGAAGCCCAAATATATAGCTTACATTTCTTTCCTACATCGGGAGGTGTAGACGCGTCGATCACCTGCCAAATACATTCCATCATATTCGTTCGTATTTCATCGAATTGAGCTCCAATTGCTAAAGAGACGGGATCTTCAAGATCAGTGATATATGCTGATATGGCTCGTACGATGGAGTGAAAGCAACTATGCAATGGCAAATACGTAAATACACTTGGTAAGTCCTTCAACACACACACGCACAACCACTTACGCAAAGTACGCTTTCATAGCCTTCATGGTCTCTTGCTTATCCTTCTGTGAAAGACCAGAGCTCTTTAAACTATCGTTGGACGTCTGTATGTCTATGATGAGATGATGAAGGAGATCGAAAGCAAAAGGCATCCTAGTTGCCCAAAAGTTCCTCATTCTGAGATAAAAGTCTGTAATGCCGCAGATCAGAAACAAAGCAAACAATTTGATTAATGTCGAAGACACATACCTTCGATCGCTGTATGCACCATTGTAGACACATTTGGATCCGTATGCCACCCCATAAGAAGATCAACAATATCCTGTATACAAGGTCACGATTTAACGTCCATGTTCCATTTTCTTACTTTCTCAGCATTGTACGGCATACCTGGAAACTGGTATCGACCAACTGAGGATGCCCAATTGATATCGCTAGTAGTATTTTCAATATCGAAGGAATTTGTTCTGACGAAGAAATGGTATCCAATACGGTCATGAGATTACTGAGAATATAGGGTATAAGAGTCGCCAATTGTCGATGTAGCATGGCATTACTTGTCGAGTTTTCTACCACCTTATTATCAAAAACCTTCAGTTATTGATTCTAGACAGTTTCCATTCTCTATCCACCACTCACCAGACGAAGCGTATCTAATAGACAGGTTGATCGTTCCCTATATCGTTCTCGTTCTTTCTCAGGCAGCGTACTCGATGTTGAAAACAATATTCGTTGAAAGATCCACTCAGCAAAGAGATCTGGTCTAACATGTTCTGCAAGGACAGCTAGTAGCTTAATAGTAGATGCTTTGAAGTTTGCAGGTGCTTTAGGATCATCAAACACAGAATCAAGTCCTGGATAGGTCGTATCGCCGTGAAATAAAAGGTCCATCAACTGTAAATTTTCACTTATCCACATAGCTGTATCACCTTTCATGGGCGCTTTTTCTGTTACAATAGAAGCCAACTCAACAATATCCGTATTTCGTCGTACATAGGTGGAATCATCAGTGTCCTGAAATATGTTGGCTACGATAACTTGAGCGCGTCCTAGCCTTGTTTGTGGCATATTACCAGATGGTAATGGTTCTGCAACGTCATTTTCTGTATTTTTATTTTAATGAATATGCTGGATATTTGCAAAACCTGTGTCGCTAAGTTGACGTTTCTATATTACCTGACAAAGGTTCTGGTCGATGCTGCGGTTGCCTAATTCCTTGTGGTTGGTTCCTGCCGCTGCTTCTCGGCTGATTCCAGGATTTTGAGATCGATTGTCCGCCAGACCTATGCTCATATTGGTTGCTGGCTGCACCTCGACGTGAGCTCATGAACAGCAGTTGCGTAAGGTAACTGAGGCAATGCTTGATGGAGATCTCGCTAATCTCCAAGCACTCAACTTTGGTGACTGCCCAATACCTTCAAAGTCCGCGCGGATAGCTGTCAACGCAAAACCTCATAGCGTACTTCTGACTATCACTCAAGTTTATGCTAGTAAGTACCAGATCGTTCAATTAAAGTCTTTATATACTTTAATGTGAAATTGATAGATAAATTACTTCTTTCCAAACCCAACAGTAGCTGTCTTATGGGTTGCCTCCATGTGAGAATGTGCTGGATTGTGCCACGAGTTCCACAAAATGTAAAATTTTTGAGGCAATCGATATTGTCTCTCACTCACATTTATCATGAATGCTTCAACTTCGACCGCCAAAAACCCTGTTGACAGAATTGCAAGCGAAGGTGAGATATTATATCGATTCAACTGATCGTACAATCATAGGCTATTATTATTTGCGACACGACACTTAACCGTTTCGCCTAAACTCTTTCTCTTTACATTTCCAACCAATCCACGCAGTTGTTACTCACGAAGAGATAAGCGTGAGGTACGTATATCCTTGACGAATATTTCAAGGGATTTTTTTTAAAGTCACTCACATCTAGTAATAACAGAGATTACCTCGTTGACAAGATCGAACGAACCATACTCGAAATTCTAGAGTCAATACATCACCGAAGGCTTTTCGTTGGAGAACATGGGCTTCTCAGTCGGTTCAGTCTCAAGTAGGAACATTTGTCAATGCTGATGAACCATCCATGCCTAAACATACTTAATACTATCTCTGACTTAGTAGCATTGGCCATAATCGACGGCTGGTATCGGATGGTCATTTCAAATTGTTTGGTAAAAATTTCCTCCGATAGAGCATACAAACTACATTTGATCTCGTACTTATTGACGTCGCAGCCCGCTATCTTCGTATCCTGGAAATTATATATAATGCTCTAATTCAAGATGTCATAATCACAAAGCGACATATATATTATCAAGACGTTGAGCTCTTTGGATCTCAGCAAAACGTAGACGAGGTATGGTGTCGCATTTTTGTTTGTTAAAGCTTTAATTTATGCTGAATTAAATTTGGGCTTCTGGAAGGTCATTGAGAACATCTGCTATAAATACAGTGTCCCTAGACATAATTTACACATAGTAAGTATAATCAGCATACAATTCATTTTAGAAAGAAGTTTGTGCTTGATTACAGAATTATTTTTAGACTGCTTCCTGTAAGGGACTGATTTCGGGGCCAATCTCCATATTTTTAAAAAATGGCAGCGTCTTAAGCTGTGAATATACATCAGTTTTCAATGTACAAAGAACCAGTGATAATATGATGGTAAGTTGATTCAACCAAAAATGGCGGCCGTAGCGTGTTATTGAATGACCTACCGCAGAATCTCGGTGTCCCCATTCCATTTGAAGGAAGTATCCAGCGCATTCAATGCGAAGCTACTAATGTATTGGTAGTTGAGAAAGAGGTGAGAAGATAATCAAATCTCACCATCAGAATAATCTGACATGTTTGATAACATGAAAGAATTAGACTATATTTCGGTGGCTCCTGACAAACAATTTCAACAATCTTTTTTGGAACTGTGTGCTTATAACAGTGAGCAGACATCAGAATATGTGACACATTTTGGCAATCATACTGAAAACCGCTTTCATCTCTCTCGCTTAGGGAAAAGGATATCCGGTGAGTTGGATGAGTAATGTCGGAATTAAATACTGGTCTAACAAGGTAGTGCTACCAGGATGTTGCAACAAGATACCTCTTGAATATGATATCGACCGCAAATAGATGCTGCGCCATGTCAAATATCGCTAGTCATACGATCAAAATTTGGAGCCTTATAGACGGAGATCCGCACGGAATCGACATTCATGTTATATACAAGTGGGGTGCACGGGTAAGTGAATACCGAAAGTGGCGCCACTCAGCAAAGTCTCATTTATTTCCCAGTTGAAATGTCACCACAATGAGATATTGACATGCCCAGATATACAATGGCTAGGAATACAATCACAGGACTTGAAAAGGTATTTAACGAATCTGCATAACCTGAAGAATAATGTACTGATTATGGATATCGCCAGCTTTCCAATTTCACATGGATGCAAGATACGTTTGAAAAAAGCTGACAGGAAAAAAGCAATGTCTACTATCTCGTACTTACGACTTGTAGCGAACGAAAATGCAAAAAATGCACCCCCATTCAATCAAAGTTATTACCATGCTCAGTTTCTGATGTACAGTATATGTTTTATTTTTCATATTTTTACTATAATTTGCTTAAGCATTACCCAGCTAACCCTCTACAAAATTCGAAATAGCCGTGAACTTTCCTATATTTTGCATCAAAATGTTAAATGTGAGCTAGAGGCTCTATCTTCGTTGGACGACCAGGGACTATTGTTATACCTTCAAAGGAAGATATGGCTGGGACACCTTTGAACAGCTGTTATACTCGTGTGGATTTCATCATACTAACATAGTCAGTAACGGAGGCGAGCATCTTTGAGTGGTTTATAGATTAGCTGCCTTATAAATTTTCTGGTTCAGTTTTATGGGTTTAAATCAAATCAAAGACCACCATCTTAAACTTTAAGAGGAATGAAATAAATCTTATTCGTTCATGTACATGTGAGGCCAGTTTTGTCTCGAATCATCCATCGGATGTCTACAATGTTCATTTGTCTATCTATGCTGCTCTTGACAAAAAAAGGTCAGAAGTCTTTTTCGATTGACAATCCTCCGGCATTATATCGATTTTAGATATTTGTATAACCTCTATCGTCGTATTCATCATCTTCATCGTCACTCAATGCAGCTGTTGCGCTTGAGCTGTAGAGAGACTTTTTACTGCGAGTGCTTTCTTGTTCTTCTTCCTGGTCACCTGCTTCGACAGGAAGCGCGCCTGTTTGAACTAATTGCTTTCGAAGACCTGTTGCCAAAATCTCAATATGGGGATCCTGCTGAATAGTACAATGTGACACCACAGATACCACTTACTTTCGACAGTCATTTTCATTCCTCCAAACAAGAGAGCGCCGATCATATTAGCCCTGATATCGCCATTGACGTACACGAGTAAGGTAGGGACATTTCGGTCAGGATAATTAGGAATACACTGGTCTGCCACTATCTTCAAGAACTTCACAGCCTTATATCGTTGAGCCAATTCTGATAAATGCCTACTCATCAACTTGCAAGCGGGGATGGAGTCATTGTACAGGTGGACAATGACAGAGCACTCTTTGCTTGCCTCGGTGACCTCTCTGACAAAATCAGGTTTCGATATTTGCCTCACCTCTCCATACTTTTCTTTGCTTGCTATTTGTTGCATTTCCTGCATACGCTTCATTCTGTAAGGATAGCACGTTAGTAAGTAAGGTACCGCTCTCCACAAACATCAGATGTCTTTCACGGACCCTCATACCTATACTCCAAAAGGATTCTGTCATCCATATCGTCCTCCAACTCATCAAGTTCGTCTAGGGTTTTGTCATCCAGGCTGTTGTTCTTAGCAACACGCTCTGCAATCACTTCATCGATCAGATCGTTGATTTCCTCTTCGCTCTTTTCATCTTTAGGAGGGAGAATGCCGCGTGCGCGCAAAATATCGTTCCTAACGTCCAACATATAAGATTACATAGCCATGTGAATCCAGTAAATAAAAACAGATTACTTACCACTCGGTGTCTGCGTTGGGATCATCCATGATGTCTAATAAAAAGGTGTAAAATGCCAAGCGGAGTCTTTGCACGTCACTTTTGTACATCTCTTCATCTCACCATGGCCACTCTGGGTGAAGCGTAAGTAATCCCTAGTAGAGCTGCCATCAGAAACTAAGCTAACAAACTTATTTATTAATAGTAAGCAAATGATATTGGATCCAGGTATTGTGTTATAAAACGTGGCCATCATGGATTAGTGCGGTAATGCTGACTTGCTCGCGTTATAGCCATTAGAGACTGGGTCTTATTGCCCATTATGGTGGTGATGTTACTCGTTGGTGTCCTGAGGCATCATATAACTGTACTTATTACTGGAACTCCCAAGAAGCCACAGTTGAAAGCTGTTAGAGAAAGGTACATTTGGGCATAGGCAACATTGCATAAACATGGGTACCGATTCATCAGCACTAATGCAACCATCACAGCAAAGCGTTGATGAGAGGATCACAGCTCCGAGCTTTCCGAAATGCTATTCCACCACACGCTTTCTCGAGTCGCAAAGCATTTCTTACAGAGGCATACGACCAAGGCAAATATCTCAAAAATCCAAATGCGCCAAAGGAAGGTGTTCCTGCCCCCAATCCTATGACAGATCCAGATATGATGGAAGGCATGATGGAAGGCATGAAAAAGCAAGTAACCAACATGGTTCCTCAGATGCTTATTATGGGATGGATCAATTTCTTCTTCCAGGGCTTTGTCGTCAGTAAGTATAGCGCCTTTAAAACGCATCCTTGGTGAACATGGCTGACTTAACACCTCCCCTTCCAGTTAAGCTGCCTTTCCCTTTGACTTTGCGATTCAAGTCAATGCTTCAAAGTGGAGTTGATACCCGGGACATGGACGTTACCTGGGTGTCTTCACTCTCCTGGTATTTCCTCAACTTGTTTGGTCTCAGCAGCGTTTTCACATTGATTTTGGGAGACAACAATGGTAATATTTTCTCTATTTTTAATTGCATCATTGGAACGAGCCATTTTATTGACCATACAATTACATTAGCTGCTGGAGCAGGCGTGAATGATATGGCTGCTATGGGAGGTATGGCGGGCATGGCAAGCATGGCAACACCTGGACAGCCACAAGACTTCAACAAGATTTTCATGGCGGAGAAAGAGAACTTGATGATCACCTCACATGACTGGGAGCTGGAATCCATTGAGGAAAAAGTCCTCCGTAAGTATGGTAAATCCACTGGAATCACTGCCAGCAAAACTCCAAAGTCTCCGGAAATCAAGAAGGAATTGACTGTAAAGGATAAAATCAAAGCTGCTCAAAAAGCAAAGAAGCGATCATAGAGTAACATTACCAAAACCAAAAAAATAAAAAATTCCGGGCCATGTGACCTTTTGAGCATTGTCAACTTTGTCCGCGGGGTCATTCATTCTGTTCGAATCTCTTTTTCCTCCTTTCTATGGTTTTTGCATACTTGGCAGCACTATTACCCTTTCTTCCCTTTAAGCAGACCCCAATAACAACATCTTCTGTTCTCAGTCCCTATACCACTGAGTGGATTCATGCTTTAGAGCAACTTTACAACGTTTTTCCACACTCATCCAACTCTACAAAGTCAGACGCATGCCTATTTGATATCCCACAGTTCAACTGTACTTCATTTTACTGGGACGATGGTATAGCAAAGAGAGATGTTCGACATTTGCGCCCTCAGGTGAGACACTATCATTTGCACCTCCAAATATTGGTCATGATGATGGAAAGCTGATTAGGCGAAATAGGATATCAAAGCTGTCATATCTATCGGAGATAGTATATCGGCTGGCTTCGGTATGCAGACAGGTAAAGTACTCAGCAACCGCCTCCTTGATTTCTTACCACAGTATATGATCGAAACTTACAAATGCCACCAGCGAGACCTCCCTTCGGGACCGTCTGGGAGTACCGTGGAAAAGTTTTCAGCTCTGGATCCGATCCCGATGAGTACACCATTGCGAATTTTCTGTCGAGTTATACGGATACTAAAGGTGGACCAGCTGGTATTACTATGCCATTGGCGAGAGGAAAAGGACTCAATGGTGCAGTAAGTCATTGGAAAAACAACTTCTGAATCCCTGGTATAATGCATGAATCCCGAAATTTTACCTTATTTGTATTGATAGATAAGTGGCGGCGTGGTGCAAACGTTGGACGAGGAAGTGACTAGACTGGTACATCAATTGTCACATAAGGAATACACAGATATACGAGATGACTGGAAACTGATCACAGTATTAATTGGTGCCAACAATTTGTGTGGATTATGTGCGGCGCCATCGACGGGCTTGCCAGATCAAGCCACTGCTGACGCTTTCGAACATCATTTAAGGCTGGCCTTGGAACGATTGAGAATCGAAATTGGACATACTTTTGTCAACTTAATGGCTATGTTTAGCGTAAGTATTTCTTATTTGCATGAATTAATTTTTGACATTTGGCTGACATCGGACAACTTTTGCTTGTCAGGTTTCGGTAGTGTATGACGCCGCGCGGGGCGAGCAATATTGCGAGTTCTTGATGGACAAGTCAAATATGTATATCTGCCCATGTGCTCAGGGTACGGATGAAGATCGAAGAGGTATCTATCTATTTGCCAAATGCGTGAAGCCACTGGAACGCCACTCCTCTAATCATTTCGTTCTTTATAGCGGCCGATGACATGGTGAAAGAATATAATCTTCGTATGTATAAAGTGGCCGAAGAATTTCAAATGTATGATGACTTCACGGTAGTGGTGCAGCCAGCATTGACGGCGTTTGATGTTGCAAAGTACAAACAAGCATATTTTAGTGGAATGGATTGGTGAGTGCCTTGTCCCACCATCTGGGAACATGCGGAGAAGACCTGTAACTTATTTTTGTTGGCGCTTACAGTTTCCATCCCAACCTCTGTGCAAATCAAATAATGGCCATTGCTTTATGGAATGTTAGTGTTTCTCGAAAACTAGGATGAAATTATTTTTTACAGTTTAACTGATTTTTATTTTTATTTTTATTAGAATATGTTCTCGACAGAAAAGGATCGACCCGTAGACGCTAGTGAAATCAATATCAATTGTCCAAGCGCGTACGACTATATCCAATAGCTGCTCAGACGTTACACAGCCATTTTGTACCATCGTACAAGAACTAATAATATATAAAAAATGAATCCCAATCCATCTTAAGCTATTGTATCTTCTCTTGGCTGCCAATGTTTCGTACAAAGTCGACTGTAAACGACCCGGTCATTACCTCGTCCCTGGATTCCGGTAAGGCATCTATCGTACGCAGGGCAACCGAACCAACGTTTTCGTCTCCATCTACACCTCAATCAGTCGCTCGAGGAGAGGATTACTTTACCATGGCCAACCATTCCAGTGGTACTCTGAATGGCACACCGGGGCGTATGATGCAACGCGAAAATTCGCAGTCTTCCTTTGGATCGGGCATGGCATCTATTCGCATGTCATCTGACGTTGCATCTAGCCAGCCCAATCTCTCACAGGAGGCGTTTGAGGTGGTGGATCTACAAGCGAATTCAAACGGACATGCTCAGTATGACTTCCACAAGTCTTTACCCGAAGCACCAACGGAAACATCACAAGATGTCACAGTTGAAAGCATGACAGCGGTGCTTGCGGCTGCTGTTCAAATGTCCACCAATCCCGGCAAAAGTCTCTCAAGTTTGTCGCTAGGATCTGCATCCATTGTGCCATCTACCACTCCACCAGCAGATCCCAGGCCTTCACCTGGCATCAGCGTTAGAACCTCGAGATTATTCAGTTTTAGCGCTAAAAAACCTGAATCTTCTCCTGCCTTATCTGAGAGTGTCAGCACCCCTACATCTGCGTCATCAGGAGCTTCACTGGATTTATCAGGGGCCACCCCTCCATCTCGCTTCACATTGTTCTCCCGCAGGTCGGGTAACAATGTTCCAACCAAAGAAAATAAGATAACGGAGAACGAGGATGAAAACGGCATGAAGGAGCTGGAATATCGTGGTATAACGGTTAAAGAGGTAACTTGGTGTTCGGTGATTTGGGCAATAAGTGCTTGTGCTAACATAGATAAATCATGTAGATCAAGGGTACTCTCAAAACCATGGTGATTCCCGATAACGTGAAAAACCCAATGCCAGAATCCAAGATTCAACGTCCAGGGTTTGCTCGGTAAGATTTTCATCTTGTAGATCCGCTGCATATTTTTCACAACACTAACATTATCCCAATTAGTGTCATTTACTAAATACCATAGGATTGCCTGAGACTGCAATATCCCATTTTATATCTGTTGAAACTTATTCCTTGAAATGTATACCATTCCGTTCATTTGGCCTGTATAGAACACAATCATATAAATAACATTAGCGTTCAAGCTGCGTATTTGAAAATCAATTTCTTTTATTCTTCGTCGGTATATGTACATGAACGGCGCTGTAGTATTCATGGCGACGGTCGATTAATCTTCATCTTCATCTGCTTCGTCCATCTTTTGCGCTGCTTCAGCGTCAGCAACAGCGTCAGCAATGCCTGTTCCAGTCTTTGAATCAGACTTGAGGCGTTCACCTAAATCGATAGTCATCATGTTAGTATGCACAGTACGACTCTCATAAAACCCATGGCTGTATGCACGCAAACACGTGCTCATTCGCGAGTACTTACGAATAATCTCAGCAATGGCTCGTTGCGTTCGTTTATCTAAAGTTTCCAACTTCTTTTCGACATCCCGCTTTAAATCCCAATTAGCACGTTTTGGTGCCAGACTGAAAAGGTCCTATAGATGCTAACGTCAGTAAATGAGTTTGCGTCAAATCACAGTAATCAAACAGTTCCACGTACTATTTCTTCTTTATGCATACGCTCAGCTTCCTCCAATGCCTCCTTAGTAATATTCCTTGTTTCTTGTTCAACGGTGTTTTTGATATCATCAGGAGTTGCTATACTCGTGTTCTTTTGTAATTCCTCATCCGTTGGTGTGTAATTTCTAAATGAAAGCTCGGTTCTAACAAGATGGCGAAGGTTGATTAGTTTCCCTGTCAACAAGCGGGATTGATACAATGATCCTTACTTTTCTCCGTTGGTTTGATCTTTGGCTTCTGATTGAAGCTTTCGCTTACGCAGAGCTTGCAGTCTTTGTTTTCGTTTTTCAGCTTCAGCTTCCATGGGGAAATTAGTGTGAAGAGAGAGACGAGACAAAAAATTAAAAACTGGCTGTCTTTCCAGCCAGTTTGATTGTGGCAAATTGCACGTCACTCCTTCCCCGTCCCAACGTGCGCTACCGAACGCTTTCTATCGCGCCGCTTCCTCTATTTAATACAGTCGAGCGACTAATACATGGTGTCGTTGAAGGAGATTGGGCAGGCTATAGCCTCTGCTCTTCGAAGCACACCACAAAACGATGCACAGGAAGTGCTGGATCTCATAGATCTTTATTTGGATCAACAGCGGTCGCAGCCAACTGCGACTCCGTCATTCGGCGATCCTGGAGCAATTGACAAGCTGTCAGCCGAATTACTACATATATTGAAAACAGAAATACTAGCTGATCCAACAGTGACCATTGTGTCCATACAGCCTGTCACAACTAAAGTTCAGACGAAACATTACGTCTTGCTACGAATAGTCCATCAGCTACTCCCTGTCTTTGGAGTCAACCGAATACTCAACGATTGGTGGCCCAACGCACTCAAGCCTGTTCTTCAGAACTCGCATTATTCCAAATCATCTAAAGACGAATCTATCAAAATTGCCGCCGATGCTTTAATATTAGAGGACCAAAACTCTGAGTCCATTAAGAATAATGTATTTCTCAACCTGGTCATTAATGACTATCTTCAATGGTCAAACAGACAGCAACAAGATAAATTGGAAGCACTTGAAGCTCTCGACATGCCAAGTGAAGTTGATGATACCAGCAGAATGAAATCACAGCATCAAACGTTACTTGATCAGGAGCAGGACGAGTGGTCGAAAAACCTGTCAGCCATCATGGTCGCATTTGGAACGGCTAGAACCAAGGTATTCATCATAACATGAATAGTATGTCAATGGAAAACGAAAGATTGCTTATAATCCCCATTTACAGAGTTTCTTTCTGCTCGTTGAGGATTACTTTATACAAAGTCAGTATCGCCTACAAATCATTTACCTCATCAGCGCTTTTATTCCTCGCAAGGTATGTTACTTTTTGGAATTTTATTGACTCACACTTGGAGGGTTCTGTTTTCTAAACTACGATACTGTTTTAGAGGACGCATATTCATGACATATTACAAACACCATTGTTTGACTCCATGCTAAAGTCCTTGATGGTAATTGATCAAATCTATGCAAAACGTTATCATTGAACCCGAAATGATGCTAACACCTTTACACAAACATTCAGTATGATAACTCCACAACTCTTATTGCCATTTCTGTCACCAACCTTATTATGCTTCTACCTCGGATATGTGCCTACCTTTCGCCTTTTTTACCAAAGCTGTTCTACATTTTCGCACGTGCCGTTTGCTGGGATCAGCTGCGTGACTTTAGACAAAATAGTGGTAGTACACAGGATGCTAGCTTGGCGCCACGAGAAGCATCATCCAAGAATATACAGATTGATGGCTGGGATGTGCTTGGTAAGGCTGAAAAGAATGATTCGATGAGTTAACATGGCATACACTAAACATCAGTATAGATTATACTTTCTCGAAATTGGCCGCACCTCCGTCAAACCCGAGAACAGGTGCATTTTTTACCTCACTATATGGCCTATATCCATGCAACTTCACGTCATTCCTTCATGCTCCGTATGCGTACTTTGGAAGAAACGAATTCAATTTACCAGAACAATTTGACGAAGATACCTTTCGATCCCGAATTATAGTAAGTCGATTGATCACCTTTAATCAATATGCTATACTCTTAAAATCGCTAATTCTTGTTACGTACCAGCCCCAAGTTAATAGACATATGCTTCACCCGAACCTTGTTGTCATGGATGCCTCAACTGAGCTTGTCGACCATTCGAGATGGATGAAGCTTGAGCCGCCAGATGTCATGGCCCAGATTATGAGCTTAGATCTTACGAATGCAGCATCTCGAGTTGCCTTTAATGAAGAAAACTCTTCAACTGCTCATATAACATCTTGGTTATTTGAAGAACAAGTCCGTGCCGAAGCGGCCGGTGGATCGAAAGATGTGAAAAGCGAACCTGTGCTGACTCGTCCCCATCAGGACAAGGTAGAAGATCCACCGATAAACGCCCCTACTCAGAACCAAAATAAGAAAATGAAGGCAGTTTCGATTGCTAATGTGCTTAATGTTCATAAGGCGTTGAAGAGCGGTGCAGAAGTAGTTGTAGGCGACGACGTTTGGGTATGATTGAGTTTCATTTATTACTTGTGAATTTCAATATGATGTGATAAGTAACCTTATGATCTTTACAATTTTAAGGAATCTGGCCTTGAACACTGGCCTTCTTCAGCAGAAGGATCGCCAAATCCAGACGATATGACGGTATCGGAAGGGGCACCTACACCAGCACCAAACTATATGATGGCAGTGGAAGATGGCACATCTTCTTCAGAACAGAAGCTTCTCATTGCAGCTCTGAAAAGAGAAGTGTTGTTACTGCGAAACGAGTTGAACTTTGAGATGTTCCTGAAACAACAACATCTACAACATATTGGCAGGTTACATCGGGAACACGTGATGGATATCTCTGTTGAAGCTGAAAGGCAACAAATGGTAAGATAAAGAAAGTCCATATGGTGGTAGATAGCTGACAATGGTTATTAATTCCCAAATTTCAGTACAATGCCACAAGGATGTTGCAACAGCAGCTTCAGCGCACCACCACAGCCTTAGATAAACTGAAGGCTGAAAATGCAACCACCAAAGTGAGGCATATTGAATGGGAAGAAGAGCAGTCCAAGAAGTTACGCGACTATCGCGAACAGCGAAAGCAATGGCAAATGGAAATGGCCAAAGCAAGAGAGCAGGTTGCCGAGTTTGAAACTATTCTTAAAGTCCAAGATGGCCAATTGGAACAAGCTCGGAAGAGGTATTTATTTGTTATCGTAAACATAACGGCACCTGGTTTTTATTTACTGATGTGTTATTATCAGAGTATTTGATCTCGAAAGCGAGCTGGAGTTCCTGAGGCCTACTCTAGTGACTGTTCAAGAGTACGAAACCGAAATAGATCAATTGACAAAGCAATTAGCGCTGTGGGAACAAGATACCGGGACTATAAAAACGCAAAAGCAATACATTGAAACCCTACTTTCGCGATGGCAGGCTACTGAGAATATTCTCGAAAGCTACCGAGAGAGTGAACAAGCCGCCAAGGCTACATTGAGGTACATATACCCTGGTGCTCTATCTACCAACCATCAGGTTACAGAATGTGCGTTAACACTTTCTTTTCATATTAGTAAAATGCAACTCAAATACAACGAAATGGAGGCAACTTTATCAAAAATAGAACAATTCAACGAAAAGAAGGCTCTGATATCGTCAAAGGAGGTAAGAGTGGCTTGATGCGTGATGCAAAGAAACCGGGATACGTGACTAACATATTATTGTAGTTGGCTAGCTCTCAACAATCCGAAGTCCAAAAGCTACGGCAGAAGTTGGAGAGTCTCTTGGAAAGGAACGAGACATTGGAGGTAGGATTTTTGACGTTTTTTAAATCTTTGCACTTTGAGACCTTACTCACCACGACACCCTGGTAGTTGGAGAAGCTCGATCTGCAGGCTAAGTTGGAGCATACTTCTCATGATCAATCGTGATCCTATTCATAGTAATAGCGCTTGTGTTTAACAATCGGTTAGCCTATAGCGCGCACCTCCTTTACCGGCGCAAGGGATGCGTAGGCCACCGTCCCGTGCATTGGGAAACAAATAAAAAAATCTCGTATGTAAAGAGCGCCATGACGTATTTTCGTGCCTTTGTTCGCTGTTTCTTTTCAACTCATTGCATGGCTACCGAAAAACCATCACCAGGGGCAGACGACAGCAAGGATGTCAATAATGTCTTGTCATCGTCTGTAGCCGGAGCATCATACCTCATCTTACTACAGCTTGCTTCTCGCATGCTGACTTTTGCACTGCATCAGATCGTTGTTCGTTACTCGTCAGCTGAAACTCTCGGTATCGCCTCCGTCAAGCTAGAGTTACTACTCTCGACAATCTTATTTTTGAGCCGAGAGGGGTTCCGTTGCGCCTTGTTACGCGGAGGTAACTCTCAAACTACCCAAGAAATCAAATCCGAGAAACCTGTATCCAAGGATGCTGTTTTGGTCTCATCTGCTGAAGGTCAGGTGCAGAAAATAACAAATCTCGCCTATGTACCAATGATTATAGGTCTAGTGACGACATTGACAGCATGCGTGTACTACCTCTCTAGCATTGACGACGAAACCGCTCTAAAGTATCCATTCTATCGCACATCCATTGTGTTATTCGGCCTATCTGCATACTGCGAGCTGATCATCGAGCCATTGTATATCATGGCTCTCAACAACCTCTACTTCAAATTGCGTGTATCTGTTGAAGGCATCTGTGTTCTCGTACGATGCGTGCTTACCTTTGGATTAACTGTTCTTGGATCCAATGGATCAGGCACAAACCGTTATGGTGTGCTCGCTTTTGCCGTGGCCCAGTTCGCTTACAGTCTTGTCATGGTATGCGGATACGCTGGGTTCTTCATCAACAAAGTCAGAAATGGGCAGATCAATGGCAAGACCACCTTACCCAGAAAATTGGTGGCTGTCAACGAAGATGGAACGTGAGTATGCACCGAGATGTATATGAAATGATTCAGGAGTACTCAACTTTTCTTCTATAGCACAAGAACATTCTGGTTCGACAGAGAGCTGCTCGACTTGTCTGTCACTCTAACGAAACAGTCACTCTTGAAGCATGTATTGACGGAAGGCGACAAAATGCTGGTGTCCGCACTTAGTTCGGATAAGGATCAAGGAGTGTATGCTTTGGTTGTTAATTATGGTAAGGGATTGAGGCAATTTATGACGCCATTCGAAAGACACGACCAGGGCTATCATTTATGTTAACATCTATTGTCTTTGCGAAGGTTCTTTGATCGTTCGTATTCTTTTTGGCCCATTGGAGGAGACGGTCAGAACACTGTTTTCCAAGCTTTTGTCTGATATTGATGATCAGTCATTGACAAAGTCGCAAAACCGGGTGCTCGAAACCTCTGCTCGCATCCTTATCACCATTTTCAAGTTCCATATTCTCCTCGGCCTCATATTCATATGTTTTGCGACAAACTATACAGCTACACTGATTGATTTGCTGGTCGGCTCGGCATGGTCTCAAAACACCAATGCACCATTAGTCCTTTCCTTCTATTGTGCATATGTTCCTGTCATGGGTATCAACGGAGTAAGCGAAGCTTTTGTTCAAGCAGTGGCAACGGAGCAGCAATTGGCTAGGCTGAGCAAGTTCATGATCGTCTTCTCGCTCATATTTGTGTCTTCTGGTGTGCTCTTCATGCACTTTATGCATCTTGGTGCCATCGGTTTGATTTTGGCGAACATTGTAAATCTTGGATCTCGCATTATATATAGCTGGATCTTCATTCGCAAATACTTTTTGGGCAAACGTGGGCAAGATGTATCCATGTTACCTCAAATGATCACCGTTCGAAACTGGTTCCCCAGCAAAGTTGTCTTATTAGCGTTCGCGTCAGGATGGGCCGTGACCAGGCTGTCCGAAGAAATAATAGGTTGGACAACGTTTCGCCAGAAGATTATGCACATTGCTGTTGGAGGAGTGGCGGCTTTGTTCGCACTGGCATCAATGTAAGTAACAATGGAAGCTCTTTGAATTGTAGATATCCGTTACTGATCGATGAAATTTTTTGAATTATTCAGTTGGTGGAAAGAGAAGGTCTTCTTACAAGACATTAAGAATATAATTAGAAAAGACAAGAAACAAGATTAGACATTTTTTCTTCCTCATATATACCCTTAAATTACCATACAATATACATTTCATGGTTATACTCTACATGATTCGCTTTGCAGTACCTTTGTAAAATTGCCAGTAGCCACAGCAGCCACACTGTGGCTGGAAGATTTATATTTTTTTGATGAGGCTCATAACGAAAGTTGTTCCTAACTGCCTTTGACGATTGCGTGAATTGAAGGACACATTACAGACATTCGTCGTCTCTGAAATCCTCTATGAATCCTCTTTGGAACAGTACCAAGCTCTGTTCCCTGACACATTTGCATATGTAAGGTACTCCTGTATTTTAGGTAATGCCTGGTTACTGTTCTGACACTATTCCAACCCAAAGGCACAAAGTTGCACATGCCGGGCTATTGCAAAGACAGCCTATACAGTTGGCGACAGTTAGAAGTGGTTCCATTCTAGCCTCCATCAAAAAAAAGTTTGCGAGGTAAATAGCTTTCGACAAAATTGATTGACCCCAGTGCACAAGTTCCGAGAAGATATTAAGCTGTAATTTATCAACGACAGAGACGTGCCACCACCATCCCCTAGGCAAGACAGCGTCTCGACAATACATCATGGATACAAACGCATAGATGAATATAAATGGATTGAGGATATCAACAACGGGGCAAGTATCCGAATAAGCAAAGAATATTAGACGCGACTGTTGTACAATGCATCATATCAGGCTGACAACACTTCTATCATTGAGCAGGCTGTATGGGAGCTGATTCAGAAAGAGAATGAGTAAGTGATTGCCTTGCTTTAATTTCTTGTATAATTGACTTTTATTGAAGGGCTCTATAGATATTCAAAACATATGTTGAAGAACACATCATTTTTGCAAAGAGTGTTACGCAGAGTATGTACTAGTTCCATAGACACGGTCCCCGACATAAGCAGATCACTAATTCGTCCCTAACAACACTTTTATTAATAACAGGAGATGCAAAAGATACTACATACACCAAAGCTTCTGCCTCCATTATCAACACGAGCACATGGGTACGAATATTACTCTAAGACGTCCAAAGCGGGGATGGTGTACTGTCGCAAGCTGATAGGGCATACTGAAGAGGTAACCATTACCAAACGTTGTTACAGCAGATGTTTGTTTTCTCCCAATAACCATACGCCCTGAACTATAGGAAGTTCTGCTTGACTCCAAGTATCTTAGAATGACAAATTTATCTATACGCAAAGTGCTATTGTCACCGAATCACGGCATCTTCGCATACCAAACTGAGAGGGAAGGAGAGGAGGTTGGAAATCTTCATTTTAAGGACCTTTCTGGCGCCATGAATTTGAAGGTTTGCACACAATTGACTATGCTGTTTTCTGCACTCATATGATTGACACTATAAACTTTACCTACTCAGGGCGATATTTTGGAAGATATCTTCAATTTTGTGTGGGCTAATGATAACAAGACTGTGTATTACACTGTTACTAGTGACCAACTTCGACCCAACAAGGTGAGATCCAAGAAACTGAATTTACCCTATTATTTTATCCGGACAGACCTTCATGGCTAATATTTTGCTGTCAATGTGATAAAGGTCTACGCGCACATAATAGGAACGTCTCAAGAAGAAGACATCCTCATTTATGAAGATAAAGATGAAACAACATTTGTAGACATTTCTAGCACAAAGGATATGGTGAGCTAACAGCCTGCAAAGGTACATGGCATGAAACTTTTGATAACCTTGTCCTTTCAACCCGTAGAAATATATCACGATCAACGCAAACTCGTTATCTTCATCTGAAGTCCGGCTAATAGACGCCTTACACGATTATTCGGACGGCCAACTACCCTCATTACAACTAGTACAAGGGCGCAAAGAGAACTTGGAATATTTTGTTGATCACCATGACAACCAGTTATATGTTCTGACAAACGCTGGAAATGCTAAAAACTTTAAACTAGTCACAGCTGGTCAAGACAAGCCTGATATGCAACATTGGAAAGATTTGATAACATTATCTTCAACCGAGAAAATAGAGGACGTCGATCTGTTTAAAAATCGCATTGTACTATATGGAAGGCGCGATGGATTACCCATGATACTTTGTTACGACTTGAAGTTGGGAACCAAGCTTGAAGTAGACTTACCAGAACGATTTTGTATCGTCCATCCCGGAACAAACTTAGTATGTGAAAGGAAAACCGATATTAAGGGTGTTAAGAAATTCAAATGATGCTAATTTGTATTCTCGTCAGGATTTCGATACAGACACCTTTAGATTTTCTGTTACATCGCCCTACGAGCACGAATCAACCTGGGAATACAACATGGATAAGAAGACGCTTCGATCGGTGCGAGTGCATCCCATCCATAGTAGGTGTTATTACCTCACCGAAGGTCTCCAATGACTTCATACTAATTCCTCCGATAGAATTTGATAGAAAGAAGTATACATGCTCGCAAATACATGTCGAATCACATGATGGAGCACAGGTCCCTGTGACCTTACTGCATCAGAAAGACCTCAAGCTGAATGGAAAAAACCCAGTGTTGATGCGTTCCTACGGAGCATATGGTATAACCACCGATCCAGATTTCCGAATAGAAAACTTTTCCCTCTTGGAAAGAGGATGGGTGATTGCCTTACCCCATGTCAGGTAAATTATTGCAGGTAACTGTGGAAATCGGAGGAGACAATCTTCTCATTTCTAATTTGAAATCTACTCAAACCCTCATTTATACAGAGGTGGAAGTGAGCTTGGTCGAGATTGGTATGAGAATGGCAAGCTTCTCCACAAGAAAAACAGCTTCAAAGATTTCATTGCTGTTGCTGAGCACTTGATTAACAAAAACCTCACATCATCCAAGCTTTTAGCAGCCATGGGCACTAGTGCAGGTGGATTATTAGTTGGCGCTATGGTTCATATGAGGCCAGAGTTGTTCAAAGCGATCGTGCTTCGAGTTCCTTTTGTGGATCCTCTTTCGGCCATGCTTAATCCTGACCTTCCGCTCACTCAAGTTGAATATCCAGAATGGGGTAATCCGACTGATGATAAAGCCGATTACGAAAACATTGCTAGCTACTCACCATACGAAAATATCATCGGCACCAGTGCAAATAGCTATCCTTCTGTGCTATTGACCGGTGGTCTTAAAGACCAGAGAGTTCAAGTATCTCAACCCCTAAAGTACATATCAAGGCTTCGACGAGAAATAGAGCATTCAAATGCTGTAGCGTTATGTCGAATTGATACGGATCGTGGTCATTTCGGAGGAGGAGGGGAGCAGGAGGCTCGATTGGACGAAGCAGCAGAAGAACTAGCTTTCCTCATATCAAATGTACAAAAGTAGAATATTATAGAAAGCCATTGTTGTGGTGTGATTATATTACAATTGAAAATAATGCAAATGATTCTAATTGGATCTATGAATACAAAGGGTGCGACGGTACATTTTATACTACTTCAGTCATTATTTTAGAGTGACGTTCACGCTGCTCCTTTCTTGCCTGCAATTTGGCCAGCTTCTTTTCCTGTCTCCTGCTAGCTGACATGTCTTTATCAAAGTCCCTGGATTCGGAAAAGAAGCGTTCCAGCGCCTCCGGGCTAACATCGTCAAGTGTATATTGGCCAAATTTGCCAAGTCGGTATTGCTTTAAGAAATATTTTGCTGCCATAGTCAAATCCAAATCTCCTCCTTTGACAACTGCACCTATTCGGCGAGCAACTGATTCAAGTAAAAGGTTGCAATCATTGGTCGGTCCATCAGGTACTCTGAATTGAGTCACATAGTCATGGTTACCGAATTGATTGAGGCGATACAGTAGATAGTCTACCATGACTTGTTCATCAGCAAGATGATCACGAATGCCACCTGTAACAGCCACCTTGAGTGACTCTACAGGTTGTGGAATATGTGGTACCATGACTCCAGGTGTATCTATCAGGTAAATTGTAGGATCTTCAAGCACCTTGATGGTTCCAACGACATTCCGAGTGATGCCAGGCTGCGCTCCTGTAGGAGCGGCTTTGCCCTTGCCAACGCCCAATCGTCGCAGTGAATTAATCAAAGATGATTTACCGACATTTGGCATGCCTACTACCATGACAGTAAGCATAGGTATTTTGTCGGCATACGTTGATGCTCGATTAAGTATGCGACGAACTCCAGCGTCTGTATTGGAACTTGTAAACAAGACAGGTGTATGAGGAGAGTATCTTGAAAATGCGTCGAGTAGTGGCGCTTTAGAGCTGGGATCTGCTAAATCGAACTTGTTGTAAACGATCATTCTTGGCTTTCTACCTATTGTTGCTTCAAAGTTGGGATTGATAGACGACAGTGGAATACGAGCATCGCGGACTTCGACAATGAGGTCCACTGAATTGAGTCTTTCGGAAATGACACGAAGGCCTTTCGCCATATGTCCTGGAAACCAGTTAATGACCCGATCGTAGAGAAATTTCGTTCTAGGGACGAATGGAGAGGTCATATTGAAACGAGCTATGACTGTCAATAGCAGCAGACAATTAATTTCAAGAAAAGAAAAAAAAAAAAGTTGGTACTTCCAAGGGTCACGTGTAGTGGTTGGCCCTTTCAATCAATTTTCTCGGCTTTTCCATACCTCCTTGCCTGATCTTCGATTGTCCATTACAACTGTATACCCAAGATCGTTCATAATGTCCGGCTCTGAACAAAAAGGAGCTGACAATTCACAGTGGGATAGCAATGCAGCTGCTGCAGCAGCTGGAGATAACTCTTCATATGACTGGAGCCAATACTACGCTCAGCAAGGATACGACTATAGCCAATACAATGGCTACTACGATCAATCACAGTACAACGGCTACTACGACCAAACAGCATACAATAACTATTATTACCCTTCCACAGCTACATCAGGCGTTGGTACGCCATCTTATGGAGACGCAGGTACGCCTTCTGTACCAAAAGAAGGATTACCTGAACCAATCTCTATAGAAGAACTCAACAGAGTCAGTAATCGAACAAGAGGAAAGAAGCCATCCAAGATCGTAAGAACTGCAGGAGGAGAAACTTGGGAGGATTCAACGCTGACTGAATGGGATCCAAACGACTTTCGATTGTTTGCAGGAGATCTTGGCCCAGAAGTGGATGATGATATGTTGACCCGTGCGTTCTCGAAGTTCCCTTCATTTCAAAAAGCAAAAGTCGTAATGGACAAGCGAGCACAAAAATCAAAAGGATACGGATTCGTCAGTTTCAACGACGCAGATGACTTTGTCAGAGCTTGGAAGGAAATGAATGGTAAATATGTCGGCAATCGACCTATCAAGCTCCGCAAGAGTACTTGGAAAGAACGTAATCTGGATGTACGAGCAAAGAAGGATAGTATTCGCGCTACGCCTTATTCTAAGCCACGGTAGACTCGCTTTTTCTAATTTAAAAAACATCAACAACTGTAAATGACATACTTGCTAGAAGCAATGAAAAAACGCGTGCGCTTAATAAAAGTAGACATTTCATACTTCATAAGACTTGGGTCCACTTGTTAGAATAGAAGTTGTAAATGGAAAAATAAGACTCACAGTCAAAGCAATCAAAGACAACTGTGTCTGAAGAACATGTGTTGGCAGCATGCAAGCTGTTGTCAGCTGCATTTCATGATTGTCGTTTTTCGAGGTATATTATTGTCAATGTTGCTATTTTTCCCATTTAGGCTGCGTGACAGACCGATGGAGTCCTGCGGTGAGTAGCGGAATAGTATCTATTAAAAGCAATTCGATTGACTCGACAACCTGCTATCTCTAATGTACAATGGAAAATGTCTTTTAATAGTAAAAACATGGGCCCAATTGACCAACTACACTGCAGTGTATTGGTTATATTCTTAAAATAATAATGAATTAGACTTAAGAAAACGATAAAGGTGAAGAGGTTCGTGACGGTTGCTTGAGAGGAGCGCGACTCTCTTATTTTTTGATTGTAATGCTGTTCAGACATACGATATGTCATCTCGTCAACACGCGCCTTTGGGTTTTTTTTCTGGAGGCGACGTCAATATCTGTGAAGAGCGGAAATTTGGGAAATTACTGCATCAAAATATCCCTCAACTACCCCCCCCTGTATACGGTATCGAATGTGCTACAGAAGCTTTGTGCACAATTTAGTACGTGTCAGCTTCAAGAAACTATCTCATATTTCATTACTGTACCTAAAGTACATTAAGATACGTCTTTGTTTCATGTTTTTCTAGTCACAGGAAATTGCTCTGCGCAAGCACTGTGAGTATGAGTAATGAGAAGGATGAGTAATGAGAAGGATGAGTGCTGGTGTCAGACCTTAATAAGTGCTACTAGCAATAACTGGCCCGGTTAGATGACCTACACGTGAACCATGCCGTCTCGTGCATTGCATCCACAATGATAAGGGCTTTTAGCAGGACTTTACGGCAACAAGGGTGGATGAATGCTCTTTAAGCCCTCCGAGAGTATTGATGCCGCTTTACTAGGGTAGCTTGAAGAGTGATTCATTGTGACAGGAAAGTGACTACTTACAGTTCCGCGGGCAAGCCCGAAGCTGTCTCCCTGATAGCCTTAAAATGACATTTTCATAGCGTCATCCAGCACTTAAATTCGATTCGTGGCCTGAACGCAGTTACTAGAAAGAAATAATGCCCAACTTGGAATAGAGCTCTCTTTTAACCGACTTCCTCCGCTTTTTGCTACAGAGAAGGGAAAGTAAGTACATCATGTCACGAGAATTTTTTCAGTGTCTGGTTGGCAAAGAAAAAGCACGTGGTTGACTCATTGATACGGTGAACAGATAACCGGTTGGGGGTCCAGTGATCCTCGCCACTTCCCATAGATGTACTGCTGAACCTCTTCATATAAATAGACAACTCGTTTTCCACTTCTTCAATTCTCAACTTCTTCCACTATGACTTCTGTTGATATGACAAAACTCAAGGGTATACCCCACCTCATCAATGCCGAACCAAGTATTCCGTCTCCGCGGGACGAATCACTCGCAGATAAGCCTTGGGAGCAACTCTCAAAGCTACTTGCGCCGAAAATCCAGAGCCAAGCTAATTCAAAGGACAAGGCCAAGAACGTAGAACAACACATCGCTGACGATCAGTAGCAATCATATATCCAGATGTTTACTTTTTTTATATATAAACCAATTTGCAATTCGAGCAGCTTATACTTTCATTAATGGCAAAAGCTATAAGCATGCTGTACTATTTTCTCTCTGTTTGTGATTATATTCGTATTTGTCTTTTCTACATTCCAAACAAAGTAATTCAACGACCTTTAACATCATTTATGTCCATGTATACTATAATGAAGGAGATCGTTAGTAAAAGGTAGTAGACTGGTTGTTGGTTTTTGAGGACGTCGGACTTACCTGGGGACCACCGCCACCTTCGGGAACAGCCCAATCAATATTCTGGGATGGATCCTTAATATCACAAGTCTTGCAGTGAACACAGTTCTGAGAGTTGATTTGAAGTCGCTTTTCGCCAGGCTTAGTCTCATCGTCTACAAATTCATAAACGCCAGCTATTTCATAGGATAATGTTAGTCTTAAAAAAATAATCTTTTTTGATTTTTTTTTTTTGGTTCCGCGGGTGCATGGTAGTCAACATACCTGGGCAAAATCGTCCTTCAGGTCCATCAAAGACCTTGAGGTTTCTCTCTACTGGAATATCCTTGTTACGAAGACGAAGGTGGACAGGCTGGTTCTCAGCGTGGTTGGTACCGCTACGCGACACGCTTTCCAAAAGATCAAATGAAATGACTCCATCGGCCTTGGGGTATTCAATGGGCTTGCATTCTCTATCAGTGGCAAAACAGACAATCTTTTAATGCATGAGGTGTCGGATGAGCGCAGCGGGGTATCAACTTACTTTGCAGGCTTAAGAGCTTCCCAATCAGCCTTCTTATGCTTCCAGGTCCATGGCGCCTTACCCTTGAGAAGAACTGTGTCGAGACCAGACCAAGCCATGCCACCCCACATACCGAGTGGCCCGTGGAAACTTGGCTTAATATTACGAACTTCGTACAACTCCTTCCATACCCAAGAGTTCTTGATGTTCTCTTCATAAGAATCAAGGACCACTGGTCCAGATTCGTGAGGAGTAGCGCCGAACAAAGTATCATAAGCAGACTCAGCAGCAATCATACCAGACTTCATAGCTGTGTGAGTACCCTTGATCTTGGGCAAGTTCAAGAAACCGGCAGTACAACCAATCAAGGCACCGCCAGGGAAGACCAACTTGGGAATGGATTGGAAACCACCTTCGTTCAATGCACGAGCACCATAGGAGATGCACTTGCCACCTTCCAATACGTTACGAATGAATGGATGTTGTTTGTATCGCTGAAGGCGGAGTCAGTAAAACGAACTCTGTATGCGTTCAAGATGTGACCGTGGGAAAAGCGCGTAACTCACCTGGAACTCCTTGTAAGGATTCAAGTATGGATTCTCATAATCAAGACCAACCACAAAGCCAACAGCCACTAAGCGTCTTTCAGGTTCAAAGTGGTACATGAAACTACCTCCATATGAATGCATATCCATAGGCCAGCCAAGGGTATGGACGACCTTTCCAGGTTCGTGCTTTTCAGGAGTAACTTCCCAAACTTCTTTGATGCCAATACCATACTTCTGGGGCTCAGAGTCTTTTCGCAAATCGAATTTCTTGAACAAAGTCTTGGAAAGAGAGCCATGGCAGCCTTCACCCAAAAGTGTGACTTTAGCCTTGATACCCATACCACGTTCGTAGCTATCCTGAAAAGCCGCAATGAAAAGAAGATGTTAATAAATTTGAAAACAAAAAAAACGATGGCTATGCAACGCAACGAAATATAGGGTCGAATGGGGTTACCTTGGGTTCAAAGTTTTTATCCAAACCAACATCGTTAAGATAAACGCCTTCAACACTGCCGTCTTCACCGTACATGATTTCACTAGCAGCAAAACCGGGATAAATTTCGACGCCTAATTCTTCAGCTTGCTCGCCCAACCACTTGACAAAGTTGCTAAGAGAGACAATGTAGTTGCCCTTGTTGTTCATTTGAGGAG
This sequence comes from Umbelopsis vinacea, assembly GCA_016758895.1. Taxonomy (NCBI): domain Eukaryota; kingdom Fungi; phylum Mucoromycota; class Umbelopsidomycetes; order Umbelopsidales; family Umbelopsidaceae; genus Umbelopsis; species Umbelopsis vinacea. Next base: position 1,879,649 of record JAEPRA010000001.1, on the reverse strand, counting down.
GATGTGGAAGGGGGATGGACGAGGAAGGTGTCAATAGTCTCATACTATCAGAAGACACTGGCTGATTGAGAGGAGCGCCTTTTTCTTTCCAATCAGGAATCAATTCATTGAGGGCCCTTGGCTCAATAACAGCTCCAGAAAGAATATGAGCACCAATTTCGCCAGCCTTTTCAATCAACATGACACGACATTCTTGACCGGCTTCATTGGCGAGTTGCTTCACTCGAATGGCGGCGGAGAGACCGGCAGGACCACCACCAACAATGACTACATCGGTTTCATCAATAAAACGCTCTGCACGACGCGGATCGTCTTCTGGGAGTGAGTTGATGTCGATTGGGGAAGCAATGGAGCGACATGCTGTTGTTGACAGGGCCCTGGGAGTTTGAGTCAAAACAGCAGGACGAAGAGCAACTCGAGTGATCAGACGAGAAGCCAGCATAGGACGTAAAGTCGCAGCCATCCTACGACCAGTGGCCCTCATTGACAGTAACGAGGAAGCCATGTTTAATATGAGAGTGGGGAAGAAGAAACAAAAAGGTTCAGACTCAATGAATTTCCACAAAATCAATTTTAATGACATAAAATATTAGGTCCAACAGAAATTTTCACATGCTATTAAACCTTCAAGTTAACTATTCCCAATCACTGTCTTCCTCATCATCGTCCTTTGGAGCAGATACAAGACTGGCTTCAGTTGTACTGGAAGCTGATATGTTTGAGAACTCTGTGTCAGAAGTAACTCCAGTAGGTAGGGCAGTTGATGTGGAAGGGCTATCAGGCTGCAGCGTATTGCTCTTCTCATTGCTTGCTCCTTCACCCTCCTCGTCTTCTGAATCCCACTTGAAGTCCGCATCATCCTCCTCATGAGCATCTGCCCCTAGTAAGAAGCGATGGAAATGAAAAGTAAGCAAATTTATCACATTAGATCAAAGAGGAGATCTATGATTCATTTTTCACGTCGGAGCTTACTCACCTTGAACAATCTGCCGCCGTTTCTCATCCTCTTGATCAATCTTCCAAACTCGGTAGAAATACCGTTGCCAAAAATCATTGTATGAGACTTGAACAGGAACTATAATGATAACACGCTATTGTTTAGAAACAACGTAATGCCCGGTCAAAATTATCGAGCTTGCGTATTTACCCAGTTCATCCATTACTTGTCTAAGTTCAGGGTATTCTTCCAATAGCTTGGCGATTTCATCTGTATATTCTTCAACATTGAATCCAGCAACGAATGTGTGATATATCTTGCTCTCTTCATCGTCTTCTTCCGTTTCTTTGACAGGTGGTTCCAAGTAAACCGAATGATCCGTTCGCAACTCAGCTAGTATCGTCTCCTTGCGAGAGGCACTAAATGTATTTTGTCAGTCACAAACGCTTCGCTGCTACCAGGAAATGATCATTTATACATACAATATCCGTTTTCCACCGGCATTGTTCTCTGTAGATTTCGATGCAAATTCATTGTCTTCGTCGTCAACGGGGGCAACCACCGTGATAGCTCTGCTTAATGCCTGAACTGCATCTGTTCCGAATTTCTCCAAATACTGCTCTGCGAATTTAGATCCCACTGCAAGCTCCTCTCGAAGTTGCTGAATATTAATGTTTCCGGGTAAATGAATAGATTCCATGTTGGTTGGCAAGTTGCTCAGTGTGTGTTGTAGGCCATCTCTCATCCGATCGAGGTTGACCGTGTTAAGCTTGGAAAGGCTTTCACGTAGAGAAGCGAATTGTGCGGCAGATACCTCAAACAGATTGAAACCTTTGCTTGATTCCCCGTTGGTTTGTTCTTGATCTTTGTCAACTTTTTCTTCGCTGGTGTCGTTTTGTGATTCGTCGCCTGCTTGAACTATGTCGTCGCGTAACACAGTAGCGAACTCCTGCAAGTCTCGTTTGGTAACATCCACAAGTGCACCTCCCTGAATGCAATCAATGTTTAAAATTGGGGTCTCGATACGCAGGATGGAAGTCCAATGATACGGCATTTACCTGCTTTTTAACGGTATCTAACAAACTATCCCACCGTTTGCTAAATCCAAAGCTGTTAAATGCCTTCAAAACTACATCGTCCTCTTCTTGTCGATGCTTGTTTTTTTCTGCGTCTTCCTTGCTTGTGTTCTGATTGACTGCTTCGGCAGTCAGCTGGTAAAGGTCGTCCATTACTACTGTAATCGACTCGAGTTGTAACTGAAGGAGCAGCCTGGCAACAGCCCGCTGAGTGTGAAATTAAACAATCTGCTTGCAAGTGACTTTTGGTGTGACATTTGACCCTCCGACGACTCATGCAAACTGGTATTGATTGTTCCATACAGACATTAAACGACCTTCTAACACCATTTTATCTGATTGTTCAAGCTAGAAATGAGAACAGAATTGATAATAACTAAATATAAACTTGATAAACTGAATAAATTGAATGATTCCACTGGTTTACTTCCTCATGCAAGTAGTTATAACACTTATCAACGCAGTTGAAGCAAGACACATATGATAATTGTAGTGCTGTATCAAACAGATAAATGGCTATCAAACATATTCAAGTTGGCTTTAGATATGATTTACTTCTTGTCGGTTGAACTATATCTGCAGCAAATGCCTCCTGACGCGTACATTGTTTGACACGGCATTATCTGGAGATACTTTTTGTAACCCATTAATTACATCGCATTGCTATAACATAATCTTGTTGTACAGCAAGGGTCCACTGTATTCATTCCCACAACAAAATGAAATGAACATATAAATTGCCCAAATCATGTTTCAAGTTTGCAAAATTTCATACCACTTACGGATAACAATGTCGTCATTGGCTAACGCACTTACTATTACATCAAGGTCTGATTTCATTTCTTTGACTTCATCCTTCTTCACTTATCCCCCCACTTCAAACATGAGCTTCTTCCCAAAAGATATATTCTCTGTAGCCGCTGCAGGTTACTTAACAATGCTTGCATTGCCTCAACTTGCCTTCCCGGAAATGGCACTAGGAACTTGGGGCCCAGAGGCACGATCTGAATCACAGACTGCCACCGAAGAAGTCCTTGCAAGGTATGTACAGTCGACTAATGGAGGAAATGATTCTTTGCAGTATGCAAAAAGTCATCGGTTTACATATGTGGAGAAGGGATGGTTGGACTTTTTCATGCTGATCGGTGCCTAACGACTTGTTAACCTTCCAGGACTGTCGGAGTCTGCCAGCTTACCCTAGCACTTATTCTTCTCGTTAGCACTGGAACACTACCGGTAAGAAACGAAACGCCTTACTTTGAAAACCCCATTTTACTTTATATTTCGTGTGCTCTGACCATTTGTCTACTTCCTAAGGTTACCGCAGATGGGCGTAAGCCAGCAACGCAAAGACCAGTCATGGTGATTGCCTCCATTTATTTTGCTATCCAAGCTGCCTTTGGAATGACCACAGCAAATAACCCACCGTTGGGCGGAAAAGGTCACCAATTTACTGCCGCGGCGTTAATCAATGGTGGTATTGCCATGTTTGGTTTCGCCTGTCTCTTGTTTAACACTGACCATCATAAGCTCAACGAGAATGCTGATCGTACCAAGCCTGCAGTTGGAGGATATCCATTCAAGAGCGTTGAAAGTGAAAAATCAAAGTGAATGACATGATTACTCGTAATATGAATAATGTTATTTATGATCGGAGCTTCGTCTGAACGCTGCAGCTTCTCACAATAAAAAACCGCATCTTCAATCAAAATTACGTCTATGATGAGTAACATCGACCTCATTTTGACATATATGTCTCCCTAGTGTATAAAAATGCAAGAATAAAACTCTGCACAAAATTATATCTTTCTTTCTTATAATACCATGTCTGATAAAGCATTCCCCAAGCAACAACAAGAGACGCAACCTGGATTGCAACATGAAATGACTCCCTCTCCAGCTGTTGCTGAATCATACAAAGCTGCAGGAAAACTGAAAGGCCAGAAGCTTTTGATCACTGGTGGTGACTCTGGCATTGGTCGCTCTATTGTCGTCATGGCTGCCATGGAGGGTGTCGATGGCGTTACTATTCTTCACACAGAAGAGGAGACCAAGGATGCTCAAGAAACCGCCAAACTAGCCGAAAAGCACGGTGCCAAAGTCGTCACTAAGGCGGGCGACATTGCCGACGTAAACCTTTGCAAGGAACTCGTAGAATCTCATATCAGTGAATTCAAGACCATTGATATTCTCGTGAACAATGCTGCTGAGCAGCATGTTTGTGAATTCCTCGGTGATATTGACCTTGATCAGGTTCACAGAACATTTCAAACCAACAGTAAGTAGTATCCTGCCCATGGGATTTTTCTAGTATCAATCCTGACCCTAACGCCATTTTTTAATAGTTCTTGGAATGTTTTCCGTCACCAAGTTTGCCTTGCAACATATGAAGAGTGGAAGTAAAATCGTAAACTCGACTTCGGTCACGGCGTACAAGGGAAGACCGGATTTGGTAGATTACTCTTCTACCAAGGGAGCAATTCTTGCCTTCACTCGATCACTATCTCTGCAACTTGCGTCCAAAAACATTCGTGTCAACGGAGTTGCACCTGGTCCCATTTGGACGCCTCTCATACCCGCGTCGCTTCCTAAGGATCAAGTCGAAAAGTTTGGAACGCAAACGCCTCTAGGTCGTGCCGGACAACCAAGTGAGGTTGCTCCATGCTATATCTTTCTAGCTTCGGATGACTCAAGCTATATAACTGGATCCGTATTACATCCTAATGGCGGAACTGTTGTGAATACTTGAATAACGAAATAGTTAAAGGTGGATGAAGCCTTGTGTAGCAAATTCCTTGGCAGTTACGATCTTCTGTACAGCAAAGACGAACACAGCCTTCGTCTAATAAAATATTGTAGCTATCAACATTGTCTGTTTCGTTTTTTATTCATTTGATGGGATTATTATGGAGCTCTGGTTGTAAAAGCTTCGCAATTCTGGTAACCCGAGGTTTGAGGATATTTCTCATTTATTAGCATCACGCGGACTTGTAAATATTTACTGGAGGCTACCACCATAGAAAGCGTGTTAGTTGCCTTTGGCACCGAAACTTATCCTCATCAACTGTCCATTCATTAACAAGAACCTGCGGATCCAGCAGACTCTGATTTGGGCATGTTAAGACTTTGGCGATCTGACAACACTCCCTCACCATCTCGACCGTGCAGGTCGAGTTCTCACCAAGAAGCCAGCAATGACCAAAACTACTCATTAGATGGAACGGACGAGAAGCGAGATCCAGTTTCAGGAGACGACGTGGAAACTTTATCGATCGAGCAGGCACTTGAACATATGCTTCAAAATAATGAATCACTATCGAAGCTGAGCACCATTCTTGATTCCATTGATACAGAGAGTGGGGTCGTAAACGCGTCAGGAACATATGCTCCAAGCATGTCCTTTTTTCATCCTAAACAAGATGGAAAAGCTGAAGAACAGACTAAAGAATTAGATATCTATAAAAAACGCGTGGGTAAATTGGAGGAGGAGCTCAAAGCTTTACGTATTCAGACAGCCCCTGGAAATAACGCTGTTGATGCCGAGAACCACGACACTTTGGAAAATATTATCCAGAACCGCGATATCGAAATAGAAGTTCTCAAAAAGCGGCTTGACGCTGCTGTAGAGGAAAATGAAACTGTCAAAAAAACAGTTCATGACAAAGAAGAGCAGATCAACATTTTACGACGACTTGATGAAGGCCGCAACAGATGGGTGACTGGGTTTACAAGAGCATCAGAAAGCGTACATTCTTACGGCGATAAACAAGGCGAAGACGAAATGGTAGATGCAACGAGGAGAATTAGCCAACTTCGATGGGAAATTGAACAGTACTCGAATCGAACTTCCCAGTTGGATGCTAATTTGAAGGCGAAACAGAAGGAAATTGACGACTTGAAAGTAGAGAAAGACGAGCTTACAGCTTCCTTAGACTCTGCACAAAAAAGCCTTTCTGAGCTTAAAGTAGAAGACGAAGAACTTGCATCATTGAAGGAAGCGTTGCAGAACAAACAAGCCGAAATTGATAGCAGGAACAACGAGATCAATTCGTTAATGGAGGACATCATGAGCTTGAATGCGCAGAACAACAATTCCAGAGACGAAGACAACGTGAAGGAGATGAAACTACTTGCTCGCGCCAAAGATGACAGAATTACCCAGCTTGATGCTACTGTCAATGATCTGAAACGGAAATTGGCTGTTGCAGAGCGGGACTGGTCAGACGAAAGAGATGAACTTACTGCAACAATTGAACATCAGCGACTCGAACTGGACGAAAAAGAAGATATGCTTAACAGTGCAGCTGATAGAGTATTCGATTTGGAAGATACTGTCGATACTCTGCAAGAAGAGCTACATGATATGGAGTTAACTTCACAGCGACCAGAACCAAACTCGCATGGAGTGGATGAAGTCTGCGATGCTTGCCGAGATACCATTGAGGAACTCAAGAAAGAAATTATCGATGCGCAGCAAGCACTAGAAGAGGCTGTCGAAATTGCTGAAAATCAAAAGCACCAGTATCAAGAGGTCATCAACGATCAGGACCTTGATTTAGAAGCTCTACGAAAAGCTCTGAAAGCGAGGGAAGAAAATAATCCTGACAGATCCTATTCTTCGATTCCACGGCCGAAAAATAGACCTGCAAGCGTAAACCTTCGAGCATCAACCTCTCTTTCGAGTCGACGAATGTCAAGCGATGATATGGGGACGAATGGCAAGCATATGAGAAACCAAGAACTGGATCTTCACTTACAGAGGCTAGCAGAAGAAAGGGATCGACTGGAAGCACGACTACGAGAAAAGGATTCATTACTATCAGACAAAGACAAAGACTTGATGCAGTATGCTAACATGGTGGAATCCCTACGACGAGACACCGTTGGCTTAAGGAACGAGCTAGAAGATACCCAAGATGAGCTTAGCAGACTAGTGGCTGCTGAGACACAAACGGATCGAATCAGCTATTCTCAGGCATCAGAGACTGAAGTATAATGCGATTCAAAAGAAAAGGACATTTAAACATCAGTAGCAGCCTAACATGACATGTACATTATCACACGAACCCCCCCCCCAATATCCCTTTAGAAAACTGCCGTTGATAGTAGCAACCTCGTATTTGAATAATATTACAATTTTTTTATTGCCAGTACTTAATCGTCATCGTCCAAAAGAATGAGTGTATCCTCTTGGTTATTAATATCTTTCAACTCTTCAACTTCCATATCTTCCTGTTCCGCTCGTTGTAAAGGATGGGCTAGCAGCTGCATCATAGCCAGAGCAATTCGTCGTCGCGCTAGTCGCCCGAAATCAAAGAACCACCCAGGATAGACATCAGATTCCAACTGTAACCAACGATTGTAGACATCCTATTCAAGCAATTTCAATTATCCCGTCTTGAGCATTGAGTTCATATCCAAATACATACCTGTGGGCAATTGATTTCTGATTTCTTTTCATGGATATAGAGCATATCGAACACAAAGCCTGTACACCATTGTATTTGACTCAACAACTTGATACCTCGTTAAAAATCAATGCATTTCATGTTTAATCCGCAAAACATGATATACTCTTACTTCTTTGCTAGGCTCGCTAGGTATACAGCCTGATCTTCCGTATATAACAACGGCTTGTATGAAGTGCTCGGAGGTGTTAATGTCCACCTGACTCAGACTAAAAGAGCATTAGCTATCCATCTATGTCATCATCATGGGCTACTAAATCCTTACATGGTCCTTATTAAACTATTCATATCTACTCTCCACGATAGAAAAGAAGAATTAGCATATATAATATATCCATGTGCAGCGTCGAGCGGATGACGTACCAAAGGAATTGAACGTCCCCAACGGACCGATTTCTTCGATCGCAGCTTCTAGTAATAACTTGTCGCTTGTAAAGTTCATATGCTGTGATTTTTCTGTTAATGTAAACTATAGACACATAAGCCATAAAAGTAAGATCATTTTACCCATATCGCCCGTTCTGCAAGTAAAATCACTGCAAATTCATGGTTTGGATTTGCTAAGAGCTTCAGACTTATAAACCGCAGGATAAGTCTTTTAACAACCTCAATTCTCGATCTATAAGCCGTCAAAAGCATAATATAGTTAGTATCGTTTGGTTGATACATTTAACAATTCACTGTACCATACGTTGGTTCCAGAAAGGTATCGTCAGCACCACCGCATAGAACACGACTGATCTCTCCTGTCATGTCATTCGAAACATCAATGCAAAAGATCTAGGAACAAGTTTAGAATCTGGAATGGAAGAGGAGGTCATAGTATTGAAGTTGACTGACTATTTTCTGCGGTAAAGCCGGTAGCAGAGCTTCCGTTTCATTCATGCTGCTGGCAGGTGTGTTGGGTACAGATACGACTAACGTCTGTGTTTCAACGCTGCAAAGATTCCCCGCTGCTGGTCAGATGGTCTGAGAGCAGCTTCTTTTTTATATATACATGTAAAAAAAATTATAGGTTCGAAAGCCATTCTTTAAAAACTCGTGCTTGAATAAGGAATGATGCAGTATCTTAAGACTACGCTACTAACGATATATAAAAGATATTGCACTGCCGTTGACGCTGCTCGTTATAGCGAGAACATAATTCTTTTAAACATGCCCAGGACTTTCAGATCACTACTGATGATATTTTTCATAAAAACTTCACCATTCAGCTTAATCAATCAACTCTTTTCACTCCATTGTAGTTGCTGGAGTACTTGAACTTAGAAATACAAGCTTGAGAAACCCGCTCGATAGCGCCAGCGACGACCTGGAAAACTGGTGACTGTCAAATCGCCAGCGCGGAGAATTGAACTTTTCGACGCGTTTCATTTCGTTACCCCTCTTTCCGTGTTTTTTTTTTCTCCTCGCAATTCCAATTTAGCAGCTTCATGCTCAACCTCGCCTATTTTAAGCGAAAATCAGCAGCAATCAACGATGAAAATGCGGTAGAAGTGGTAGAAGACAGTTACGCGCCGGCCATCCCATACTTGAGCTATCCGCAGAAGGAGCCATGTCAAACCATCACGGACACGCGTTTCCCCAATGAGCTTGACTGGGTACACTATAATGCTAAAATAGAAGCTCTACCACGGACACCTAATCGTTTTAATACGAATCCTCAATTTTGGAACAACCATCAAGCCCTTCGTCACAGGGAAATGTTCGACCCGTTAGCGTTGCGAACAAAGATTCAAAGTACGTACATGCAATCTTCCAAAACATGTCGACGTTCTGTGTACTAATTACTTGTTATAGTGTCAGGAGACCCATTTCTAAGTCTGTTCTCAACGCACGAACGGTATCGATATAGGATATTGAACGACGAAGGCGAACCGTGCCCACCATTTTCGTGCGAGTATAACCATGGTGAGTGTACCAAAATTCTCATGGCTTTGATACCTTTACTAGTTTTACTGAAAATGTTGAATCTATCTAGTCAAGAGAGATGGAAAACTACTTGCAGTAGCAGACGAAGCTGGAAAGATATCTATTTTGGAGACCGACAAAGACGCCTACATTGAACATGGTGGGTTACCGATTGTGAAGTGAACGGCATAGTATTTCATATTGACTGACCATTGCACCCGCAGAAACCGCAAGAACACAGTTCTATGCTCATGGAAACGCTGTTATTGATGTGAAGTGGAGCAAAGACGACGAACATTTGGTAATTTTCAATCATGTTGTAGATTTGATTCGAGCAAATACTGACATCTATTCTCGTCAAAGTTGACGGCATCTGGAGATCGAACGGCTCGCTTATGGGATGCTGAGACACATGAATGCATTTCGGTCATGGCAGGTCATGACTTGACATTGAAGTGCGCGAACTTCCATCCTACAAATAAGAGTAAGAGCAATCAGTAGTACCTGAGTACATGACTTGTCAAATGGCTAACAGCCGTCTTCTCTTCTAGACTTGATAGTGACTGGCTCGAAAGATGGAGCTATAAAGTTATGGGACACTAGAGTATGTGGTGCACGTACTGCAGATTCAGGTATGCATTCAGATTGGTATGGGTGGCACTATCATTTCAATGGTTACTGATGACACCTTTCGTTCCTAGAAATGACTCATAGCGCAATCAAAACGATACAATATGCCCATGATGAAAACCGAACGAAGAAGCGAAGAAGGACATTACCCACCAAATCCAAACCACAGCCGGTAAGCAAAACTCAGATATATTCCACGCATCCATAACATCGTAGCCTGATTATTTCTTTTGCATAGCTTGAACGATCAGTCACTGCCGCATTTTATCTGCCATACAAAGACAATATCATTGCATCTTCTGGCAGCTATGACGGGTAAGTTAAATTCCATTGTAGATTGACTTTTTTTTTGGCATGCTGAACACTAAACACTGTTTCTTTATGGCTTCAGACAAATCAAGTTTTGGGACTGTAGAGCAGGACGAGATGCTCAATGCGTGGAATCATCTGAATACGATGGAGATTCGGCGAGACCAAGAGGAATCCTGAATATGATTATGGATAACGCTGGCACTCGACTATTTACCCTTTGCACCGACCACCACATTTATGAGCGAAACATCACAGACATTCGCTTCTCGCAACAACGTTATACCAACTCGGATTTCCTGACTGGCTCAGGTTTCTATGTACAAATGTCAATATCCCCCGATGATCGATACCTCCTGACCGGATCCAGAGAGAAGACGGCGTTTGTGTGGCAGGTTGGACGTCCACAAGAATGCCATCAATTCACTGGACACGAAGCCGAAGTTTCAGCCGTTGACTGGAGCAAGCGTGATATTGGTCAACTTGCAACATGCTCAGACGATTTCACTGTCGCCATCTGGAACCTTGATTATTCTGATGACGGGTATTAAATGCTGCCTCCCAACAAACACTTTATCCTATTATTTTATAATGACTTGTATATAAAGAAACGTTCTTGCACTGTAAATCTTTGTTCGTTGAGCCGCCATTATTGTTATTTTGTAAATGTTACGTTTATTACTTTTGGCCACGGTACAAGAGCATTGCGGTAACGCTCATCTCACGCGCTGCAGTGAAGCTTTTCGTCAAGGAACGTATGAAAAGAAAAGAGGAGGGGAAGACAGGTTTGTACAGGAAAAGCTAATAGTGGGGAAAACGAATTAAAAGCGATTTCTAGTTAGGGGGTTGCAGATCAGGAAGTGGCATTGGAGATCATTGGAACATTCTATTGGCCATCATGATAAACAGCACACCTAGGAAAACAAAGGCAGAGGTTAAAACCAATTGAAAAATAAAATAAAGGAAGAAGACTTTCTAGGGTGTGCTATGTTGGTGACACTTACATCCAGATACGAGTCTTGTATATCTTGAATAGCTCTCGAACAAGCTCTCTAAAGTCAATTCTGCGATCAGAATTAAAGTAAAAGGTCAACTTGCGTCGATCCCTGTTAAGAAAGTTAGTCACCCTATCATTGGAAATAATATCTACTAACATTCCATTTTCAAAAAACCAACCATTGGTATTCAGCATCCACTACTTCCATGGGTAATTTCTTCTGCTTTACTTTGATCTGGCAAAGTGTAAGAGCTTTCTGCTCATCTTCGGATTTTTGTATCAACATAGCGACTTCACCAGGAAGCGCCAATCTATAAATGCGCTTCGGGTTAAGTTCCAAAGGCTTGGTTTCCGTCTCAGCATCAGTCTCACCATCACCGGGTGAGGTCTGTTCAGAGACAGATTGAGCAGGATCAGAGGACTGTATGTGCTCACTATGGTGTTGTTGCTGTTGTTGCTGCTGCTGGACGTGCTTTTTGACAAGTTCAGTAGCCTTTTCTACAGAAAGTGGGTCTGAGATAACCTTTCCAAGATCCTTTCCTCTGTCAGCTTCCACAATGACCAGATCTCCAGTTCGTATCTGCAACTGGTCGGGATCAGCGACGTAAAACACCTCCGATCGAGCCGTCTTGAACTCTACGAGGAAAAGCTGCGCATGTTCAGAGACCTGCTTGTATGATACCCCTCTATCTTGATCTCTTGGTACAGGAGGACTATAATAGTCGTGTTGCTGTTCCATCATGTATGGCGACATAGGGAATCCGGGATGAGGTAAAGGCATTCCCATTTGATTCGGGTCGGGCATCATGGGCATCATATGATTGGGGTAAGGGGCGTTCATATATTGCATTTGTGGTTGTCCATTTAATCTAGTGGCATCCAAATGTTCAGAGAGATATTGCATCTGCTGCATTGGATGCAGGTGTTGGAAACCAGGCATCTGCTCAGATTGTGACATTTTACGCTGTCCTTGATGTTCGAGAGCAGTATAGTCTTGGTAACCAAATGATTGAGACAGAGAACTGGAAGGTTGAAGAAACGAGGAGCGTTGAGATCCAAATGAAGAACCAAGCTTTGACGTAGAATCAACTGCATAGGAAGATGTACGACGTCTGGCAATGGCCTCGTCTAATTGTTCCGAACCACGTCGTTCTAAACCACCACGCATCAGGTGAGCATGCTGAGCTGACAATAAGCCTAAAGTGGCACTGGTGGACTGGGATCGTAAGCGGTCCTTCAACATGGTATCGAATTCTGTTTCGTCTTCTTCCTCCATTGTAGCAAGTTGGTTTTGGTACGCGACGCTACTGAGGGTTGATTCAATCTCATCGTAATCGTCGTAGCCAAAGAAAGAAGGGTCTTGGCCAACGGAAAAAGAAAAGCTTCGTTGCTCTCGATAAATCGGTTCGTTGGAAACGTCAGGTACCATTGGCACAGCTTTGATGCTTCGGCTACGCTCTTCATTATTCTCATCAAAGATGGACGGACCCTCCCATTGGAAACCGCCCATAGACACCCATTGACCAGCATTACTTCCTCTACGTGTGAAAGATGACGAAAGGGGGTGATCTGCTTGACCGCTGGAACCATTTTTATCACTCTCGATGTCGATGCCTTTGATGCTGGCTAATGAAGATCGTTTCGTCATACCCAGACTAGAAGGCAGTTGGAAGCTATTTTTGCGGGGTGGACTACCCACCACCTTCCAGTTATCATCGAGATTGGAGTTTCTCTTTGATACTGGAATAGCCATGACCGAAGGCCTACGTTCATCCGTAGTATTTGTCAAATCCTCCTGAAACGAGTTGCCAACCAAAAAGTCAATTACCGAAATTTTTTAATATGGTCAGCCTCCCCACATTTTTTTTTAGAGTTTACCTTTGTATCTTCATAAGTTTGTTTCTGATAAAAGAAAAACCAATCCATGTATATCAATTTTAAGTCCATAGCAAAGACTCTATTTACTGAAGCAAGTAATTTCACTGACCTTTTCCATCTAAGCTATCTGAACGTTGTGGAGATGATTGTGGAGATGGGAATGCCTATGAGTGCTACTTTCCATTTGCCTATAATGGGTGGATGAACGACAACTCACCTATTTTCAATTATTCTGTCAATATAAAGCTTGTTTCTCGGCTATCTGATCGTCGTCTTGTCAAAGTCTTCAAATTCGACAAGGCTCTTTGTGGAAATCAAGTGATTCCTCTTCAAAATTTGAATGGAGATGTCTGAGGTCAACAAAAAAAATTGGCAGTCTCAAATGGAAAGGCAGCGTGACCGATTTCGGTGTCAGAGCAGTTCAAACTCACCTCTTCCTTTCAACCGCTCATTCGTTCGCCAGAGGATAAACTTTCTGGAGATTGATTTGTTACATGCTTTTTAACTGGTAGGGAAGATCCAGCTATGAGCCACGTTATATGTCAATCTACAAATAAACACAAACATAGGGTGGGAAGAATCATATCGATTTTATGATTGTTTTCCTTAGTCTAGATGTGAAGGTTTGAGCATGCTGGGATAATGTAGTTATACAATTGGAAGGTCCATTTACCACACGAATTGCTTTTTTATACTGTATATGTAAGATCATTGTACAACAACCCTGAACTTCGCTAAAGATAGTAAGATATCCTCCTGATTGATGTGCTATTCCACGAATTCGATAGATGCTGAAAAAAAATTCGCATTCTTGTCGTAGACGAGTAGTTTTTCTTGTGTTCGCCAGGTTAACATTGGCTCTTTTTTTCGATTGGTTCTCTGTAGGTTTACCGAAACTAGGATGTCATCGAGGACGCAAGTTTAAATAACAAATCTTCTTTCGATTCCACCATTCAGATCGCCAGTATTTGGTACAAGGAACCGCTTTTTGACTTCTCCTCTCCAAAAGCACAAGCCTTCAGTTTGTACACGTGCACCAGGTTCCAGTGATATTATTTTAAATTCTATTCCGTTGAATTCTACAGTGTCTAGCACTTTGAATAGTTTTGTGTATGTGCAGTCGAAATACTGAGTTAACATCAAACACTTGCCATCCTCCAACTCCTCGAATTTCTTATCCAATATCTGCTTCAGGTACTTGTCTCTTTTTCGGTTTTTAAAGCCGTTGAATGCTGTTACTGGAACCTCATAAAGAAACACGTATAGAAAGAGGAACACAAAGGCTATCACAGATTTCAGTGCTGCTTTAATCATGGTGCTCCGACAGAAGACGAGAGGGAAAGTTTGCCGGGAGCACAAAATCGCGCGTTTTCATTTGGAGCCCACGCACATGATCTGTGACACATCTGATGCTATATTTCTTGATACTCAAAAAGCGTCTCAAAGCTAATGATTGCTAATCATTTTTTGATTTACGCGCACTCTTCATAATGTTTTCGAACGATGATGGGGATGATCTAATTGTTGTCATTTTTAGTATTGACCTTCTTTCCTTTCCTGAGGATGATATTACGTATGATCAGTTTAAATTCATAATGAGCAGCCATGGCTACATAGTTGTTTCGTGCATTTCAAATCCTCTACAAGAGATCGATTCAATCGAAGCCTTGTTTCCCACTTGGTTTTTCAACCGCTAAGCAGATAAAGCTACATTTGCTGCTTATTTACGCTACATTATTATCAGCCAATGGTGCTCACGTATGGAAATTTCGTTGTCCAGAATGGAGTTATTAGCTCTTAGTTCTGCACTCAATATACAATGCGGTTTAGATATTTTAATTTTTTTTTCAATAGAAAAAGCTATCGTTGGAAGAGGTTTATAGCAATACGAAGATATATATTACAAACATCTTGCCTCCCGCATGACATTGATATCAACTCTGTTACCATGGAGACCCCATCGGTGTACGTGTGACTGCTTGGAACACAGGTTGGATTTTTGCCAACGAATGGCAAGTTGATCTCCTGGCTATCTCCACCATGACAAGCAGCATGTCCTTCACGCAGTTACCTGGGCTGCAGATGGCCTTCTGGTACTTTGATGTGCCACAGCGGATTGCTGTCTGGTGTCTGACCACCATTTATCGCATGTTCCCAGACAGGGATCCAAAAACAGCCTTTAAGAGAAGCAGACAGCTGGCTTACTTACTCTGCATCTTCTATGTCATCGGTATACTGGGAACGCTTATAGTCACCTTCCGCGACCTTCCTATGAACTACTATCAACACTTTGGTGCAAGCTGTCAGGACCTGGACCTTGGCCTATTGAAACGACTGTTTAGACGACTATCCTTAATATATCACCCCGACAAGAACCCAGATCCAGAAGCTATGGAGAACTTTGTCCGGCTGCGAACTGCCTACGAGACTTTAACTAATGATAATAGGAGGGAGGTTTATAATCGCATGGGACCGAACTTGAAGTTTGTAGATAATTCAGCCACAGTCATTGATTGCATGGAAGCATCTGCCCGAAGAATGGCTCAGGACCATGTCATGTCTTTGTAAGTATTTTCGAGATTGCTTTTGTGCTTGTATACACTTTACTCATCAATTGAATCTTTTTCCCCGTTTTATTTATAAATTTAACGCAAAAGACTGTTTCAATTTGGTGTCGGCTTCTTTGCTCCTGCTATGAAGATCACTCGATGGAAAATCATACTACTTACTGTCTTCGTCGCCATTGAACTCAACATTTTGGCCTCATCAAAATCATGCGATATACGTGTTCTGGGACATCCTTTCTTACTGCATGAACTGCTGTTGTTGACGAGACATTTATACCATAGCTTGAATGTGGCTGTCTCTCGTATTATACCGCACTTTGTGAACAAGTCTCAAGGAGTCTCAGATGGGGAGGTGACCCAGCAGTTTATGATCAGTCAAGCTCTCAGGTCGCAAGCAATCCAGGACTATCAGGCAACCATCCAGCCATTTTTGGGAGACGACGGGATGCTCATTGAAGAAATGCGAGTTGAGCTTGCGCGGCTACAAGCTGGGCAGCAGCAAGCAGCGGGCCGACCACATGCAACTGCGGTCTCACAACCGGCGTCATGATTGTGTCTGACATAACCTTTTCATCGCAGGAATATCATGTATAAAAGCCAAATAATTCATCACCACCCAAAAGAAGGTTAAAATTTTATCATAAAGTAATTTTGCAAAGTCAAACATTTGTCTGTCACCTTTCGTTTAAAAAATGGCTCAAACCGAGAGTGAGAGTATGGCACAGCTCTTTGAAACACTGAGAGTCTCATTGGATGCGCATGTGAGTTCTAGTTTCCCTTTAGTGACCAGCTTGCGCTTAGCTTGGCTCATTCATCCCACGACAGCATGACAAGCGGGAACGGTTGATCAAACTTGTCAGGTATGCAATCAGTAAATGTGCACGTATGAACCTGCAACATTTTCTCATTCCGACCTCAGGGACATAACCGCACAGAGCAAGAAGCTGATCTTCTTGTTGCATCGGTGAGTGGCCCCATCAACTCGTGAATCGCTGTGCGCGCATAATACTCAGTGGCCATGCTGTTAAAGCACCGCCGCCCAAGATGCCTCTAATATGAAGTTTGACGAACCCAAAGCGAAACAGTCCGAAATTTTACAATTGTTACGAAAGGCATCGAACGAGGTCAAAGGCCCAGACTACTATAGGTATTACATGGGGATCCTTGCCTGTAGCACTCGAATCAGTAGTAATATACAGTGTGTCTACAGATATCTCAAGAGTGTCTCGCCTGGGATCGAGGAATATGTGAGATATGCTGGCTTTTTCCTCGAAATTGTCCTCATGTGGATTATTGACTACCTTTATCCCCTAGGTTGAAGCTGTTGCGTTTTTTGAGTACCTTGAGCATGGTAGACTACTTACTCTTGAAGTGCTTCAGAAGCAAATACAAAGTGCAGGACTGGGAGAGGTAATGTACCACGAAATTGCCACTGGCTGTTCTATATGACGTTAAGATTTTCTTACGCGACATTTGATTCAGGCATTTATTATTACAGACGAAGACTACTTGAATGGATTGGGTGATTTGACTGGTGAGCTAATGCGATACGCCATCAACAGTATTGGTGCAGGACATCATGATACTGCCATATCAGTGTGTCATTTCATGCAGGAAATCTACAAAGGTCAGTGGCAGGATGACATCCTGTACAGACTTTGGCAAACCATCGTATATCAATATCATTTTCACTTCACAGAATTCGATGTCATTAGTGCCACGTCGCCGAGAATGGTAGCAAAAAAGCTGGAAACAATGAAAGCAAGCCTATCAAAAGTTGAGCAAGGTAAAGAAAATGGCACCTTTCGACATCACAATGTGTACCAGGTCCTTATCCTTTACCTTTGCAAGCATGCTACTCATATAAAATACGTAGTGTTGAAGATACACACATTCCCATTGTACCACGGAAGAGAAGCCCACCAATGTCGCCAGTGTAATGCATACGTGGCTATGTTAGACATCAGAATACTAAGATAATGTTTGAATTTTGGATGCGCGATAGGCATATATTACAAGTATATTTTCAAAAGATAAAGCACCAATGCCTTGCGACAAAAAGCAGTACAGTACAGCAACTTGTTACAAATTACCAAACCCCCTACTTCAGGTACGAACGTTAACGTTCATCATAGTTAAGTTCCGCTTCCAAATGAGCGGTCTTCTCATTCACATGGGATTCCATCTGTGCTTGACCAGAGGCAGCTTGACGATGGAATTCCATTCTCTTGAGACGTTCTTCCTCGTCCATTTGATCGTAATGACGGAAGCAAATATAGTAGAGGATACCAGCGATGAAAGCACCACATGCAACGCCAGCATAGACATATGTGAGATTGGGATCCACTGCAGCAGGGGAGATAGCCAGACCAATCAAGGCTGCAAAGCAGTTGGGAAGAAGTGAGACAGCAGAAACCATGGACTTCATGCTCTTAGGAGCGTGAGTATAAGCGAATTCCATAGAAGTGATGGAGGCAAAAATTTCGGAGAAGGCAATGAGGAAGTAAGCAGGAATTTGTAGGAAGACCGAAATGTTAGCTACACCAGTTTCTTGCCAGACGGGATCCTTGTAGATATAAGACTGAAGCACTGAAGCATATACCATGGCAGAAGAAGCGAGGAAGAAACCAAGTGTGATACGTTGCTGAGCAAAGAAATTGATCTTACGCTTGCGGAGAAGTGGGAACAAGATACCATCGGTGATGGGAATGAAAATGATCAAGGCAATGGGATCAAAGTTGTTCATGATATCATTTGGAAGACCAGCAGGGCGATTCAACTGAGCAGCCTGAGACAAAAGGTTGTTTGAAAGCTGGTTGTAACAAACCCAGTAGATGGCAAGGGGAACAAAGATCTTGCAAGCCATAATTGTTTGCTTAAGCTCGTCTACAAAAGTGTCATCCCAGAACATATTAGCAAGGTCCTCATCGTTCAAAGCAGCACTGTTGGGCATTCCGTTGTTTCTCTTTGCAAAATCCAAGCGGTACTTGTTGGTGGAGCGAGCTTCGGTGTTTTCTTGACGGTTGGCAATGTTGCGAGCAAACTTGAACACTTTGAAAGCTTTTACAAGAATGGATTCGGTTGGCTTAGGCTTGACGTAAAATTTGTTGCCAGCAACAAAGACGGTAATGGCCATAGCGAACATGCAAGTAGGTAAGAGATAGGCAGACCAGTAACCATGGTTTAATTCAATGATAGGGCAGGCAATGCCACCGATGAGGGCACCAGCATTGATAGCCCAGTAGAACCATTGGTACAAATGTTGGATGCTGAGATCGTAATCAACCAGCACCTTTTCACCAGACTTTAGAGTCTTCACATACGGAGAGGTATTTCTGTACTGATCAGCACAGAGAGGAGCAACGATACTAAACGGGAAATGATGGTGAGTTTGTTTGGAAAGACTAACATGTCCAGCCTTTTACGCCTTTGAAAAGCACTTACCCCTTAATACCTCCAGTACCAAGACCAATGACAATCAAAGATACAACATAACCAGGGAAACCTGCACCAGCAGCGAGAGCATTGGGGGTGGCAGTGCATGTAAGAATAAGCCATCCAAGCATGTAGATGGAAGAAAACAAAAGAATTGTTCTGTAACGTCCCAAATATTGATCTGCAATGAGAGCACCAAGCATTGGCGTCAAGTAACAGAAGAACGTAAAGAAGTTGGACAAAGCAGTGGCCACAGATTGACCTTTATCCAAAGCACCAGCTTGGTCATCTCCAGTATCTGGGCCAAATTGGACGTAGTTTTGGAAAGGTGCAGAGCCACCATAGTAAGCGAAGCGTTCGCAGAACTCATTTAGCACAATGAACCAAGCACCAACGGGAACACCTTCAGCAATACGGCGAAGACCATCGAATTCGTGTTGTTCTTCGGCACTATCGAACTCTTCCGTGGTGATGTTGACCATCGGATCAACCTTTTTTTCGTCTGCCATAGTAAAGAATAAGGAGAGAAAAGAAGAACTTAAGTTTGATGGAAAAATGACCTCTTCTTTTATATGAACACTTCGCCAAAAAAAAAACCTAAGATCCAGCACCAGAGGTGTGAACAAATGCAGGTCATTCATACATAGTTTTTCCGACCTATCTATCGCTTTTCCAATTAGAGTCCAGCAAATCGATTTTTCCTTACTTTCCTGAGTGGATGACAATATGTTAAAAATTTCAAGTTGCGATTCCCAGGCTCTCTCATACATGGCATCAAGAGTACTTCTCAAGTTAGTTGAAGATTGTGTAGCTGCCTGCAACAATCATTCTTAATGCACCTTCATGATCTGATGCTTCGGAGCCAATCAATATTTCACAGAGCACATGCGAAGTCCGGTAAGGTTTATACACTTTTGGCTAGAAAGCACATTGGTCGGCATTTGTCTGAGTCTCTTTGGAACAATATGCACAACAAGTTGTACAGCTCGCCATCAAACTCAAACCAAAGCAGTGTATTGTACCAGTACTGCCTGTGTTTAAGAACTTCAGAAGGAATGTTTTGAATTTGACTGTATGAGAGTTGGTGTAGTGTGTAAAGGTTTTGTGTATAATATATGATAATGCAGCCATCAAGCCATCTTACAGCCATAGCATCAACAACTAATTTGATATAAACAACGCAGAGCTTTCTCCGGGAGATTGGTTATCCTCGCCTTATAAGGCTATTGTTACTCAAAGTAGAAAGGTAGAAGGTGTGGTCTGTCTTATCTCGCCGAACTCCAAGTCCGCGTTTAAACTGAAGGAAAAGGGACGAGCTGACTTTCAAGAGGTGCGGGCAGAATCATGGTTCATCATGTTTCATCCGCGATTTAAAGGTACGTCCTATTGCACCCAGCAAAAGAATTGAAACGAAAGTATCGTCATAGTGTCGAATGAATGGATTTTCGAGAACGCACTCGGCCTTCAAACTATCTCAAGAGATATGAACAGGGTAGTTCTAACCAATAGAAGAAAATCTTTCCTATTCCATAAAATTGGCCGCTTCCCCAGATAGATAACACTTTGAACAATTAATGATATTTATGGATTGTCCGTCGTTTTACGGTGCGCTATAAACTTTTAACCATGGAGATAAACTCCAGTTTGAACGACAAGATATTGTACGGAGATAGGTATTTGGATAACTGATCTATTTGTATCTATATGTGTAAAATCCTTACTCGGATACTACCCTATATCGAAACCGAGGATGCAAGAATCATGTTATAATGGAATGCTTTTGCAAATACACTCCGCTACAGGTTTCAAGCCTACCGCCATGGTTCCCATTGTAGAATTTTCCCACATCAAATTGTCATATTGATTACCATTTGATATAACGATGCCTACGATTCATATATAATGACCTATGGCTCCAGAAGGAAAAAGTGATATCAAGTACTGTAACGTCCCCAGTCACTATCAGCAGGTCATTGCATGTCTATACTGCTCAGACCTTTGCTCCTTCTCATAGGATTCCTTAATATATCCTAGGGCGTATCAGCAACGTTTACTCTCAGTTCCATGGCCCATGCATCTCGTTCTTATTCTTATTCTTATGCGTAATACATATCCAATGAGTTCGCATTGCATTTCGCTCATTCAGCCAAATGTAACTAATACAGGTCCCAAGAGTACATGAGGATCTAAAATAATACAAAATAACAAGAAGTGATAGATCAAATTGCCTGTCGCTGTGAGCCCATCATGTGGCGTCTAGAAATTTCTCAACTTTCGCCGGGACGGTTCTTCCATGGAATCCTACACCACGGTAACAGCAAATTCATAAGGTTACTCCCATGTGATAGCGTGTGATCCATGCCCACCATTGAATTATATGTCAGTACATGTTTGCAAACAGCGATTTTATTGACTTTTCTGTTTCTTAATGCTATCGACTTTCCAGAATCCCAACAAGAAATTGAGTCGAATAGTGAGAAGATCCAAAGCCATTTGAATAGAGTCCCGCATCAAATTAACTTTACTGCCATCTATTTCGTGCCATGTGACAGGCACTTCGACAATGGGTATACGATGAGCCTGAGCAATGACCAGGCACTCAATATCGAAGATCCATCTTTCAACATGCATGTTTGGGAAGATTAGCTGAGCAGCCTTTCTAGTGAAAAGTTTGAAACCACACTGTGTATCTTCAATGCCTCTAATACCCAAAATGTAGACAAGTTGATGGAAACCGCGCATCAAAAAGTTTCTTATGAAAGAGCGCTGCAAATGGGGTAATGATGGGATTAGACACTCTGAAGTATCCATATTGCAAATAAAAGAATAGCGTGTACCAACCTGCACAACAGCATCGGTGGAGACCAGGTGTGCTCGAGAGCCAACAGCTATACCATAGCCATTTTCTTCGCTCTTCATCAATTTAGCTTCCAGCGCATCCAGATCAGAGAATTTGGTGGCTCCATCCGCGTCAACCATCAAACAAATTTGACCACGAGCAGCCAACATACCCTTAACGAGCATTATGTTAATTTTGCTTTTTTTCAAACCGATGTTATGATCTGTATCCAAAGTGTCTTGTAAACCTACCTGAGTGACCGCTCCGCCTTTACCTCTATTTTTCTCCAGAGCGAGAACGCGTAAATCCACCTTGTTATACTTCTTTGCCAAGTCCAGGGCAAGTTCAACGGTATTATCTCGACTACCATCATCAACAATGATGATTTCATAGGTGAACTTGGGGTCCTTTTTCTGTCGTGACTCCAGATGACCAACCGTCTCTTCCAACATTACCGGAAGGCGCTTTGTTTCGTCGAAAGCCGGAACAATGCAGCTTAATCTCACGGATGCATCGTCCAAGATGCTTGAAAGTTTATATTTCTGTTTTGTTTTATCCACATAATACCCTTCTTGCTCTGTTGGTTTTCGAGGTTTTGGAGAACAATACAGGAGGAGTCCCAACCCCTTAGGAAGAAGAGGGTCAGATTACAGTCCGATGGTTGAATAGATGCTTGCCGTCATCCTCTTTCCCGAAACATAGCACGTGCAAGTACTTACAGTTACAGCCGCCACTACAAAAGCCGTGAACAATGTATAGAGTAAGTACATGTTTCAACGGCCTTTTCCGATGAACAAAGGTCTCGCAGGTACAGACAGGCTTTCTCAGCTTTGCCTTTGGCATTAACCAATCTCCGACTGGCCAAAAATGGCCAATGACTAGCTTCAAAGTGTCAAGGCATGCCTGTCAACACCTCCCTCCTACTGCATCAAAACGACAAAGGTACATCCATACACAGAGAGTGCTCTAACGGTAATAGCTTACTACTGTTAGAAGACGTCGTCTGTACAGTGTCTTTGTAGAACGGATCAGGTTGACTAGGATCCTATCTCTACAGAAAAAGTGAGCCTTGAAGTTCGCACGTGCATTCTCAAGATATGTTATGTCGAGCGGGGGAGTTGAAAAAATTTCCGCGAGCAAGCAACTCTGAGTTTTTTAACCCGTCTCCCTCACCTTGACAATTACCGTTTTCTTTATGTTATTTGAATTTTCTCCCGCTTACAAACTCAAAAGCTGGAAAGGACAGCACTCGGAGAAAACGGGAAATCTTGTTCATTTCGGAATTTAAAAGGACTTAGTCCTACGTGGCAGTTTGAAAGATATCAAACAGCGTGTTCCCGCCCTCGGAATTGGACCTTCTCCACACTGGATGCTTTGCTAATCCCCGTGGAATACGCTTTGGTAAGCAACGTTTAGTTCCAAACCTTTTTACTTTCTTTCGATCTTCCATGGCTTTGTGTAATAGACTCACTTATGGGGAGGGAAGTTTTGGTTTTGGCGGTTGGGACGGTGGGTCCCTCTTGAGCCACCGTGGGTTGAAAATAGAAAAAACATGTGCGTAAGAAGCCATGTATTACGGTCGACATATGATAAGGCAACCTGTGGGGTAGTTCTTTACTGGGACCCGACGGTAAGGTGGTCCTCGATTGGTTTACTCACACGACCTCGTTAGGTTCACACACACTGACAATCAGCTGGGAGTTTTCCCAGACTCCACGTATGGACTAATGACCATATCCAGCTGTGGAGGGTGTACAAGGGTGACACCTTCAGGGTTTTGTTAGGTGAACAGGTCCGTGAATCAATAGGTGGACGTCCCCAGAACGAAGGAAGTGGTCGTTTTCTCTTGTTACTTTTAAAAATGCAAGTGGCTATGTGGGTGCTTGCTTAGTGGTATACTTTCAGGTCAATAAAGCAGCATTCAGAACCAGCTTTCTTAACGTCTAGTAGCGTTAAGTATGTGGCTTGTTCGAACTCCACATTTAAGAAAAGAGGTTTTCAAAACCACAGCTACAGGAAAGGAAGTTATTCCGGGAAAGGAAAATCGGGGAAAGGGAAAGTGGAAACCTTAAGAAAACCATACAAGTTGAAGACACATGGGTCTTCGTTCGTTCTTACGGAAGCAGTCGGACACCTAACAAACCTTATGTGTACGCAACTGACAGCTATGCTTACGGGGATTTATTATTATTATTATTATTCACTTTTTTTCTTACGTTACAGAATGTATAATGTATTTTGTGCGCAAATCAAAGGGCATTGCAGGAATAAAAATTTATGTACATGATTAAAACTTTGCTAATCTTGGTATTCAAGCATAAGAGGGGGAAAGAATTATTATGAAATGCAGATTGTCTAGTGGGGAAAGTTTCCAAAAGGATCTGTGGGAAAGCTTATTTACATTGGATAATGCAACTGAGTTCACAATCCATTCAAGAGCGACTTGATTGAGGGTAATGCAACTCTATAATTTGGCAATGGTTCAGGGTGGAAGCTGGGCTTTTCCAGAAGCATGGCAGGAGTGGGTAATTTACGAGCAGCTGGTTCTCGTTCATTCATGATGTGAGCTAATAGCCGGGGACTTGACGCCGGGGATCCACGAGAATAAACGGGCTCGGCAACTTGGCATTCCATAGCAGGCAACTTTTGATAAGGTCGCAATAAAGGCGAATTCTCAGGAGTAGCAACGGAATCACTTTCCATGTCACTATTATGCTGTGAAGGAGACCATTTGGCAGTAGGCATGACGGGACTACTGGATGGCGTGATGGCCGGTGATGGAAGAATGTTCTCATTGGATATGACCGATACCGGTTGTTGGTGAGTTCGAACATGACGAGCCAACTGACCCAATCGCCAAAATGACTTGAAACATCCTTCCACCGGACAAGGTTGCAGCTTCCAGGAGGAAGAAGGAACATGATCCCCTAACGTGACATCATCGTTGAACCTGATAACGGAGCATTGTTGCTGTTGCTGTTGTTGATGATGATCAAATGAATGAGGTGTGGCCAATATATTGATATGCTTAAAGATGTTGCCTCCACCGGGTGATGTGTGTCGCTTGACCATATTGCTTGTTCTGTTTTGTCGTTTTCTAACTGGTTCAGCATGGATGCGGACATGGCGGGTCAATTCATCCGACCTTGAAAAGCGTTTTTCGCAACCTGGATGCATACATTGATGGGGTTTTTCACCGGTGTGTGTACGAATGTGACGAGTTTGATGCTCTAATCGAAAGAAGGCCTTTTGGCATATTGGGCATTGATACGAGCGTTGCTTTTCAATCATTAGAGTAAGGAGAGGGAAAGAGAAAGAAGAAAGGGACTTTGTACTAACTTGCTCGCTCAGATTAAATTTATAGGTCCCCCCCACCACACAACATCGATATGAGCGGAGGGCGATTCATCATAGTGTCGTTGGAAAAAGATTTTTTTTTTATATCTCTTACTCTAATTAAATCACTATAATTGGAGCATACCCTGTCAGCAAAAATTTCATGCTATCATGTCTGCATGATATGAACACGTCATGTCATTTCCTCTTCCCCCTAGGACACTACATTATAAATTTTCTTCCTATACAAAATGCAAGAAACGTGTGGGGAGATTACGGAAAAGGTAACTGTAAGGCCCGCACTGGGATAAATTTCAGGATCAGATGCGATAGGACAAGAAAGCCAGTATATTATTTTACTAAAGAAACAAGGGAGGCTTTAGTAGCGATAAAATTTGGCTCAAAGGCAATCTAGAACTACTTTATGCATGTATAAAAAAAACTTTGTAGTGGCTCACCTCCTTTGAAAGCCGTTTCCGTAGCTACCCAGATGTGATTCCATCTGGGACCTGACCTTGAAAACACTCGGGAAAAAACGGTAAAATAGCGGTAACTTGGGTAATCTGAAAAAGGCAATTAAGGCATTTCACCCGAAAGCCCTACTTACACGTGCGACCATGCTCCGCTCCGCCCACCTCCCCACACCAGAACGCATGTAATTGGAACACACGTTCTAATAACGCTGTCCGCTTATCACTCAACGTCATTCGCTCAATGAAAAAAAAAAAAAAGGACCCACTCGCGGACAACTGACAACTTAAAGACCAGCCACATGGCTTGGTAAATGATCCAGGTACGGTAAAAATGTTCGATAACGCGTAAGTACCACCCCCATTATCTAGAACTGAGTTACGGCAGCAGCCCGCGGATAAGCCTCTATCTCTCCCAATGGCTGACTTAATCGATTATTCTGGACCTTTGCGTGTATCTCTTTTATCTATGTGGACTGTAAGCACTCACATGAAGGCACAGCAGATTACGTTACCATGATCAGATCAGCTGTGGAACCTCTCTGCCTCTCACCTAAAGTGAAAGTGTTCTTTTTTTTACAATTTGTCATCCGCCTCTATTTCAGACCATTCGGCCGAATCCTTAGCGTTTGCTGAACCAGAAGTTTTTGTTTGAAACTCCAGGTTGGTGCGCTGGTCTTGTTTCAGTAACTCATGGGGCAAAGTCCGAATCACCATTTTGTGACGTACGAAGAACGTCTATCCTCAGGCAGGCACTGGATGAAAGCAGTAGGTTAGGGTTACCGTTCAATAAAAGCCAAAGAACGATAGCATACACAGTAGGATCAAAGCTCGATCAAGGTACATCAACATTTGATGATACAAAAATAAAAATAAAATAACCGATTGAGATGTATGCGCATCTACGGATTTGTAGGATAAAACGGTAACTGTTTTGGCGGATTGGAGCGAATAGCAAACTCAGATTCTAAAGGATAGAATGATGAAGTATTTTCTTTGATACTATATATAAGATGCCGTCACAGGGAAGGCTTGTCATGGTCGCATCATTTGCAAAAGCTAAAAAGTCGACCTAAATGCAAGGCTTCGTAGGCTTAGATTTACAACTTGTCAATTTTTTATTTTTTTTCACTTCCAACGTTGACGGACAAGGCAAAAAAAAAATTTTTTTCTGTCTCCTCTATTGCCACGATGTCTTGCGCCCCGACTCCTCATCTATCTCAGCAATGGGGAAACGGTGTGGTTAGAAAACCCAGGAGCGGCTAATGGCACTAGCACTTGTCTCTATAAATAATATATGGCAATCCACACACCGCTTCAAGATGACATCTCATTGAAGTCAAGCAAACCATTAAAAATGGTACCAGCATCTTCGTCTAGCTACTGTCAAAATTTGGCGATGATGTGTTACATGGCGACGCCAGATGAAGGCTCAGCAGTAAAAGCGCTGAGTATGGCTGAGCAGGAGGTATTTTTCATAACCAATTAAAAAGCCTAAAATGAGGAGCACAGCATGGTCTCAAGTATGGACACATTACATGGGCTTATCGTTTGTCTATTACAACTGAATCTCATACAGTACCTAACAAAAAGATAATATTACGCCCCGAATTTCATTAAATCTTCAAATCTGTACGATAGTACTAACCATATTGCTAATGTGATATCTTTTTTTAGTTTCTAACGACAGTCGTTTAAACGCCATGCTCTACTCAGTTGGAAAACTTTGGTTGATCCTTTTTGCAAAATAACCATGCTGCGAGCGCTATGATACGTTTACCGCAGGGCAAATGACCGTTGATCCTCACCATGTGGCTGTATTTATTTGGCTTACCCGTGAAGATCGAATAAGCTTCATCTGCAACATTTGCGGTTGACAATGTGTATCATATTCAACTTCAGAGAGTTGAGGCTACTTCTCATAGGTTGAATCTATGAGAAAGGGGAATTGAATAGTCCCTTAGTACGGCATAGGGTAAATATGCATGTATGGTGGATTTGTCATAGCCATACCAATAGATTACCATTGCATGGAGGATCGGCTCACACCCACCTGGTATCACATTGTTTATCGCTGGAAGACAAATGAGTCAACCATGATATTCAGCTATCACACCTTGTCTCTTGGCACTTTAACTCGCAAAATTAGGGATACGAAAGTGTGTCTAGTCACCATATTAGTGCCGCGACGCATTAACCCGGCCTTCCAGGATAGAACGATTGGCTTTCTTGGAAATGACGGTCAAAACAGAAAAGTGTTGGCGCCAAACGTGAGCGAGACCTATTCAGATGGTTTTAGGATTGCATCCATCGGGTGGTACCTTTAACCTGAAGTAGAAGTATCAACGCCTGCGGCTTTTTGTTTTTGTCGAAGAACATTTGAAGTTGGTGTGGCTGTTCATTGTGTTACGAAAAAGCTCAAGCACTGGCCCTGTGTACAAATGTTGAGTAGCACAAAGGAACACTATGAGCACTAACGATGCGATGAGGTCGAATGGAAGGGTTGGGCGAGATGTAGAGAGAAAGCCCTGAGCGGTTTCTGAGACGAATCATATCAAAAGTGAGATAAATTCACTTTGAAGGCTGGGGTATTTGATTTTTTTTGAAAGGGCCCCGCACCAAACTGCGGACTATTTAAAAACGTTCGAGACTAGAGTCGGGTTTTCTCTTCCAGTAGTAGTACTTTTCATTTGATTGAGTCCCCAGTTCTTTCTTGAACTAGAAAAAAATATCATAGTGCCATCATGGTGACAGCTGTCAAGCCAAGAAAGTCCAAACCACTACCGCTGGTTGACTTGTTTCGAAAGACAAAGAATGAATCTCTGAATCAAGAACCGTCATTAGGTTCTGGAGTGCAGAATCTTCCTCATTCCTCACTTGGCATGGGGGGCTTCGAACCTTATACTCCCAACACTGCAACCCTGGTCAACTCCCTTATTCGTAGTAAAAGTCGATCAAGGAAGGGTCAAGACAATGATTCCGAAACTTTATTTTCTCCTGCCACTCATAAGGCGGCTACACCTGAGCCTGCCTACACTACAGCGGCTGCCCCATCCAGATCGCGGTCCTTGAGCCGAGATACTCGCACTACGGCTCGAACACGTTCTTCCTCTCGATCTCGCTCCTATTCGGTTGGGGAACAATCGTTTATCGAAACCAATCCATTACCCCCCGTTCCGTCCATTCCACCAGAGCATCAACTAGCGACCAAATTATCAAAAACTAGCATAAATAGCTTATCGCCTAAAAGCCCAAAATATGCAAGTGATATTGATCGACGACCCAAGTATAGCCATGAACAAGAGAGGAATGACTTTACTATACAACATTCCGAACCCCTTGAACGTAGTCGATCAAAACCGCGGGCTCCGTCGAGAAGCCGTACTTATGGTTCAAAAGATACATCCCCGCTTCATTCTCGTCGCATGAGAGCCTCTACCTCACAATCGTCGTCAGACGAAGAAGATAATATACCACTGGCTGCCACCAATATTGCTCCGCCCTGGCTACAGAACCGACGGTTATCTATGGGCGCTGGTCTTCACGTCAATCTTGATCGGTCAGTGATGCATTCATCCCTCTTGGACGACGACGAAGAAGAAGATGATGAAGATCATATTCCCATTGCCATTCTTAGTCCCATACGAGGTGAATTCATGACAGCAGCCGACAAATACAAGGAAAAGGTACGCGAGCGTATGTTCAAAGACAGCAGTGAGTCTTCCGATGAACAGGAAGACGACAATATCCCCATTCAACAGATTATACAACAAAGAAACCAACGGCGTCGTTCCAGCAGTGACGATAGCCCGGAAAATGAGCGTCGTGGAAGATCAAGAAACCCTTCTCGTATCACAGCGTCTGAGAAGAGAGCTCGTAGTAGAGCTGAAAAGAACCTTAATATACCGCCAGTTCCAACACTTCCCCTCATATATAACATCTAAACCTCTCCTTCCTAATTCTCCCCTTCCAATTGTAACTGACTCAACCCTGGCAAGCACTTGTTGCTTTGTATATAATTTTCATTCTCCAAGAAGTCTTCAGAAATGTTACCCCTTATTTGGCGGCGACTGATTAAATTTTTCTATATTTGAACTATTTTTGGTTTTTCCGCAATTTAAAACATCTGCATTGCAGTGCAGTGCAATTATAGAACATAAGCCAACCCTTTTGTTCTATAGGACAGATGCATGATGATCTGAACATTATTGAACCTCACAGATTTCAAACGTATATAAGGGGGGGGGGGGAATCATGGTTATTGTTGTAAAATGAGGCTCTTGCCATACAAGTAAGTGGACAGAGATATGTATGCGATACTCTTTTCACCTCCATAGGAAGGGATATCAAGCAGTAGTACCAAGGAGAAAGGGAAAATAGAATGCCTGATCTTAGGAGAACGGACGTGAGGTTTTTCGTAGAAAAGGAATTACAAGGGAGAGAAAAAGCATATGGGAATAGGTTGGTTGTACACATGGTCGAGTGCATTACGACGCATTGTAAAAAGAAAAAGAAAAAAACAGAAAAAGACCATGAACTAAGGTAAACATATGACCTTGGCTGGCAGTAAGAAACCATGATCTCCTTCAATGGCTTCAAAGGGCGGGCATACAACAAGTTTAACTTGGCCTTCGGCGACTCCTTTATAGTCAGGCGCCATAGTGCGGGTATCGAAGGCATCTCCTTCCTTTATGGGTAAAACTTTCACGTCAACTTCCTGACCACGGATACAAAGGCTCAAGTCGAAAGCCTTTTCGATAAATTTGTCGATTTTACTTCGCATGATATTCTCCATGGAGGGGTAGATTTCGAGAAGCGCGGTGAAGACTTGGTCCGAGACGAGCTTCTGGGCCGAGGCAATCTCAGTTCTTGTCTCTGGGGTTCTATCGCGTGCAATCAAGTAGCAGAGCTGTTGCTTTAAACGTAAAACACCATCGTCAGCGCCTCGGCTTTGCATCCATTGACTCAATTCATTGTAAGCGCTGTTAATATGCATGCCCGGGTAGATACCAGGAGCCACATACACTCGGATCAGGGCATCGTTGACCAACTTTTCAGTCAATTGCATGATGACCGGAGCCTCCAGATCTTTAGCGATGACCCAGGTGTCCAAGTGAGGGTACATACGAGCAAAAGCCTTGCCAGCCTGCCTTCGATCGACAATGTGTTTTTTAAGTCCCATAGAGAATTGCGCCACAGAACCATGCAAGTTAGCCAATTTTGTTCGGATGGTGGATAAATCATCATCGGTAGCGCGAATAGCACGCATATGAGAGATAAAGTTGGCTTGCAAGCGGTCATATTCCTGTTCTCGGGATTCCAAACGTATCTGAACTTGCTCCAGCCGTTGTTGAAGTCGTTCGTAATCAGCATCTCGTTCCTCTCGCATACGTTCGGATTCACTGAATTGCTCTTTGAGAAGTTCAATGGAGGCGGCATTACGATGGGCTTGACCAGTCAATTGCTCGGTCTTGTGTTCTAAGTCACGCTTTTCACGCTTGACTTTCCTATACTTCTCTTTAAGCTCATCGAAGGTCACCTTTGGTTTAGGTCGCTCGCTTGAGCCACCTGATGAAATGTCAGTACCGGGAGTTGGACTTGTAGAACGATGATGGACAGGAACGGCTGGCGCTATGACTTGATCTATACCTGTATATGAGTCTCTATTGGAAGCGGGTTTTTCTGACGGAGGAGGCATAGGACCTGGTCTTTGAGCCGAGAATGTCGTTGGTGATTGCTGATAATCTGCCGGGGCTGTCGACATACGGCAAGTGCGGGTTAAAGAGGGGGGCTTTGCCTACCACAGAAATTCCATTACAAAACAAGCTCTCACGTGTATTCAATACAGAAACGTTTTCTCCATTTTTATTATTTCATAACATACAAGCGTTTGGGGGATTATATCACATTCTTTTTTTTAAACACGCTCTAGCACAACAGCGATACCCTGTAGGAAAAGATTGAGAAGTGTTTAGTTTCAAAACGTCCTTTCAAAAAAAATTCCCATTATAAAGTCTGCAGCTTACCTGGCCTCCTCCAATACAAGCGGAACCAATAGCAAGCTTACTGTTGGTTCGTTGAAGTTCGTGGGTCAAATGGGTGAGGATACGAGCACCAGAAGCACCAAGAGGATGACCAATGGCGATGGCACCACCGTTACGGTTAGTCTTTGATCGATCAAGACCTAATTCCTTTTCAACGGCAAGGTACTGTGCAGCAAAAGCTTCGTTGACTTCAATGAGATCCATTTGGTCCAATCCCAAGTTGGCACGCTTCAAGGCTCCTTGGATAGCAGGAACCGGTCCGATACCCATGATGCTGGGATCAACACCAGATGATTGCCAGCTAACAATACGGGCAAGAGGGGTCAAGCCATACTTGTTGACGGCTTCTTCGGAGGCAATGATGATAGCAGCAGCACCATCGTTGATGCCTGAAGCATTACCTGCAGTGGTGACTCCGCCGTCGCGCTTGAACACAGGCTTAAGTTTGGCCAGTGATTCAGCTGTGCTTTGTGGACGAGGGTGTTCATCAACAGACACAGTTTCTGGTCCCTTCTTTCCCTTAACTTCAACAGGAACGATTTCTCTTTCGAAGATGCCTTGGCTGGCGGCTAAGCAATCCTCGGGTTAGAATTTTCATCTTCCTCTTTTTTTTTTAAACGGCCGCGACCCAACGCGACTCAATTTCACATGTAATTCCCTCACCTTTAGCATAGCGTTGCTGACTTAGAAGAGCAAATTCGTCGCATTGTTCACGAGTGATGTTGTACTTGCTAGCCAAGTTCTCTGAAGTGATACCCATAGGAGTGGGGTTGGGGTATTGGTCGACTAGAACAGCAGAAAGGGAGTCCTCCATCTTGAGATCAACGCCATAACGAGTACCCCATCGGGTCTTGTCACCATCAACGACATAAGGGGCCTTGGACATATTTTCAGCACCACCTGCCAAAACGATTTCGGATTCGCCTAGCAAGATCTCGTGAACACCGTTAACGACAGATTGGAAACCTGATCCGCAAAGACGGTTGACGGTCAAAGCAGGAACTTCGAATGGAAGGCCGGCGCGATGTCCAATGTGGCGGGCAAGGTAAGCACCTGCAGTGTCAGTGTGCAAAACGTTACCCATGATGGTAGATGAAATAGGGGTATTAGCAGGCAGACTGGACACGACAGCCTTAGCAGCCAAACCACCA
This sequence comes from Umbelopsis vinacea, assembly GCA_016758895.1. NCBI lineage: Eukaryota > Fungi > Mucoromycota > Umbelopsidomycetes > Umbelopsidales > Umbelopsidaceae > Umbelopsis > Umbelopsis vinacea. The sequence goes on along the minus strand of JAEPRA010000001.1, from coordinate 1,846,601 downwards.
AGCTCAGCAGCTATAGAAATTAAAACAAAAACATTTAGTATGTGGTGCTCTCTCTACCAAGTTGAATAAGTTTCGTCTGGGTACTTTACCTGAAAGGCTTCTAAGTTTTCCTCCAAAGGTACCGAAAGGTGTGCTAACATAGAAGGCGAATGAGGATGACTGATGACAAATGTCGTGAAAAGTTTAGAGTATGACGGCTTACCGCTTGGCAGCGACAATGTAGACTTGTCGAAGAGACATGATTAGTTAAAGACAACAGACTACAAACAAGAACGGGTGTCTTTTATAGTTGGATCTTTCTAACACGTGAGAATATGTTTTCAATGTGGAGACAGAGTTTCGCTGACTGAAGGAAATTGATCAAGTTCTCGCCCAATCAGCTCCAAGACACCCATAAAAGTGCAAAATGAATTACGCTTCCTCATTTATAATCACTACTCGCATCAACGAAAGCTTTATTGTTCTGTTCAAAAAGATTGAAAGTAATGCTAGCAAGGAGGACCGTTCATCGCTACAAGGACCTTTATAATAATAACATTTCACCAGACTGCGACGAATAGTTTGACAGAGCGATACCAACAGTGTTTGATAGATTGACAGGCTGGGTCTTTTAAAGCAGTGGTACCAACTGCGGGGAAAGAGGGAGGGTTTTTTGAGCAGACAGAGTTTCCCGTTTCCTTTGCCTGCAATTTTTGGTCGTGACTGCCCAAAACCTTTCCCGAAGCGCAAGCTCTCCAAAAAAAAAAAAAAAAACGACAAGCGAGCTCTGTACGAATTCATACCACTGCCAGAGTCAACATGTCGCTCGTTTCGGCAACTAATCCCTTAAAAGCTGTGAAATCAGCGAGATCTGTTCTCGGATTACTCTTCGCCCAAAGTAAACAAGAATTCTCTACGTCTTGCCCCTTGCAAGCCAACAAGGGAAAGCGAAAGCCCAACTATTCCACGTTGACGAAACATCTCAAACCAGACGGAATGACAGGACCACAAAGGCGAAATATTTTGCGTGAGAAGGCAAAATATAGTAGAGGGTCAAAGCCAGGCAAATATATCCCTGTCACCAAACGGTTAGAACCCATTCGCTCCGATATCCGTCCATCCGCCAAACCTGCGGCAGAGTCTGTTGCCGAACTCTCAGAGCGACTTGCAAATACCTCATTCAACGAGCTTGGACTACGTCCTCAGGTCCTCAATGCAGCCTTGACGGGACCTTTGAAGGATGTAGAAGACCCTCAACCAACGGAGATTCAAGCTTTGGCTATACCAAAGATATTGCACGCCTCATCGTTCCGCCAATTTTTATGTGCAGCGGAAACAGGTTCAGGGAAAACATTAGCCTATTTGCTTCCGACGATGCACGAATTAAAGATTCAAGAAGAGAAAAATCCACGTATTCGCCGTTTAGACCACCCACGGGCTATTATTCTCGTCCCAACGCGAGAGCTTGTAACGCAAGTGCTCAGGACGTGCAAGTCTTTGTCACATGTGGCGAAACTGCGAGCCGAACAATTAACTTCCAGACTTTCGCGATCCAGACTAGTGGATTCGTTGGCATCTTCACCTATTGATATCCTCGTTACCACACCAACATCACTTTTATCCCACGTTGAAGATGGAACCTTGTCCATGTCAGATGTGAGCCATTTGATCATTGATGAAGCGGACACACTATTCGATTCTGGCTGGGGAGATGAGTGCAAGCAAGTGTTGGATACTCTGAACAAAATTGCAGAGCATCGTAATTTGGAACAAAAAGTTATCATTGTATCCGCCACACTTCCTCGGTCCGTGAGCACTCTACTTGACCAACTATTCCCCAAGCTTGTCAAAATCACTACGCCTTCATTGCACAAGTCGTTGCCTAATCTCAAGCAATCGTTCGTGGACCTCACTCGATTCAAAGGAAATCGACAAATTGGTTTGTTGGAGGTGTTGAAGAAAAATATCAAGGACGAAAAAACCCTCATATTTTGTAACACCAAAAAGAGTGTAGAGTTGACCCATCGATTTCTGCAAAGCAAAGGTATCGAGGCTTTGGCTTTGTACAAGGACGCACCCATGAGCCGTGAAGAGTCGTTGCGAAACTTTTCTCAACCCACCGATGGAGAAGAAGCCGATGAGCGAAATAACATGTTAATCAGTACCGATATTGCTTCCAGAGGCGTCGACACCACGTTTGTCAACCATGTTGTCCTTTACGATTTCCCTTCGTCTGTTATCGATTACCTTCATCGGGTTGGTCGTACTGCACGCGCTGGACGCAACGGCAAAGCCACTGGCTTGGTAGGCAGAAAGGATAAGATGTTGGCAGATAGAATTCAGCGCGGTATTCGAGAAGGTACTGTTCTGACATAGAGTAGCATATAATAAAAATAAAATAGTAGAAATATGGACGCTGCTGACCTTTTTGATATTTTTTATATACAACAAATCAAAATCACTGTTTTTATAATTATTGTAGACCAGAAAAGCGTGCGAGTGTCTGAATGGACGTACGGTTATGTTTTGAATATGATGGGAAAAAAAAAAGACATGCCCCTACAGCTGCAACCAAGTCATGGTTTCACCATCATTGCTGTTTTGGGGTAATTGGAATGTCTCCTCGCTGCCAGCAGTGACGGGAACCAGCCTGTAGGCATCAGCTTGACCATGTTCGGCAATGATGGAGTGTACCTTTTCATTCGTCAACCCCGCATCCACTGCTTCAGGTATAGATTTGTCACCAATTTCTTTTTGAAGGTGTATCGTGGCCTTCTTGACGGCAAGAGCCTCAGTAAATAACTGCATTCGCTGAGTGACCAATAAATCCAATTCATCCTCTATTAAACCTTCAAGTTCTGAGAGATGAGCCATCTTGAGTTCCAATTTCTTAAGTTGCGTTTCCACCACCGTATTGACTAAACGTTGAACCTCGCGACCTTCATTATCAGCCAGCACTTTGGCTTTTGCAGCAGCTGAACCAAGGGCTACGGCAGCGACCTTTTCAACCTCGTTCTTTGGTAAATTCTTCGTCTTGGCATCGCCAGGCACCTCTTGTTCACCTTCATCTTCGTCCATCTTGTCGTCATCGTTGGTCGATACTTTTACATCATCGAGGTCCATGGTATCATCGCCTGACTGTTGCGCTTTCTTGGCTTCAATACGTTTGATAGCCGAATTAGCAGCCGCAGCAGCCACTTCAGCTTTGACGGTGGAGGCGAGGAATGTAACGATGGACATGACTGGGTTGTCGGCCTGTGAAAATGGCATACGTTGGTATCGAGTGATGTCTGAATTGTCTGCCGCCGCCGTGTTACTCAGGTAAGGTTCTTCGATAGGAATTTGCAAGAACTGCATGATACATTGTTCACGAGTTCGAGTTCCAACGTGATCAGCAACCGAGTTCCAGTCGTCATCGTACAGTTCTACACCCTCCAGCAACAAGAGTATCTCTTGATCAGACCAATCTTCCTCAACCATGTGCTTGAATTTACTGGGTTCAAGCTTGACGAAGTCGCCACTTTGTGACGTACTAGGAAATCGACCTTCGTTGAAGCATCTTGGACATACATCCAGTCCCTTTGTTCGGAGACTGTGATATCGTTGTGCTGTACAATCGTCACCGCAAGTGAAGCAAATAATAGCGCTACTGCCCATGCCGCTTTCGATGTTATCATAAACCTGTTGACGTAATTCGACATTCATTTCAAGTGGAGATGAACCTTTTGTCGTCTGTGTTCTCTGCTGACCGGTATAGGCTGGTGTAATGCTTGGTTTGAAAGGCTGCAATCCACGTGGTGTGTCTGCAGTGATGCGAAAGTGGCCAGTGAAAGGAGGTCCAACGTTGGATGGTCTTGTTCTACCATCGATCTGAGCAAGACAACGAAACGGTAAAAAAAAAAAAAAGGTTAGAGCTCAAAGTGTCTGAGTGGGTTCTCTCCCTTGGTTCACCGTAACTTACATCATAATTGATCAATCCCCACTGTTCCAAGAATCCATGGACTCGGATAATGGCACACACGTCGCCAGCCAGGTTCCGTCGACACGCCGTGACGGTCAAGTATTCTTTGGGGTTCAATCGATAGGTATTGATCATAAATTCGCGATAATTCTTGTAGATAATGGGAGTTTTAGACCTATTTTTCCCTGAAAAAAATTCTGGAAGCGATTTCTTTTCAATGTCGTGGATGTTGTCACTATCGTACCAACTTGCGTATGTAGGGGTTTTTGCGTCTTTAATGTGATCAAGCAGGTATTTGTGAGCAGCTTCATCGATGGAATGATTTTGTGGATCAACGGGATGCGGCTCGCTTGCCACTGGCTGTGGTGGAGTTGCCAATTCTGAGCCTACTTCTACCGACATCTGGGATGATAAAAGTAATTATGGGGGGAGATTCACGAATTATCGCGTTTGGGAGGGTGCAAGAAGCTGGCAAGCAACCATAAATTTGTCGACGTCACATGTGACGGCTGCTGGATAGATGGGTGGCGGAAAAATGCGCTCCTTTGGCCTCCAATTTTTTGGGATTTTTGTTTTTTCCCAACGGGTGGCAGAGAAAGCTAAACACTTGGCGTCGTTGAGGTGGACATAAAGTCTAAGTCATAGTTCAACGACAAGAAGGCTGCAGTAGCTGTGACTTATGAACCGCAGTCAGACCATTTTTTGGACTGTTCCTGAGATCAAAAATAATAAAAATATACTGGCTGGTTCCTGAAAGAGCTGCGCATCGACTCTTTTCCTTCAACCCTTTCATTATGACGAAATCCAACCTTCCCGCCAAACTACCAGAATGCATCGTCTTCGACCTGGATGAGACCATATGGCCATTGGATGTAGATTGTACGTGGGGACCCCCCTATAGCTATGACAAAAAACATAAAGTGGTAGTCGACAAACGAGGCGAACACATACCACTGTTCCGAGATATATTAAAGATTTTTGCCCTCATACAAACGTTTCCTGGAGTAAAGATTGCTATCGCATCACGGACTATGACACCGGATTGGGCAGCGCAAGTTCTCAAACTCTATCGTATCCCAGAGCTAGGCAACGTCGATCTCTACAGCCTCTGCTCTGTGTTTGAAATGCACGACGACCGAAAAACCATTCATTTTAGAAACATCCACAAACAGACAGGCATCGCGTATCAAGACATGCTCTTCTTCGACGATAACCGCATGAATCTTTGCGTGCAGCCACTAGGTGTCAAGGTGGTTTTGGTGGACCGAAGACAAGGTCTGACCATGGATATATTTTTAGAAGCCCTCGATAGATTCAGTAAAAATGCGTTTTAGAAGACTTACTTTTTTGGGCAGTGTTAGATATGCGGACAAAGAAATTCCACCATCTCGAAAGTGACAAAAGTGTATATAGGGCATGAGCTTTCCCATGGTACTCAACGACAGTATAATTAGAAGCAAACGTGTTGAATTTCTTCAATAAATGTGATAATATTTTTATATACAATATCAGCATAGGGGTTTTTTTCACAGGATATTGGGGGTGGGGGATATGTGTGCCAGGGCAAAGGCGAGGTATTAGCAAATTGCTTCGGAGGGCTTCGAAGTGAAGCGAAGGAGGCGATGTGCACACAGACAAAACAAAGTAAGCCAATGGAACATATTAGTCAAAGCTGCTCCACGTTGGCGAAAAAACGCCTAGGTAAACCAACTAAGCCTAGGATAAGTAGAGAAATAACAAAAGCTGAAAAAGGTATTAGGGTAAAGATGTGTGTAAAGAAAATAAAAGCCAAAAAAAAATAAGAAACATTCAAAAACAAATAGGGCTCGTAGAAAATAAAGCATAACATAATTGGAGCATCAAGAGGGTTTATACATAGCGAAGGAGAGGAGCGTCAGAGACCGAACGACGTAGCAGAAATAAAAAGGGCATTTTGGGTGCCTCTTTGCATTCTGCTCTGGATGGTCGACTTGAAATTACTGAATGGGACCAGTATGGGACATTTGTTGTTCGACATCCAGACTCGGGAAGGAGAAATACTGTTCTTCGAATTTCAGATGCAAAGATGCTCGCTTTGAGCTGGTAGAAGTAGGCACCGAGAAAGAGGATTTGTCTGAGCGAGACGAATATGACGAAGACCTTTTTATCGAATGGGTGTCCTTTGGATCATCACTATTTCTTCGTTTCGTGATATCGGAAAAGAATTGCAGCATAGAGAGGAATGATTAGATGAGAGAGGGTGGAAAAAGAGAAGACGGGCCTTTTTATGTTTCGGGTATTCGATTGGGATGATGTGGGGCCAAAGTCCAGACTGGGGGACCCCGCTCATCTCTCTCACAGCTTGGCTCGATTTCGTTGGCCCCAACTTTCCCTTTGTGAGAAAGCTGTCCGGCAGTGCCTATTTTTACCTTTCCGGTTTAAATTTGTCATGGAAAGCAGAAATTGGGGCAGCGAGGTAGGTGGTGTCATTTGGTCAAGGATTGCTGACAACACGTGCTGTATTGAAGAAAACAGCCCAGGCACCCGAGCCGTCGTGATCAAGGTTCGGCCGGCAAAGTGCAAAAGCGGTAAAAGCGATCTACCTTTCGCACAGAATACTATTTTGTCGGTCACTTTGGCCGCTCTGCCCTTTGGGGACCCTTGCGTTTATGAGACTGGGGCACTCTCTCAGCCATCCGCTTGGCAGTAATGTCCATTCAATTTTTAAGCTCACTTTGCTCGCAAATAGAAATAGATAAAAGATATTTTTAATATATTCGTGTTTGTCAGGCATCCAACCCGTCAACCTCCAAAGTCTAATTTTTTGTGCTCCCTGCGAGCCATTTGTTTATGAAGTGAGGCAAACCTGCCATAACAAAATCCTGCTGACCACTGTAGACAACGGCAGTATTCCGGGCAGCTGTTGCTCTTTTGTGACACAACTTTTTCTGCCAAACCAAGCTGACTTAAGGCCTTGTCAGCTGTATATCAAATTTGTCGATTCTTGCCGTCCACTCCGTCGCCAGGAACCGAGCTGGACCTGAAGTTTTGTTGAAAAGTTCAAACGCTTGAGCACCGTTGAACACAGGACTCTTTATAAAACGACGGCAAGGTAGTCAAGCAAGTAGTGATACCGCTGCCTGGATGATGGAAATCGACATTTGAAGCTCGCGGTTGTGACCCGATGATAGAATTTCCACGTAGCCTTATCATCATCTTTTTACCACATCAGTCTATCCGATAACCGAAAAATAAGGTGACTATTCGATTGTTGTTGACTGTGTCGCTCAAACACACACGGTATCATCAGCGCCAACGGCTAAAACCTGTTATGGTTGAAAAGGATGTCATGGACGGTCATGTCATAAGGCTTGTTCTATCGCTTGTATCCATCATTTTGAGGATTTGGATGGCATAACTACATTGAGTCATTCCGTTATTCCAAAGTGTTTAAATGACATATTTTATATCTTTGTATATCAAATGGACTAAGCAGCCTCGATTATTCATTATTTTTGTTCTGGGCAGAAAAATCATCCGAGAGGATGGATGAAATGCATCTTGGCAAAACAACAGTCACGGATCTCTCGAGATTTTTTGGATCTCGTCAAAAAACATCAGTACCCCGACCCCCAGCTTACATTCTCTGGAGTAAAGCATCTTAACCATGTCTCACAGCAAGTACCAATCGCCATTGACCTCACGCTATGCGTCCGAGGAAATGGCCCATAACTTTTCCGAAGACAAGCGTTATATCACTTGGCGCAAACTCTGGTTGAATCTTGCTATTGCTGAAAAGCAACTCGGCCTTACGGATATTACTGATCAGGCTATTGAAGAAATGAAGGCCAACCTCGACAACATTGACTACGGTGTTGCTGCTGCTGAAGAGAAGAAGAGACGCCATGACGTTATGGCTCACGTTCATACCTTTGGCTTGGTTGCTCCTGCCGCTGCTCCCATCATCCATCTTGGTGCCACTTCATGCTACGTTACTGGTAAGAAATATTTCTCGAATTATCAACAAAAAGATCTAATTGAAGCGTCACAGTGGAAAATAACCATTTTCTTATAAAGACAACGGTGACTTGATCATCATCCGTGATGGTTATGACATTGTTTTGAAGAAGTTGGCTCGTGTCATTGACATTCTTTCCAAGTTTGCCGCCCAATATCGTGACCTGCCTACTCTTGGTTTCACTCACTTCCAGCCCGCTCAGCTCGTTACTGTTGGAAAGCGTGCCACTCTTTGGATCCAAGAATTGCTTTGGGATCTTCGCAACTTTGAACGTGCTCGCAACGATCTCAAGTTCAGAGGTGTCAAGGGTACCACTGGAACTCAAGCTTCTTTCATGGCTTTGTTCAATGGCGATCACGACAAGGTGAGTTGAGGACATTGACTGTGGGAAAACAGGAATTCAGCACACTCACTAGGGATGATCCCAATGCACAGATCGAAAGGTTGGATGAATTGGTCACTGAGCTCTCTGGCTTCTCTGAACCGTACCCCGTCTGTGGACAAACTTACTCCAGAAAGATCGACATTGACGTCCTTCAACCTCTCTCTGGATTCGGAGCTACTGTTCACAAAATTGCCACCGATATCCGTCTTCTCGCTAACCTCAAAGAGATTGAGGAGCCTTTTGAGAAGGATCAAATCGGTTCTTCCGCTATGGCTTACAAGCGTAACCCCATGCGATGTGAACGTGCTTGCTCTCTTTCCCGCCATCTCATGACTTTGGCCAACAACGCTCTTCAAACCAGCGCTGTTCAATGGTTCGAGCGTACTTTGGATGACAGTGCCAACCGTCGTATTTCTCTGCCTGAAGCTTTCTTGACCACTGATATCCTCCTCACCCTTTTGCAAAACATCTTTGAAGGTATGGTTGTTTACCCCAAGGTCATTGAGAGCCGTATCAACCAGGAATTGCCTTTCATGGCCACTGAAAACATCATCATGGCCATGGTAAAGAAGGGTGGAGACCGACAGGTCTGCCACGAGGAAATCCGAGTTCTTTCACACCAAGCTGCCCGTGTCGTTAAGATGGAAGGTGGACAAAATGACTTGATTGAGCGTGTTAAGAACACCGAATACTTCAAGCCTATCTGGGGTGAACTCGACTCACTTCTTGATCCTTCTACCTTCATTGGTCGTGCTCCTCAACAAGTCGATTCGTTCCTTGAGAAGCATGTCAAGCCTGCTTTGGCTCCTTATGGTGGTGACCTCAAGGCCTACGCCAAGGCTGAACTTTCCGTTTAGATTTAAAAATTCTCCCAAAACTATTTCTTAGGTGGTTGTAGAGGCCCAACCAACCTCGTTTCATTCGTACTTGCAGATTCACTACTGCTTTTCATTGTTGTATTTATTGCAAATTGTTTTAATGACTCTTTTTGTAGAAATTATGGAGAGAAGAAAAAAAAAAAAGTTGAAGATTTATAGAATTGGGTACATACCCAATTTTCAATTTGACAATACCTAATTGTCCCCTTGAATACACATGTGCAAGTCCTATTGTGTAGTTTCAATGAAATGGTGACGGAAAAAGAAGCAGAAATGTAAAAAAGAAGCTAGGCAATACATATAGATGAAGCGGAAATGGAGAAGCCATGAGAGAGTACAAGTGGAGCATTGTATCCAAAGCGGAAAAAGGGGGTGTTATACATGCTGTGAATTTTCATGGAGGTAAGAAAAATAAAGGGGGGAAAAGGAAGTGATGTCTCAATGGAATAAAATGAGCGGTCTTAAATACTCGAGTCACCAATGCCTGAGTGATGTTGTCAACAGTCACTCTCTAACAAGAGAGAGCTGACAAATCACCAGTAATGGGTGTACCCAAGAATTGTGCGGTATCAACGTTATCGACGTTATGGAAATCCAAGATTTCAGAATACATCATCACTAGAAGAAGGGTATTGTCAGTATACGCCAGCACCACATTTTTTTTTAAAACCCCCTCTGCAAACCCAGTCTCACCTTTCCAGGTATCTATTGGTAAATCAGCATCGTTGAAGCTCCAGTCGAACACTTCAGGTGCAGCGGGTTCGTCAGTGGGATCGTGATATGGCGAGAGGTAAGGGTGAGCAAGAGCCTCGGTTGCGTTGATACGCTTACGAGGATCAAAGACAAGCATCTTTTCCAACAAATCAATAGCTTGTTCGTCTTGACCGGCAAATCGCTGAGAGAATGGAACTCTTTCCCGCTTAGGCAAGTTCTGAACAAATCTCAAAGTATTTTCGCTGCAAATGGTAGCCACCACATCATCTGGAGGAGTTCCGAGGAGTTCTGTAATGATAGAGAACTGATGGACATCTGGAAAAGGATGAAAATGTTAGGTCTCCAGATCGCTCACCATCCCTTCTCACAGTGTAAGTACTTACGATCTTTGCCTGGGAACAAAGGCTTGCCCTCCAATAACTCAGCAAAGATACATCCGGCACTCCAAATATCGACTAAATGCAATATAGTTTAGTTGGGTGATGCAGGTACAGGCGTTTGTCATCATCTGATGAATGAAAAAGGGGATCATGATTTCTTACCGGCAACGTCATATTTCTGCCAGGTCAACATAATTTCAGGTGCACGATAGTACCTCGTGGACACATAGCCGGTCATTTGAGGGTCTTGAATTCTAGCCAAACCAAAATCACAAATTTTGAGATCGCAGTTCTCATTGATGAGAATGTTGGAGGGTTTCTATTTGAGATGAACGACGGTTAAAAACACGAGTAAGGGTTTGTTTGATGAAAGAAGAGTGAAATCCTTACCAAATCTCTATGAACAACGCCTGCGGAGTGGACATATTTGAGACCTCTCTGCAAAACATAACACAGAAATAGGTCATATGAGTATGGACATTAAAGTTTGTAAAACGTTTGTTTTTGCTCCCCTTGACTTGGTAGATGTTTCCATATTTGCATCATAGCTCCAAGTCTTTGGGTCTTGATCGAAAAAGTTAAACTTACCAAGATCTGATATAAAAAGTATTGAATAAATTGCTTCTCCAAAGGACGGGAAGTAATCAAACGATGAAGATCGGTGCCCAAAAGCTCAGTCACAAAGTAACTAAAAAGTGAGAGATGTCAGTCCACATAAAAGCGGTGATGAAATGTCGCAAAATAACTAAACTGGTTACTAACATGTCCTCAAGTGGGGAAATGAAGATATCGCTCAAGCTGATGATCTGTAAACGAACAAAAGATGAGCACAAGGGACGAGTACGGCACATGTAGGCCATTTGGTCGTTTTATAAGTACATTTTCATGCTTCAAAGCTTTGAGAAGCTTGAGTTCTCGGTAAGTGCGCTTTGACAGAACAGGTGTTGAGAATGGCTTCATGATTTTCTTCACTGCTACGTTTGCACCGGTGAGTTGATCTTTTGCCGAGCTAATAAGGTGTGTTTTAAAACGAATCCGGTCAGTGTCTGTATTTGAACGTCGGGTTAATAAGGTTGATCTACCCTTACCAGACCAAACCGAAGGCTCCCATTCCAACGGGTTGTAAATCTACATAGCTGTGTATGACCTAACATGAGTACGCCATTCTTAACTCGAGGCTAGTTACCTATGATACTTACCGAGTTGTAACCTCGAATACGGTTCCGAAAATTGAGAGCTTGACAAATTCAGCCATTGTAAGAGTTGATGGATGAGAAGCACAAAGAAAACCAACGAGTTTTGAGTCGCGTTCCAGGCCCTGAAGCCATGATGTAATGGCGGGCTTGCTTTTGTGTACCACGTGAGCCACCAAGCAAAAAAATGCCTTTGATGTCATTTCCCCAGTACGCACTTGAAAGACAAGCCGCTACATCATCATCTTCATCGTCAGTTTATGGATTAATAACAAAATAAACGACCTTTCTAACATAAACAAGAGATTGTCGCTGGTTGATAAAGAAAGGTTTGAAGAAAATTTTCAGTCCAGGAACTTAAGTGAGGTAATAACATCAGAAATGAGTAGAACACGGAGTTTTGTGCGCTGTTTGCATAGAAAAAAAATTTACCTAAAAAATTTGAAAGACGAATTCAGGGCAAACAAGGAAGCCTATCGAAACAGAATGGGCGATTGCCTCACATAGAAAGTTTTAATATGATCGACATTACAGGTTACAAAGTAATATTTGAAAAGAACGACCGCCATAAAACAAGCATACTCGTCATGATATTGTGGACAACATGGAGCAAAACGATTAGCCCGGGCTGTCAACGTCAACCAATGTGCACATCTTATTGGCTGAGCAGCCATGGAGAAGAAGCACTGATGTTTGATGGGAGGCTATTTTGGAATTTGACAGATCACGTGATAAATTGACATCCATGCGCGATAGCAAAATTGAAACAGTACACCTTGCAACAATAGTATCAACATGCAAAGCATTGCCTTCCGCCAGAACGTTTTTCGACGAACACTTCAGCTTACGAGCACTCGATTGTACACAGCAGCTGCAAATGGTAATTACGGGTGACTATGGCGATTGAAATTCTTCATCCTGCTAATGCATTATGGACCATTTCTTTTTCTTTCAATAGATTCACTGCACGCACGCCTTAAGGCCGATCAAAAGACGTACATGCGTGGACGAACACAACCAGACCTCACCGTAGTCAAATCGATTCTCTCCGACTTAATTTACTTGAACAAGTCTCCTACACCACCTGCCACGCCTGATGAAGGTATTCTTACCATCCTTCAACGATCCATCAAGAAACGTCAAGAGTCCATTTCGCAATACCAATCGGCTGGACGACAGGATTTGGTTGATCAAGAGAATAAGGAATTGGAGGTCCTGAATCGCTATATGCCAGCGCAGATGTCTGATGAAGAAATTCGCGATGAAATTCAGCAAATTGTGCAAAACATTGGCGCCGCGTCTATTAAGGATTTGGGAAAAGTCATGAAGGCCTGGGCTATCGACAGCTCCAAGGCAGACAAAAAGAAAGTCAGCGATATGGTCAAAGCTGTACTTGATGCTAAGTAACTACAGGCTTGCCCAACAATAAAATTCATCCCATCCCATAGATTGCATAGAGGCCAGAGTAACAAAAACAGAAAAAGTACATTTTGTATATTGTAATAAAACTTATTTTGCATACTCACATGTCCAAACCAACACAAAGTGAAACGTATGAAATAAAGAAAAAATCAATTCTCGATAATTTTTCTGGGAGGTTTGGTATACGAGCATCACAGCAGTTGGATCGGCAGTGGCGGGGTATTGATGAAACGAATGGTTGGGTAAAAAGAAAGCATGGGTTATACATGGCAAGTTCGAAATAAAAACAATCAAAAAAAAAAGAGAGAGCATCTGAGTATGATATCAAGCAACGAATAACCCAATTGATGAAACATCAGCAGAATGGATGGAGTATGTCACGTCTGTAAAGACAAAATAAACGAAAGAAAAAAAGATAGAATAATATAGAAGAGGGGAGAGAGAAAGCTCTAAATCAAGGTGGTTGGTTGGTTGTTGGGTTTTTCCCGAGGATTTTACTCATCCTCCTTTCTTTCTTCTCCCGGATAGGCCCAAATCTTATAGGATACTGCAAAGCTTCTTAGTCAAGCCGCGCGGTTTCATCGCCTCCAGCGTAGCTGACTCAATGACACCATTGACGTTGATCTTCTCCATCGCACTGCATTCAAAGTATTTTGCGCCAATTTCTCTAGCCAAATGATTACCCTAACAAAGCAAGCGTTAGTGCCCAATCCAAAGAGTATGTTCCTACACCAAGTCCCGTACTACACACCTCTTCGTATGAGATCAGATTATGACCCACCGCATTCAGCTCGCTGATGCGTTTGTCGTTTTTGCGAAGATCAATCTTCATGCCAACCAGGATCAATGGAATCTTTTCGCAAAAGTGAACGACCTCTGGCAACCACTATGTATCCGTGAGCAAAACATTAGCTCCAGAACCTGAAAATTGGGGGTGATGGATAGGCAGTGGGATAACTTACCCTATCTTGGATATTGGAGAACGAGGTAGGTTGATCGATAGCAAAACATATGAGGACAACATCGGTTTCAGGATATGAAAGTGGTCGCAAGCGATCATAGTCTTCCTGTCCAGCTGTATCCCATAAAGCGAGTTCGACGCTCTTGCCGTTATCAAGATGCACCACCGAGATATAATTTTCGAATACAGTAGGTACATATTTCTGTAAATAAACATAACCATGTTTTAGTTATCAATGAGACATAATGGGTTGACCGCCATTATTTCAGCATGGCGGCTGTTCTATCTGTTTTGGATGCTTTGCTTGCCCATTTTTATGGGGGGACGGACCGTGCTAGCAACACTTATGCAAATAGATGGGAAAGACAGATTCAGGTACATTACCACTGGGAATTGCTGTTTTTGGTAGACCACAAGAAGTGACGTTTTTCCACATCCACCATCACCAACGACAACGAGCTTCTTTCTAATGGCTTTGGGCATTGCCGAGTTGTTATGAATAGAAGGAAGAATGCAAAACCACGCGAAAGAGTTGGCCTTGCAGTTTACCAGCGGGGAATCTAAGGTTGATGAAAGACGGACCCACCAAGAAAGGAAATACAATATCCAATTTCAGTGGGTTGTTTTCCTCGCCTTTCAAATAACCACGTACGAACTCACATCGCTCAGCCCGATGCCATGCCCAAGTTCATTGATTGATCTTTTTCATTAGTTGTTGCTCTACTTGAATTTCACGGGTCCTGTTTTTCTCTATCAGACTGAATGTACGCGGTCCATGAGGAGCATCAGAAATAAGTGGGTGTATGAATCAAAAACCCGTGGGTGACACTGCGGTTTAAGCTACCCCTACTGCACAGTATCCTGACTCCCAACCATGACATGCGTAGAAAATACAATGCCGTAGTCACTCAAAGCCGATTTGGTCATACTGGTATCGTCACTGTACCCCATCTGACCTGTAATTATTTTTTCCCAGTAACGATGTGGGATGAGAGCAAATTTGCCAGATTAAAGACACGTCGTGTTACCTCCAGCCAGTAGAGCGTATTCCTAGAACCTTCTTAGCAAACTCACGTATCGTCATTCTCGAATCCATGCTCAGCAAATTCTTTTTTTCAATTTTTTTTTTGAATCTGAGTGCTAACATGATTCGATAATGCGACATGTCCGACGAATACTCGGGGTTGTAATCATTTTTTGGGAATAACGTAACAGTGGTGCTACATTGAGATCGGTTTGTGTGGAGACTTACAATCGTAAGTACTTTTCTACAGCCGCTTACCTCCGGCCAACTTGGCTGAGGAAATCCACCACCACCATTTGAAAAGGGCCGATTCTTCGGTTCTAGATTATATATCACAGACAAAAAGCGCCTCCAATTCTTAACGAAAAGGCTTCGTTTCCACATGGCATTTATGGTGGTGGAGGCGCCAAGCAAATGGGAAATCCACTGTGTATATGTGTGCTCCCTTGCCAGGATTGAGTTTACCCACAAAAATTGAAACAATAAACAGAAAACTACGATCATCATGGTATGCCCAAGGCGGGGTAGTTGTTGAAGTGATCTTGACAATTGATGTGCAAAGGGTGACTGCAGCATAATCGAATAAAATCCTAACACTTCGATCGCTTTTCCTCTTTGTGACCTGCTTGCTTTATCGCACTCCTTATTCTCAGAGGGTTGGATCCGCCACCGACAGCCACCTCACAGGTGGAAAAGGTTTCCGCTTCAGTTTTTTCTCTCGTCTCACATCGTTTTCTCCTTAACTTGAACACTAGGTGCTAACATAAAGCAAGGGGGAACCATAACTACTACTAATTTGGTATTGCCTTTAGTATCAACTGAGATACATCGCATGCCATCATCAATAATGGCCGAGATGTTCCATAGTATAGGCCTTTATCATCATAGTCGACCATGACTATTCAGCCACTGTAATTTCACCCGCCAAAATTTGCTTGTTGACGTGTTGTGGGCTGGCTGGAGAACTACAGGATGGCTTGATACCTGTTTGCTGACAATAATAGCGACAGGGGGTAAAGTCAGGGGTGATGAGATTTACAGCGAGTAGTTTGATCAAGCAAAAAGCTGTTATGGAAAGGTATTTGTTATTTTTCTTGCTTTTACCTCTTGTTTAAAAAAGTTCAAACACATTTTTTTCGTCTATCACCCTTTCTACTCTCTCCTGCGTTTTTTTTTCTTACTTTGTATGGAATACGGCTTATAGACGCTCGCATCTTGTATAGCAAACCCCAGTGATAGCCAAATCTCCGCTCGTTATAACATAGAAGTGTTCGCACTCTTCGACTTGCTTTTGGGACTAGTATTCTTAACAACTGTTTTTCTATATACATAAATTTTTTTGAAAGGTATGTATTGCAGATCTCAGACTCGTGCCTTCTTTCTGGAAGACAGTGCACGTGCAGTGGATGAACGAAGACTAACTAAAAATCCTTTTCACAGTACTTGATCATATGTTCAAACTATCTGTACCTACTATGCTTGTACCATTTTGTCTCCTATTGTACGTCTTCATCTTACCATCGTACGTGGTATGCCAGCAAACTCGCAATTCATCGCAAACTCCGCCAGTCTATCAAATCCCTTTAAATACACAGCAGCCACTGATCGCCAGAGTGGGGCAGCCGTACTCATGGACATTTCTTGCAACGACATTTTCTTCAACATCCAACCTGACGTATATACTATCCGATAATCCTAATTGGTTGTCCCTACATGATCGCACCCTGACTGGCACGCCCTCCGGAGCTGATGTTGGCCAATCAATCATCACCATCACCGCGACCGATACGATAGGACTATCCAATTATGGCACCATGCAAGTCATCGTGTCAAGTATAATAGCTCCCACCATTGGACGACCATTAGCTACTCAATTGGCAACCGCCACCTTTGGTGTTAATTATGTTGGCCCAGATGGGTCCTTGCGAGTGCAAGCTGGTCAGGCGTTCACATTTACTTTTGCGAATGACACCTTCTTTTCTGCTGGACAATTGTACTATTCCGCAAATGTTTTAGGTACTGTGTCATTACCATCCTGGTTGTCGTTTGATGGAAATTCACAGACTTTTTACGGCATCCCCCCTGCGAACCTGCCCCCTCAAATTTTCACATTTGTTGTGCATGCCACAGACATTCAACAGTTTACGGGAGTGGATGATTACTTCAATGTTTCCATTTACCAGCATCAATTGACGGTGGTTCAACCTATTCAGAACTATAATGTTACACAAGGAAATACCCTCAGCATTGTAATCCCTCCCACCACCTTTGCAATTGATGGCGTGACGGTCACAGAAGCCAACAAAACCAATGCTATTCCCAAAATTACACTATCAAGAACCAGCGATGGCATGGGTCCACTTCCTTCATGGCTCTCATTTGATAGTACAACGTGGACCTTGCAGTGCTCGCCTGATGCTATGGCCGGATCTATGGTCATATTTGTACTCGCTACCGACGCAACTGGTGATCAAGCCACTAGCAATTTCACCTTGGCTGTCAACGGTCATGCTCCCCCAGATCAACTTATTATCATTCCAGATGCATACATCGATTCTCAAACGGTTGACATGAAGTTACCTTTGGCTACTTCGGATCCTGGTTCTAATAGCCCATTGCGCTATAACGCTTGGTTTATGCCGCAAAACGGAACTGCCGCTTGGCTGGCATTCAATGCTTCTACAAACACCGTCTTCGGACATACGGATAGCACGGTAGCGCAAAATATTACAGTGCTTATCACTGGTTTCAACGAATGGAACGGTTCAGCCTCTACATGCTATCATATCTTTCTAAAACCAGGAGCCGACTCCTCAGGTGGCAACTCCGCGACCCGGATCCTATCTATCGTTCTTCCGGCTGTGTTGGGATCCCTCTTCCTCATCTCGGTCTTGATCTGCTTAGGGTGCTGTTGGAGACGAAGAAGAGCAGAGAGAAGACAAAGGTTTACCGGGGAAAGTACCATCCCGCCCATGGCCAAACCTGTCGCTTACAATGACCCACTGCCGGCCAGTAAAGAAGCGTCGGAAGAAGAAACTAGTGAGCATGCACAGCAAGATACGCAAGTATCACGTAGTGCGGAGAATCAAGCATACGCTTCCAGGAGACTCAGCACTTCAGGATTTCCTAATCCTAATCGCATTTCTACCGTATCCGAATTTTCTGACATCACGGTTCATACGCCAGGCACAAGGCCATGGTCGCAAGTATCGACTCTGCGCAATTCAGTACGGCATATCTCTGATAGTGAAAACTTTAACCATATGTTTGCTGAAGAAGTTCGAAGATCAGCAGCAGCGAAAGAAGCTGCCTGGCGGAAGAGTTTAGCGTTAGAGAACTCCGAGTCAACTAGCATTAGCAGGGTCATCATTGAGAGCGGAGACGAACCACGTGGCCAGACTCATGGCGGCCACTCTGAACACGATATCTCCGATTTGCAGATCGGGGAACCCTTCACAGCCGCGGTACAGCGTTCTACCCTAATGACAGGAACGAACCCTTCTTCTACCAGCGCATCTTACATAACAGCAAGGTCTTCTCAAGAAACGTTGTCTTCGGCGTCTATCGACCTGACCGGCCTTCATCATACTGACCTCGGTCACCTGGAGACCAACCTTCCGTACTCAGCAACGGATGCGGAGTTCCATAGTAGTGGTGATACCATTCCAACAGTGGGAAAAAAGTATCCAAATGGCAGTATTTTGTCCTTTTTATCACGTCCAGCATCAAGTGGTTCTGCTGAGCAGTATTCTACCTATCCAGGTCATCAAGATGAAAGGATTCCAAGCTTCAATAATGCGTAATTACTTTGATTGTGTTAGACCAGTGACGTGCTGTCTGCAGTGACCTTTTTTAAAGCGGAGCCCACCGCTGATAATTTTTATAATACATGTATACAATCCACGCGAGAAGAGTTTTTTTTTTTTGGAAAGCGGATGACCAAAACGAAAGAGAGAGCGAGAGAGACAGCACCAACGAAAATCGCTACATAAGTCTCTTTAAGACATTTTTCTAAACTACTTTTTCTACCTTCTGTTTTATGTGTATTAAGGCGTAGATGCCAGTACATGAAGACATGATAATGCCCTCCCCATGCAGACAACAACTGAACCTTGAACTTGTTCTTTCGAATCAAACCACACACCCTTACTCCCTGCAAGATTTCGCAGAGTACTTACGACAATCCTACTGCTTTGAAAACTTGGCATTCTGGTCATCCGTAGTTCGCTACCGACAATGCGCCATCGTTTTCTTCACCATCGACCCTGATGCACAGCAATGCGCATTAGAGGCACCTAGTCCTACAGATTGTTCGATTTCCTTAGACTCTTTGAACTCGCCTGTACTACTTTCGTCGGGAGCGCCCTTTCGATACACCGTTGCTGAAGAGCCCTTTTTATCAGCTGAAGAATCCATACGCTGTGAGCTCCTCAAACAAAAATTCTCGTATATAATAGATACCTATCTGTCACCCAACTCTCCACAAGAAATTAACATCCACTGTGAAATGCGCCAAACGATACTGGACCAATGGCAAACGCATGGCTGTTATCATCCAGCTGTATTCGACAGCGCCAGAGATTCTATTTTGGAATTGATGCGAGTTAATTCTTTCATACCGTGGGTCTCTCAAATCAAGCAATCATTGCCACAACACCCATTGGATGCTTCTCCGACAAGGTCCTCAACCTTATTTTTATTGCGTAAATCCATAAGAAGCAGTAACTCGTCTATTGGTTCAGAGGAAGAGGATGATATAGAAGATGATGGTTCAACCGATCGGCCGCACCACTATTCCACAAGCGCCTTTTTCAAGCGCTTCACAGCAACACCATGGAAAACAAAAGAACAAAAAGATAGTTCCTCTGTGGATACCCAAGATACGGAAAAACCCTCAAAAGGTTCCCCACATTTGTACAACGCTTTCTTGCCACGTCGACCGGTTTCATCTCCTGCCATAAGTAAATCGTCGTCGTCTTCGTCCGAAAATGTGAACGTGTCCGAATCCAAATCATGGACTTGGAGGAAAGGCAGTACAAAGGGTTAAAAAAAAAACACACACACACACACAATATCAATCAGCCTTCTGGACTACATATATCAGTCAAAGAAAAAAAGTTTTTATTCACCCCACTTTAGATTTCTCCCTCCTCACCTCTGTATACCCACCCCCAATTCCCCTCTACCCATCCTTGTAATATTTCCTTAGAGCCTATGTAACAATTCCACATCACAGTGTCATAAAAGTGTCCACCAATATTACTGTTCATTTCAAACTATTTCGCGCAGGATGTCAAATCAATTCTGAATTGTAATGGAAGTCAAAGTTCTAGACGAGTCGTCAGGCTATACCAAAAAATCGTATTGATAAATGGGCCTCACAAGCTGCATGATCTACTTCGACAGAAGAGGGTCAGCATTGCGGTGGGAAACGATATTCATGAAAACGCAAGCTTCTAACCACTTTCACAAGAGTTTGAATGGCATCATATTCTCCACGCGGTTGACATCAAATAAATAAATAAAATTTTTAAGTTCAAAGGAAAAAGGGGGGTGGATGTGGCCAAAAAGGCGAGGTGGGCCAGTCATCCAAAGCAACGGAACAACATATTGAAATAAATTCACAACAACTTTTGGTTTAACTTTATGTAAGGACACCCCAGTAAATCACACTGACTATCCTGTAGAGGCAAAGGAGGACCTGCGTACCAAGATCCCTAAGGTATAATGATTTGATATCTACCCATTATCGACATGCTATTTGGGAACACTGATATGAAGTTTCAACTGCAATAGATACAGGTGTGGAGACGTTTACTGCAGTATTTACTAGCATGGTAGGTAGCCAACATTCACACTAGTTGCAATACCACCTTCATAAAATCCCAAAATGGTCATTCCTGTAGTGTTTATACATTAGTCTCAAGCGACTCAATCCAGCTCTCAGAGATATCATAGAACCCAAACATTTGAATAAAAAATTGGACCTCAGATACGCATATGTAGTCGTCTCTCTCCAAGACCACTCCAGTAGTATGTGTGCTTCGAATACAAGGGGTCGTCCACCAAGATCAGAGCCTACCATTCGGTCTCAGTGTCGCTCTAAAGTGTTCACAAAGCTGATGCGAGCAGTTCTCAAGCCCTCAACACGAGAAGGTATATGCTTAATCTATTACCTGGAACCCATTGAGTATTAGGATGTTCTCACAACGAGTTGGAAGGAAAGTGTAATAATTACTTTCCCCTGACAAATCTTGGATTCTTGATAAATTTCAAGAAGAGCCACTTTTATTCAGGACTTTTGTATTCAACACCTAGCAGATGGTAATCAGCACGTCTACAACCATATAAAAAAGATCCTAGGCAGGATCATTGACTTATATCATATTTTTTCAACCAATAATGGCGCGGCTTAAAGAGTTTATACCACACCTTCTCATACAGTATCGATAGAATCTGCATGGAAATTTCGCTACACGGGTTTCAATCACCGATCGGGCTTGAGGGATTTTTTTTTCTCTTGGTCAACACTTCCATACAAAACAAACCTTTTTTTCATTCAACATCTAATTCGCATCATATCATGACCCGTATGTTTTACATCTTTTATTACAAAATTTCAAACAAGTTCTCGCCCATACTGACCTTCCGTTCTTCTTTAGGTGGCAATCAACGTGAACAGGATCGTCTCAAGGCTCAAAAGAAGGCTGGCGGCAAAGCCAAGGCTACTACTATGAATGGTCAGTCATTGAAAAACAAGCAAGAAAGGTGAGTGACAGTTTTCCATTTCTATGCCCTCAGTGATTCCACCTACACTAGTGGGCTTGGCGTTCCAAGCAGCCTGCCCCAGGCAACCACACCATCCACTAATATTGAGTTCATCCAAAACTCACTGCTAACTTTGCAACCTCAACCTTACACTTACTTCTCCCTCCAGTGATGCCGATATCATGCGAAGAAAGCAAGAAGCTGCTGCTGCAAAGAAGGCTGCTGATAGCGGGAAGAGTAAAGATGGAAAATAATAGATATGGTGATGTCGTTTTACCACAATAAGTTTTTTGGACCGTTCGGTGAGCACCTGTTACCAAAGAAAAAGTATACTCTCAGGCCTCACCTTTCTTCAATTTAATCGGCGGTCTGCACTTTACAGCTATCGTCCATCCGTTGTTACCACCCCCTATATGGAATAAATGGAACACATTGTTTTAAGTACTGTTTTTAATTATTCTACTTGTCCGAATGTATTCTGGAGGGGAAGGGGGTTAGAGTTGATCCAGTCACTATCTTGTCAACGATAACGAACGCCAGTTTGTATTCGAGTCAGTTCACCCCAAGTAACTATAACAATGAAAGTCGACATGGTCAATGCGCCTAGTTCCGATCACTTGTGTCTTGATATCATTTATTTTTTTTGCTGTACCTTAACTAGACTCGACTCATTTACATTTACATTTTTTTTGCTTTTCAAATTTGCCGGCTTAGGAATCTGCTTATCGTGGCAAGATCTCTCATCTGAACACCTTTCGGTTATCGTTGTGTTATCAATAGACAATCAGCGTCCATCTCAGCGAGGAAAAGTATGTATAATTATTATCTTTGGAATGTTCAAATTGCAATAATTTTGTTGGGTGAGTCCTGCTTATCAGAATCATTGCAATTAGGGCATTTAGGACCTTATACTACCAACCAAACAGGCAGCCAGCAATTTATTTTTGAATGGCCTTATTTTCTATTTTATTTTCCACAAGTAGATACAGCCCATTCGTAAATGAGTATATCCCTTACTAAGGTGTGGGCATAGATGATATCATCCATGGAATGTGGCAACCAGCCTGCAGCAAACTCCATGCGAAATTGCACTACCCCAATCCGCAAGTGAAAAAGCTTTGCAACATTAGGCGTCAACGTTTATCCCTCCAGAGAAGTGATGGTGCTATTAACAACCATGCATTTTTAGATACATTTAAAATGCGAAGCAAGGTTATTGTGCAAGTCATGGACTGGAACTTGAATCTGTTGACTGTGTCATCACTACAATGGCAAAGGTTTTTCTGTGACCCTTCTGACGACCTCATTGCATACACTTCTATCTCTTTCCTCTCCTTTATACCAACGCTTCACAAAGCTACGATTTATACCCTCCTTTTTACTTGAGTCTATTCCACTTAACCCATTCCCAGTCCTTCAATACCCAAGAATACGATTGCAATTTTTTTTGATTTATATTTTTTGACCTATTTGGCCACATCCATTTGCTTATGATGTCAATCGCTTTACAAAATACCCCTATCGACGAATCGAATTCTACAGCTCAACGTAGCGAGCTGAAGTCGAGCGCCAGCACCATTCAGTCGTTGAATTCCATTTTTCGTCGCATGAACATGTTCCCCCGACAAGATTCGTTCAAGTACCCTGACAGTACGTCCCCTCATGTCGATGAATTAATGTTGCAAATGTGCAGTGGAAGTAGTCATTCTTCAACTGGAGAGCACACTCAGACTCCGGAACTGAGTGATGAATCTTCAGCGAGTTTGGCTTCCTCAGACGACTCTACCTTCGCCGAACAAAAGCACCACCAGGAACCCCCAAAGAATGCTCGTGCCAGCCTTTTAATTAATACCAAGCTCCGCTCGCTCAGCCGTACAGCATTTAGATCGCCCTCGAACCCATTTTATCGCACTTCTTTCTTTTCGCCCAAAGAACCTACCTCCTCTAGTGATAGCGATTCGTCCATTGTCGCTACACCAACGTCTTCCAACTCCATTCATTATCATTCATTTGCTCCCATCAATGAAATCCAAAATCTCTCGAGCGAGAGGCTGATGTGGATCAAAAGCACACCTACCCAGCCAGTGGATATTTACGTGAAGCAGCAGAACACCCGTCCAGAATCAAGACTCAGCTTCTTTTCCTCAACCAATTGGTACAACCGTCATAGCTTGAAGCTTTTCAATAACCAAGTCGGCGTTTTGAATCCCAAAGCGCATGAAATCTATTCAGCTCAGCATGGGTAAGAAAGAAGCATTAAGAATCTACCCCTAATATCATCTCTATGCTAAAAAAAAAATTGTGTGCGTGCAATTCATGTCTTCAGCTTTGGTGGTATGAGAACGTCCACCACCATGCCAAACATGCGAGAACCCAAAAGTGCAAAGGGTGTGTTCTATTGTAGGAGTAAGTAATTGGAATTCTCATTTTTGAAGTAAAAAGCAGGCAATCTCCACAGTTCAATTCATTCCCTCACTTCCAAAAATTACAGTTCTCAGAGTTTCAAACAAAGCATCAACCAAAGGTAAACCCCATTCTTTCTTTATTTTTAAAACTATTTTCTTCAATTTTTTTGGGACTAAACATTTGCCTTATTAGACTTGAACATTAGTGTTGAGCTCGAGGTCAATGGAGTCAAGCGCTCAACCAGTAGTGTGACAATGATGAGATCTGGAAAACAGTCTGCAGTTGCAACTTTTGATGATGCTTTTCTATTGCAAGTATCAAGTAGTATTTTTTGATGCTAGTACCACCGCATCGATTAACCATTTGCTGGTCCATTCATACAGTGATGTCGACGGTCCATTTACTTGCAAGATTGCTGTGCGAGCACAAGCTGCTCGTAGTAGAATAACTCTACCTACGTTAGCGCGAAGAAGCAGTAATCGAGTTTCATCCATACAAACCTCGTCTGGCAGTGAAATGATATTTGGATTAGCCGATCTCCATTATGAAAAAGTGGAAGGCATGGATAAAGCCATCAAGACATTTTCTCTTGGAAGATACAATGACAGCCCTCAGGATAAAATCGATGGAGAAATTGAAGTTCAACTTGGTGTGCATTTAGACGTTGTCGGAAGAATTCGAGAATCCAGGAGTCAAGGAGGTCTGTCTGGCCGCGTTCATAGCGATTACTTGACTGTGTACTCTCGTAGTAACATGATACCCGTAAGTTTTTGTGTACAGGTTAAGCGAAATGCCCTCCATTGATTTTCTGGAGTAAAACTAATATTCTTTTTCCTGAATTGAATCAGAAATGGACTCGGTACTGGGCTGTGGTTGATAACGATGACTTGTGCTTGTATGACTTCACGTACCAAGAGGTAGGTCCATTGGTACTGACAACGAGAGTGATGACTGTTCTCTAATGATTCATTGTATTCCATAGAAAAAACCAGCGTTGGCCGTCATTAACCTCAATCACTTGCGCAACATTTCTACTACCGATGAAAAAGTGAGTCTCGGTTGTACAGGATTTTCTCTCGAAATGGATCCTCGTTGCGTGTCCAAGAACAGTTCCGTCACTCTGGAAGAGGGGGAAGCATTAGAATACAGGATGCTCATGATTGCTGATAGCTCATCTCAAGCATCTGGCTGGAGAAATGTCTTCTTTGAGTATATTAGTGTTATTCGAAACATGGGCGTCACAGAACGACAACTCGTATCTGACGAGGAAGACGGCATCGATCTACGATTCTTATGGTAATCACATCGAAAAAAAATCCAGACGATTTTCCCACCCACTTTTTTCCAATTTTATGCTTCAATAAAGAAAAATAAAGCATTACCATACAGAATGAGAAGGCTGCAGTGAAACAATTATAGTGCGTATGATGATGAATGACCTCTGGACAATAGGCCTTGTATGATCGATCATGTCTGTAAAATGTCTGTTACAAGAAGCGACTTATGTGGTACACTTGAAAGACCTTGTTCAAAATCAATAAATCCCGTAAGCAATGACTTCTTTAAGCACTTTCTAACGTTGTTCTGGATAAAATCATAGAAGAATGGAATAAATTAACTACTGCTAAGGCGGTTACCAATACGGCTGTGATGCTGTTTCCCAATTTGGGCAAGCGGTGAATTTTTTCCTACGGGAAAAGAGCCTTGGATTAATCAAATGACGAATGAGTAGTTTTTCTTTCATTCTAACAATTTAAAAAGAACTTCATTCATTATGAGTAATGCGACAAATAACAACAGCCTAGAATCGAAATTCGGTAGGTGGTCTTTTAAACCCTTATACTTTACTCATTATGTAACCAGAGTTTAATTCCCCGCACTTTTTGAACAAGCACGCCTTGGTATGAACCACTCAGATAATGGTCCTCAAGCTTCTCGCTACGTACCTCCTCATATGAGAGCACCTCACCACCAAGAAGAGCAATCCAATGGCCGTGGAAATATGGGCTCAACATGGAGCAAGCCGACTGACCATGTTGTGCGTTCAGACAGGTGAGCATTACTTTCCGCAGCATGACTTGGCACGTTTCCAAACAACAACTCACTAAACTGAAAATCCATTGCATTGTGCGTGTGTTTCATCCCTTCCTTGCTCCAATCCAACAGCTGGCAATCATCTAGGTCTGATTATGGAAGATCTGGGGGTTGGAGTGATAAAAGTATGGGTGGCTACAGTAATAGACCTAACTTTTATGAACGGGGTTCGTACGGTGGCAAATATGCACGGGGTGACCAAGATTATGTACCTCGTCGAGATGAAAGTCAAGGATATTGGAAAAATGGAGTTCATCACTTTGCTGCCCGCAACCCTCGTATCGAGCATGAGTTGTTTGGTGCTCCCGAAGACGTCGATCGTCAACATACCGGCATCAACTTTGAAAAGTACGACGATATTCCTGTTGAAGCCAGTGGCACTGACGTTCCCGAGCCGATCACGCAATTCACTTCTCCACCTTTGGACCAACATCTGCTTAGCAACATTGATTTGGGTCGCTACACTACCCCAACTCCAGTCCAAAAATACTCTATTCCAATCGTTGAGGCGGGGAGAGATTTGATGGCCTGTGCTCAAACCGGTAATTAAAATGCAGCCATGCTACCTTTGAATTTCCACCAGAGTCTAACATAACATGTGTTCTAGGTTCGGGAAAGACTGCAGGATTTCTCTTCCCTGTGTTGTCAAAGCTGTTTACAGATGGCCCTGTTGCTTCTGCACCACCACAAGAAGGAAACAGACCCTCTTATCTGCGCACCAAAAAAGCCTACCCCAGTGTCATCATTCTCTCGCCCACTCGTGAATTGACCTGCCAAATTTACGATGAAGCACGAAAATTCGCTTACCGCAGTTGGGTTCGACCATGTGTAGTGTATGGTGGCGCTGACATAGGACAACAGCTGCGGCAAATTGAACGGGGCTGTGATCTTCTGGTGGCTACACCTGGTCGCCTCGTGGATCTCATTGAACGCGCGCGTATCTCGCTCTCGCAAATCAAGTACC
Source organism: Umbelopsis vinacea (assembly GCA_016758895.1). Lineage (NCBI taxonomy): Eukaryota > Fungi > Mucoromycota > Umbelopsidomycetes > Umbelopsidales > Umbelopsidaceae > Umbelopsis > Umbelopsis vinacea. The sequence continues at coordinate 1,819,475 of JAEPRA010000001.1, read as the reverse complement.
TCGTACTCGATGAAGCCGACAGAATGCTTGACATGGGTTTTGAGCCTCAAATTCGACGCATTGTAGAGAAGGAGGATATGCCAGGCGTGGAAGATCGTATCACTTTGATGTTTAGTGCAACCTTTCCGAGAGATATCCAGTATCTTGCTCGTGACTTTTTGAAGGAGTACATCTTCTTATCTGTAGGAAGGGTTGGTTCGACCTCTGAAAATATCACCCAAAAGATTGAGTACGTGGAAGATGAAGACAAACGTTCCGTTTTGTTGGATATTCTACATTCTTCGGAATTGACGGGCTTGACTCTCATCTTTGTTGAAACCAAGCGTATGGCCGATATGCTGTGCGACTTTTTGGTTGGTCAAAACTTCCCTGCTACCGCCATTCATGGAGATCGTACACAGAGAGAACGTGAAAGAGCCTTGGATTCCTTCCGCAATGGTCGAACCCCCATTATGGTAGCTACTGCCGTGGCTGCTCGTGGTTTGGACATTGCGAACGTTGGACATGTCATTTCTTATGATCTTCCCACCGATATTGACGATTATGTTCATCGCATTGGTCGTACTGGCCGTGCTGGTAATACTGGATCTGCAACCGCCTTCTTTAACCGTGGCAACAAAGGTATTGCTGGTGATCTCATTGATATTCTCAAGGAAGCTAACCAAGAGGTCCCTTCATGGTTGGAGTCCATTGTTCGAGAAAACCGAATGTACAGTGGTGGCAGCGGCCGTGGAGGTCGTGGCCGTGGCCGTGGAGGTAGCTTTGGCAGCCGAGATTTCAGAAAATATCCACAGCAACAAAGTGGTGGGGATAACTGGTATCGCGGAAATGGTGGCGGCGGTTATGCATCCGACATGTACAATAGTAATGGTGGAGGAGGCTATGGAAGAGGTCCATCTAACAATTCGGTACCTGTTCAATATCAGAACAAAACAAGCTGGTTCTAAAGATGTCCAGGCATTTTTTTTCTTTTTTATATCTTTTATCCCTTCTTTTATTTCTCTCTGTGCCGTATCGGCTGACGTTTCGCATTTTTTCCCGTATCTTTTTTGTTTTTCGCTTTGGGAGGTCGTCCTTCCACCCACAGTATTCTAGTGTCACAGAAACACCCTATTCTCTCACCAGCGCACTCGCTACACCTTCGTTTCATATCTGCGATTCTGCTTAACAATAACCCTAGTGCCTCTTATCGTAAAAAGCTTGTATAGACCCCCCTTTCTTATCATATTTCTTTGCTTCTTCGTGTTTTTTTTTTTGCTTCTACAGCCAGTATCATTTTTTTTTTTCATTCTTTTTCATAGAAAGTGGAGTCATGTACATTTATACTAGATCCGGGAAATGCAATATTTGCTATTCATAAAATTTTTGTTGCAAACTTTTCAAATGATGTTGAACATAATGTAACGAACTGACACCACCTACATACATTTTTTTTTCATTCTATTGCAGAGAGTTTGCAAAGAGTAGAGAGGATTCAGTACGTGCAAAAGGTTACTATTGCTACAGTTGAAATTTCAGCATATGACGATGGCGTTGAAGTGGCTCCTTTGAAGAGTATATTCCTCAGTCCATTTTGCCTGCATCACTGATGTTAAACTCGTTTTTATACGGAAAATACATTACGAAAAATGGCATATTTTTTACTTCAATACCTGTCTGCGCATGTGGTACCTCTCTACCCTTCTGGTTTTATCTAATATCAATTTGAGTCAGTGGTCTTTCGTTGCTTATCTTTGTTTATTGGATTTTTTCTCGTCCGTAAGCAAGGAAGTCGACAATAGGGCTTCTGAAGAATCCGTCCTATTAATGTCCTTGTCCAGACGATGTAAACCCAAACCCAGGATCCTCGACTCGCTTAATGAATTGGTAGCGTGGTCTCCTCAAAAAATTTAAACAAGCAAAATCTTCTCGCTACTTCAAATATTTGCCGCTGAAAAATTGCCGTGCTTTACGCGAGCCAGGTAACTTACTCATGGTCGCGCAGGACAAAACAGAATCGCCATTCAAGGAATGGTATGCAGATACGCGTGGACCCACTGCGGCACCTTTAGTTGATTACGGTGATTGGTTTGATCAGCCGGCGTACCAAGACGTTGATTGTCAGGATTCCGAATTTCACGTTATGAAACCAACGTAAGAACTTTACCAAGGGGGCATGCCAAACGCAATGACACGGACGTACTGACATGTATCATATAATGTCTCAGCGAGGGAAAAGCGTTCTTACCAAAAAGAAGAGATAGCGTTACAATCATTGCCGGCATACAGAAACCGACCGAAGTCAAGATACAGCCTCAGCACAGTGTTGCACTATGTATGTGATTCACTTATCGTAATATGGATTCAATCAATCATACTGATGGTCAATTAGGTCCAAAATATCTCAAATACCACAAAAGCTTTGTCCTCAATACAGGTGGATCCATCTGGGGCCTTGATTTTGCACCGAAACCGCCGTCTGCATCCGATCCGCATATACAATATTTGGCCGTTGCAGGTTATCCTGGCACCACAGAAGAGCACCACAATGTTGGGGAGATACAGGAAGCAGGTTCTGTAGAAAACTGCATTCAGATTTGGCGCATGGATTTGCGACTAGGTGAAAGCCAAGAGAACCCTGTTGCGGCACCAACGTTGGATCTCTGTATAGCACACGACCTCGGAATAATTAGAGCATTGCAATGGTGTCCACTTGGAACGTATCAAGAGGTATGTTATGCGGCGTAGATAGTGCATAGTTTGTGTTTTCGAACAAAAACCTTCTAAAGCCGTATCCACTTTAGCCCCTTGAAGGCCAAACTTTCACGCCGCGTCTAGGAATTATGGCTGTTGCCTTTGGCGATGGAAGCATTCGACTTATATCAGTTCCTCATCCAGATGGACTTCGGATGAAAGATAAAGGGAAAGGAAAAAGCGCGCATTCCGGTGAACGCAAACGTCCGACAGTGTATAGTGCGTAAAAATCTCGTGGCTGACTATCGCTCGAAGACAAGCCATTCACCTTTTCATTATCTCCCACTAGTCAAACTACAAGAATCGTTAGCGATCCTATCCATACCCGATACATGTCTCACAACCATATCTTGGGGTGGACCCTACAAACTAATCGCAGGCTGTTCAAAAGGTAAGAGTATAGGGCTAAGGACTGCCATTGGCATCCATTGTGCACTAACACTGTATTGTACAGGGAACATAAGTTTATGGAATGTTGAGTTGGCCATAAAGAATAGAGCTGGGGCTAACAAAGACACGGCGACAGAGGGTAAGTGACTGATTGGCTTGGAGACAAACCTACGCAAAAGTGCTAAACTTGCAACTACGCTTTGCAGATATTGCACATACTCTTGTCTATAATGTGAAAGCACATACTTCCGCTATACGAGATGTGGCATATCATTCAAGGCATGACTCAAATGAACACGATTTCGTTAGTTGTGGACAAGATGGTCGAGTTCGCTGCTTTGATGACCGGGACCCTTGGACCGGTGCTACATATTGGAAAAATCGAGGTACTTCATTTTATTTGGGTTAGCGCCTTGCAGAAAGGTACTTGATACTGATTGGAGAAAAAAAACCAAAACAGGTTTTATGAATACCGTGGCATGGCCTCCTTACACTGAGAGTTTCTTCTTCTCTGACGTGGAGCGAAACTTACGATCTGCTCGCACGGGAGTCAGTACGGAACATGGCGGCACTAGAAAGGAGGCTGATAATAGAGGCGAAATATGGCAATTTGATGGAAGCTACTATCATCCTTTCATCTTATTCTCATCGTCAGATGGCTGGCTGAAAATGAAAAATCATTACCATGGGAAACTGAGAGGCCAGGTATGACATCTTACCATGCCCGCTGTCTGAGTATAAATCGATCCGCTAACCACAGTGAGGATTTCCTTCCCGCTAGAAAACAATTGTCACTACCATATACAGAATGAAACTTGAAGAGAATCCAAATACATATAGATATGTAGATGGTATCAAACCAGCTGTAAGTCTTAGTCCCCGTGACCGATGTGACAGGGTCCACCCACCGCACTGACCAATCAATTGTATTCCCAATCAGGTCTACGAAGCCAACAAGCGGGCAACGGAATCGCTGTACTATCTGTTCTTAGAACCAGAAATCGCTATCCAAAAGGTACGTTTAGGGTTTGGCCTAACGTCATTTATTTTCGGGTGCTAATGATGTACCACTAGTGTGTTTGGAATCCAAACCGCTTGACTAGTGGATGGGTTGCTTCTGGAGGCGCAGCTGGCCTGTGCCGCGTAGAGTTCGTAGGTGTAGGGGAAGACTGGCTTAATTTGAGCGAATTAGACAACACCGCTGATCGATAAAGACAGCTCTGATTGTTCTTAATACCAAAAAATTCCACAATGGGCTCGTGCTTACACTTATTATTACCATTAATAGTATTTTTCAACTGGAAACCCATCATAAATAAGCGAAACGCTGCATACTTCATTTGATACATACTTCTTCAACACTACCAATAACATCGCTTATGTTTCAGATGCGTTTTAAAGCTCAAGCTTTGAAAAATTTAGTGACATGACGACGGATGCCTACCTCCAATTTGCTGGTTCCCGTGTAGGAAACCCTCGGTTTCAGAACATTGGAAAAAAAAAATCGAGTGATATAAAGTCTCATGGCCCGATTGAATCTTGCCCACTTTATTTTTCTTGCAATGAAATTCATACCTATTCTGTTCAGTCTTTGTGCTCTTGGCTCAATAGATTTAGCCAATGCCTACATACCGTATGTGAACCCACTTGTTGACCCAAATGTTCATTATACACATCTGACGTTCCCATCATCTCAATTAGAATTCCTCTTTCGCCAAAGGGTGGAAAGGTTCTCAGCACACCGGCTCGATACCATAAGCTGATGCAGAAGTATGGTTTGGAAGGAACCCTGCAGAAGAGAGGTGACAAAATCGGCACAATTGAATATACTGATAATTTTTATGATGTGGATGTAAGTGACATTTTCGACAATGGTTTTTTTTCTTTTCCCCTAATTTTCGAGGCACGTTTTTTTCTAAACCTGTTTATTGTCAGTATGTTGGCACCGTTGGTATTGGTACTCCACCTCAAAACTTCATCATGGACTTCGATACAGGATCTTCCGACGTATGGATCGGAACCGAAAACTGCTCTAGCTGCCGTCCAACCCAAAAATTCGACACAAACCAGTCATCCACCTTCCAACTCGATGGGTTCCCTTGGAAGCTGCAATACGCAGATGGCTCTTCTGTGTCTGGCCTTACAGCTGAGGATGCCTTTACCCTCGGCGGTTTATATACAATGAACCAAACTTTAGGTTTAGCAGAAAATGTCACGGGGAGTTTTGCTAACACCAATCTCACCGATGGCATTTTCGGATTAGGGTTTCCGTCTCTCAGCTATACCGGTGCATTGATGGCACCGGTCGTTCAGATGAAGAAACAGGGCGTAATCGACGATGCCGTCATCGGAATTTGGCTTGGCCGTGCACGAGAAGGTGGAGGTGGCGAATTAGTAAGTTGCTGGAAAAAAAAATCCACTAAAAGTAGTACTCGTCCTTACCATGCATTGCTCCCTTAGACCATCGGCGGTATTAATCCAGCCCATTATACTGGAGAAATCCAGTATCTTACCGTTCCGGTCAAGAAATACTGGCAGCTCAACATGTCCTCTATCAGCATCAACCAAAAGACATTCGAATACAGGGGTTCTTCATCCATTGTCGATACCGGAACCACCCTCATCATTCTGCCAATGAATCTCACACAAGACATCTATAATGAAATCCCAGGGACCCGCTTCAATAGCACCGCTGGCTACACCATTCCATGCAACACGTCTCAGTCTACTGAGCAAATTACCTTCACTTTGAACGATTTGCCGTTCCCTATTAATGTCGCTGATATCGTTAGAGAAGAGGTCGGCGATGGTTATTGTAATTCTGGAATTGCAGGAACAACTAGTGATTTCACCATCCTCGGCGATACCTTTTTAAAGAGTTATTACTCTGTTTTCGACTACGGGGTGGATACTATAGCCAGAATCGGCTTCGCTCCATCTAAGCGTTAAAATAGAAACTTCATATATATGTAGATTCCACCTTTTTAAATAACTTATTTTCCTATGCAATTTGGTATGAATAGACAGAAGATTTGAAAAGTATATATGATAAAACCGCTGTATTTTTTATTTACATATTCCAACGTCTTCTAACAGCGACAGGAATCAACGCAACCACTGCGACAGCAACGAGGCAGATAATGTTGAGTGGAGTAAAAATTTGGAGTTCATCAGAGGACGACAATCGATCCAGTGCAGCACCAGCTTGTACGTGGATGAAAGATGGAGCAGCCACGCCTATTGAAGCGGGGAATTAGTTTTTTGAGTGCCAAGAAATTTATCATCCTTGAGCGTCAAAACGTCAAACTTACCAAAGAAGGTTCCCCAAAAGAATACTCCAGCAGGTACATCCAAGTGGGGAGCACCCAGATTGGCGACCCAGTTAGGTGGTAATGGTGCAATTCTGAGAACAACCATGTAATTAAACATGTGCTTTCTATGTTGAACAAGCTACAAGCTGCTGTTAAAATCCCTATTGCGGAGTATCGAAGGCAAAAAAGCATACGTCAACTTACTTGTTCATTCCATTTAGCAAACCGTTCACCAAAGTTGCGAATGACGAACACCGAAGCCAAACTTGCTGAAATAAAATATGCTATCGTGGCACCAATTGCGGAGCACTGTAAAAAATACAGCCAGTTAGCATCCAAAGCACCACCCCACATGGTTGCAATAATCTGACTTACAAGGCAAACAGTAAATAGAGTGAACCAAAAGTTGAACAAGGTACCTCCCAATATTGAGAGCCACATGCTTCCCGGGATTGAAAAGCTCTGAAGACTGACGAGGGATATTAGTTCAATGAAGGAGTGCATTGGTATACAACAGCTGAAAAGTCCTTACTAAATGTATGTGCTGAAAAACACAAAGTACACATTCCAATAATGCTCCCCGATATAGATTGCTAATACCGTATTGAGCTTTCGAAGGTCTTCCAAGTTACGAGGGAGCTTCCAGGCGTCCTTGTCCTCGCTATTGTTAACAAAGCAGTCAATAATGTTAGAATTCAGCGCATTCAGCGCAACAACAAGAGGCTACCTACTCGTTTGGGGCGGGTAAGTTCAACTTTAGTATAAGGTACTGAAGACCAGTGAATATTATCAGGAGCACAATAAGCGATGCCAAAGATCGCTTATACGATTTTGAGCGCCATGTCCAAGTGCGGCGCTCAACTACTTTGACAGCCTCTTGGTCTTCGTCGTCAGTGGTGGTTTGTGCTGCACTCGTTATGGTGGCACCATTCTCAAGAGTTTCCACAGCAGAGTAGGATTTCGCAGAGGAGCCAATTAGAGGTGAATTTACGGTTGATTCTTCAACACTGTCCGCTGTGTGAATTTGCACAGTATGGTCTATCATATAGGAGAAGTGTGGTGAGGTTAAAGACGAAAGGTCAGGAAGGAAACGCACATGTGACTTCGTTTCATTTCACACTGTGAGCAACTGACATTCGGTGACTGGCAGTTTTTGAATTTCGGGGAAAGCTGAATTTGCTCCTGGCCACGATAGCTTGCTTATTTCCAGCATAATGACCGGTGAGCCCGCTCCCAAACACCGCATCCCAAACACGGAATTCATCAACGTCGAATACCCTGGAAAGGTGCAGAACCATGAAAGAGCGTTTGAAAATCTCGGTGGAATCCAGTTGCTGGAAAAGGTGAGGCGAAAACCATTTACCCGTGCCATATCACACTAGACAGTCTTGCTCATCCTGCGTTCTATAGAGAATGAATAATAAGGAACCAGAAATCGAACTCAAATTTCGCCCCAAGGATCCCTTCGCCCACGGCATTCCCGGCAACGTTATGAACACCAAAAACTTATTACTCAAAGTGACGCGACAGGTCAACGCGAACAATCCAGACGAACAAATCGGAGACTATCAAGCTGAAGTAGTAGGTTATGTAACCAAAACTTGCCGTTTTCGAGGTAAATACAATTACTGGTAACTCAGCAATGACCTGTATGCTTATGCTCTCCGAATAGCAATGGCAGATTTCCAGTATTTAGTAGCACCAGAAAACCGCGTAGCGCAGGTGAAGAAAGCGGTGATGGAGTGTGATGGTAGGTGAAAGTAATGTTAACATGGAAGCTACGAATGTGATGATATTGAATTTAATGATGTTACAGTGAATAAGATGATGGATTTTGTTCCTTCTGAAAATGACTATGAAAACCTCGAACTAGTCCCACCACCACTATTTACCAAGCAAGAAATGCCATTTGACTACAGGTATGGAATCATTGGGTCTGAAATGTTACATGTAAGGCATACTCACGCAACCTTTTTATTTTTATTTTAATCAGTTATCAGCAAAATCCAGCTGTTGTCAAGGTGAAGATTCGGCAACCGGATGGATCTGTAAGTTTCGGAAACATTGGTGCGGTACATAATTATTGATGTATATATTGACGCGAAAATATACAGGTGGCGGTCAAATTGGTCAACAGATACAAGCAACGAAAAGAAACTCACTACATCATACCTTGGGAAGCAAAGGTCATTCCAGACAAGCCCCCGAATAACTTTCGACCACTTGAAGGCGAAGCGATGAAGATATTAGCTCGTGTTAAAGAGGTGAGTAGGTCTAGATGATAGTAGCTATTGTGAGGCATTTTTATGCTGAGTGCTTGTCCATTTAGCTCTTTCAACAACGCCCGATATGGACGAGGTTCGCTCTAAGAGCTATGCTGCCACTCTCTACTCATAAATACCTGTCTCGGTTGGTGTTGTTAATATACTGTATGCTCATTCTGTTCTACCACAACCTAACAATCTTATTTAGCATCTTGCCTGGTATAGGCTACAATGTTTCCAGTGGCCCTTGGAGAGATACGTGGATCCGATATGGCTTTGACCCAAGCAAGCATCCGGAAACATACCAGTAAGTGAGAACTTTCTTACTGATACTACCGCCCCGCTTCACAGCTGACTCCGTATATTATAGGTACCAACTTCTAGACCAGCGAGGGTATCTCAGAGCAAGACAACCAGCGGCCTCTCGAGCAAAACGGAAACCGTTAGATTCGACGGAAGTGGGAGTAAAAGAGCACTCCCATCAATTGTAAGTATATCTCAACATCTACTATGGATTTTTGTCACGTTATATCCATGTTGATAATATTGCCTTCAAGTGACGTTCCAGCTATGAATCACCAGTGGGATGGTCTTACAAAACCGGAAGGACAAAACAACTACATGTTGTGTGATATATTGGTGCCTGAATTCCTCAAAGTCATGCAAGATCCAAAATATCGAAAAGAGACCTGTACAGTACGTACATCGAGCACCCGGTTTAATTTAGCAGAGACGTGGTTACTAATGCCATCTCTCTTTACAGAAAGAGAGCGGATGGATTTATCCCACAGTATACAAGGAAATAAGAAAATTCATGAAAGTGGCATACAATACTGTGATGGACGGCAACAAATTACCAACTACAAAGGAAATAGGCGTGGACTTTGAAGCCGCGCTCAAGGAAGATTTGCGAGCTGAAGAAAATGCTAATGTTGAAAGCAGTGCTATGGACATAGATGAGGATACCACAGTGGCAGAGGCGGCGTCTGCAGGACCAGACGTCTCAGCTCGGGTAAGTGTACCAACATGTCAACTAGGGTTGAATTGCAGCACATTGACACATATGGCGTTACAGGTCGATGAACTTATGCGTAATTTACAAAAAGCTCAAGGTAAAATGCACATCCATTGTTTCTAATATCTGACGAAAAGCACTTTAAACTTTCAACTAATGACTGTCTCATTAAAAATTGCACAATAGACTTTGAAGACGACTTGGAGTTGGACGGAATTGAAGAATATGAAGATGTATTCGGAGACGACGTAGAAGACGAAGATGAAGAAGAGGATAATGGAATAGAACATTCTGATGATGACGATGGTGATGTAGACGAACTAGCAGACGAGGATTGAAGTGGTCAAGGGGTATTAAAATAGGAATTCGGTGGTGAATCTTTGGTCTTGGATGCTGGTGACCTGAACACCCTTTGAACGTAAATCATCCATACAGCTATCGAAATTGTCTGGAACAACACCTCTGGTTGCTTCTTTTACCAAGATGGTTCGGAACCCAAATTTACGAGCATCCAACGCAGTTTCTTTGACGCAGTAATCCGCTGCTAAGCCAACTACAATCACCGTTTCTATTTGGTTTTTGAATAAATGCTTTGCTAGCTCCGTTATCTCAAAGTACTTGTTGTCGGCGAATCCACTGTAAGAGTCGACGTTGGGGTTGGAGCCCTATTATGTTTCATGGCGTTAAAAATGCAGCCTTTACTCTATATCACCTGCCTTGCGGACATTACCTTGCGAACAATGATGTCAAACTTGGTCGTCTCCAGCCCGGTTGTGAATTCTGCTCCCTTGCTGTTTTGCTGGTGAAGGATGAGTGGTCAGACTAAGGTTTCACGTCCGGTTAAATTGCGCGGCTGGCTAGACTTACCACACAGTGATCTGGCCAAAGTTGCTGCGCAAACGTTTCCCCTTCGTATTCCATCGTCTTTGACTCAAAGGCCTTACCATTTGGTGTGTTGGACGCGAAGCTGACATGATTTGGTGGATGCCAGTCCTGTTCGAGGGAATAAAGCTGTCAGCACATGAACTATATAGAGTACTCCTATGTTGCTTTTAATTTAACCTTAGTGGCGACTATAAGTCCTCCGCGGTCTTTGATGCCATTTATAAGCTGATTGACTACAGGTAAGATCTCGGACGCCGAAGGAACCGGAAGTGATCCCGTTTCCATAAAGTCATTTTGAACATCAACTACGATCAAAGCTGTCTTTCCGAGCTGTTCAGCAGGAGTACATATAGTTAGTATGCTGTGTCTGAAGGTATGGTTTCATGGAATGTAGCTTGGTATACCATGTTCATGTAAATGCCTAGAGTAGTCATCATATTGGCGGGCAGAGAGATAATTTAAGCCCCAAAAATTCCAATTTAAAGCAACTCTACCAATAGCCCTCCAAATGACTTTCTGGAGGAGCACACTATAAAAGCACCATATTCTAATTCAAATAAGGGGAAAACATTGACATCATAACTATCTATCTCGGCACACAGTGTGTGCATAACATAATCTATATATTGGTAAAACATTACCGGTAAGCCAAGCAAGACAGAACTCAACAGCGGGCGCGCATACATGTCCGTACATTTTATTCATTTCAAGAAATTATTAGCAGCGCATTTGTAGGTTCAAAAGAACTTGCTATGAACGTGGAGGCCAATATCAACATGCGAACAGAACCGGGAAAGCGTGAATTCGGCAACTTTCGGTCATCTACTTGGCCTCGTAACTGCCCCCAGGTGGTTTGAGGCTTAACGACAATGATGTGCACAGATTACTTGAAAGGATCCAACCGCAAAGTAACTTCATATGTGTAAGTCACTCATCGATGCTCGTTTGGTCGCTCAAAATACAGAAGAAACTTTGATATCCGTCGCTCCATGAAGCACCCAACTTGAGTCAAGGTATAATCACGTGGTCAACAGCTGAAAAATGGCATATAGAAGTGGGGCCGTTATCATTTCCGGCCCCATTTCGTGCATTGGATCGCACGACCTGTCAAGTGCGTCAAGTTGTTTCTTAACCATCTCGCTGGCCAGCCCCGCTTGAAAGTTATTTAAAAATACCTGGGTGACGACCCTTATTTATGCTCACCCAATCGCGTTTTTATCCCTTCCTAGAGAATAAAAGATTGTTTGATTGCTTGCATACTATATCACTCTACACTATACATCTATCCTTCCAACGAATAGTCTGTAGGACCTCTAGGAAAGGAAAACTTGCAGTATAGACATCTCAGAGCCATTAGAAAAGTTAGTGTAACATAGTCGCAGAGCGCACAGACCAGATGTAGTAAGGTTGTGGGGTAAACTGGATATGTTTTCTGGTGGCAGAATGGCTTTTAAGGGCGTAGAGGACTTGAGAAACGTGAGTTGACGAAATTAGTGACTCTCTATTCTATCAAGGAAGCAATAGTATTGAGTAGTATGGTCGAGAGTGCAGTATCATTACTATATCTGTCACTCTCTTGAGCAGATGAGAGCATAGGTATGGTCAATCCCTCTTATCCCCTTCGGGAGATTGACGGTTTCTCCATTTCAAGTAGCGTTGTTTTGGAAGTTGCTTTGTAGATCCATTTATGAAGGAAATAACATCTGTAAGCAAGGTCGGCGACATCGAGTCGCCCATTGGAGGACCCCCCCGATGCCCTCAAACACCATGGACCTCACATCCGTTGATTGCCTTTCTTAAACAAAAGTACCTTCGGCGACTTTGGCTTTCTAGCATAATGACTGTATTGTATAGAACATCTTCCGGAGGTATTACAGCCATCATGAACTCACATCTCACAGTAATTCAGATTGAGTCCGGATAAATTCAACCAACTGCGATATAATCGATCGTTCCCAATATCATTATGTTAGTAGCTATACCACACTCACTTTTATAGATATCATTATTTTTTCTCCTCTTGATATTAGCCATGGGCACTGTAGCTTTGGGGTAGCTTGCATGCAGCTGATATGTTCCTTCAGTTTCGCGACTTCTGATACACGTTTTCGTCCTCTAGGCATTGCAAGTGCTTGAGCAAGGTATGTGAAGGAAAAAAAGTTTTTGGAAATTGAGCATCTCTAAAGCCGTCTATATCAGCATTATATGTGTTCCAAGTAATAAGCAGGTTGCTTCGTTTGTCTTGAGCTTTTACTGACAATTTGCATTCGGTCATTGAAAACCCAGTGCATCCTTCCAAAGGTGATAAAGGCCGTCACATTTTCCTGGAATTTTTCGGCTGCAACTTTCATACCAGGTCGCCATTTAACTGAAGGCACCATGCTATCGCAATGTGCAAGGTCAAAAACTCGGTGGCTAGCAGCCATACCACGCTATAGAAGTCTTTCGAGAGTAATTGCCACCCATGGCGCAACTCAGGTTAGACTGGCAAGCATTAGTACCAAACAAGCCGTAGAGCGAGACACACCGCAGAAAAAGGCACCTCTCTCTAAACGAAACAATACGCAAGAGGAGACGTATCACTTGGAGAAATTCGACCCTGAACTCGAGTTTGCTTCGGAGGAACTGAAATTGCTTAGTGGAGGTCCATTGGCAAAGATAGGTCTAGGTGACTGGGCTGAAGCTCACAGGTAACATCAATTCGTAAATTCGATAGGGCATCGAGCATGTACCACCGCAGATATTTAACAATTACTGCTTCCATTAGAAACGGAAAAACATATTCAGGAATAGTTGTGTCGCAAAGACCGATCAAAGGCGGCCTTCAGATGATAGAGTTAATGACGCGATCTAGCAGAGTATTTGAATTCAGCAGCGACAATATACCATTCTCCCTTCCAAATTTCCTGCAACTCCCTCACATTCAAAGGTTAATGAAGACAAAAACTGATTTTCTTCGTGACGGAGCCCGCATAGATGACCCACCCATGGCAGATTTTCGAAGAATCGCCAAACAATTTGAAGACCGTATCAAGTTTCAACAAGCTACGCGACTCGCTCAATTCGGAGAACTACATCAGCACTTTATCGACACTGAAAGTGCCAATAATGAATTAACGGCTCAGCTGGACGACATGGCGAAGTTTGTCTTCAACACAGAGAGGCCGACCGATGAGCAGTTGTATGCTACCCATATGTATGTCACTCAAGACTATGTCCACTTCACGGCCACACCTAATGTACGAGGGTCCGGTTCATTCATTCTTCGAAAACCAGACGAAGCTAAGAATTTGGAATGGATCATATCATCTATCCGAAGTTTGGATGACAACTATAAGGGGTTCCTTGATCGCTGCAGAAACGCTGTACATTTCTCAACGCAGCATAGAGATTCGGTTACCGGTATTGTGCTTGTTGGAAACGACAAGCAGCAGTTTCCTACATTTTCAGCAAACGATAAAAAGTATATTGATTTCATTGTCGAGTGGGTTACCAACCAGAAGTTTGCACTTCTCACACCCCATGAGATTTTTGCTCCGGCCATCCTCAAGGCGTTGAAATGCTATGAGAAAGTCCATATTGAGAAAGATGTTGCTGCTCAATTTCTTCGCGACATTGGCATGTGGCAGCCTTGGGACAATATGACGCTTCTAGAGGAGGCGCCCATATCTGTGGAACATTTTTGGTCTGCCAAAGCTCAAGAGAACGAAAAAATAATGAGTAGAGGTGAGAAAGCGATCGAAAAGCACATACTAGGCTCGACTCAAAGCAGCACTGGATCACTTGATCCCCATAAGCCTTATCCAAACGATATATGCGACGGAATAAGGCACGATTTTGGAAGCTTGACAGTATATACCATCGACGACCCTTCAGCCAAAGAAATTGATGATGGCATCTCAGTGGAGAAATTCTCAGACCATACTTGGGTTCACATCCATGTCGCGGATCCCTCCGCATACATACATCCCACCCAGGAATTAGCGAATGTCATGGCAGCTCGTGTGCAAACGTTATACTTGCCCGAGCGACATTTCCCCCTTTTGCCCGAAGGCTTGTCTTCACAGAAATTCAGTTTGGTATCTTCATCATCGGATGCCGGTCAATATACCATGTCATTTAGTGCCAAGATTGACAACGAAGGGAATGTAATCGATAGCAAGATACGACCTGGATGGGTTCGACGCATATGCAAGTTATCATATGATCAAGTAGATTCAATATTGGAAGGGTCGACGCCGTCGAACGACAAGACTGCTTTGTCAACTTTAGTATCTATTAGCCAGCAACATCTCAAGCAACGTATTGCTCATGGAGCAGTGAATTTCGATCGTCCTGAACCAAGTGTTCATTTGCTTCCGTATCCACTCGACCTACCGTCTCTGAAGTTCAGCGCACCCGACTTTCAGCAGCATGCACCAGATATCAATTTCAGTGTGCGCATGGGCGGCCAATCACCATCTCGAGCGCTGGTGACCGAGTTCATGATTATGGCTGGACGTATTGCTAGCTCAACTTGTGAAGAGCGTGGTATCCCTATGGTTTACCGTGCGCAGGCACCACCCAATCCAGAGTTACTCTCCACTGACGAACAAGACCTGATCGACTCTGTCCTTTCCCAACGGGACCCTAGTACTGGATCCATCCAACTCAAGGAGGCATTCCGGATACTGCGCTTCATGTCACCTGGTACCGTTACCACGCAACCAGGGTGTGCTCATTGGATGATGGGAATATCAGGTGGATATGCAAAGGTCACATCTCCTCTTCGCAGATACTTGGATATGGTTGCTCATTGGCAGCTGAAGGCGTCCATGCTGAACTCACCTTTGCCATTTTCGGAAGATTTCTTGAAGACCATGGGGGTTCGCGTCGACATGCGAGAAAAGCAATTGAATAGGCTTGGCGCCAAGGCTACAGACTGGTGGATAGCAGAGTCATTAAGGCGTAGACAAGCCCAAGGGTCATTAGCTACCGAGACTTGGGATTGTATCATCAGTAACGAAGCTCAGAACATGAGCGGTCGCATCCTCCCTGCCAGCGCATTTATCCCTAGCCTTGGAACAAATGGTAAAATGGATCCTTCTGTTGAGAGGTCTTTTGAACTAGGAGAGTCCTTGAAGGTGCGCGTAAAAGAAATAGACCCAATGAACCCTCGTTTTACCATCGAACCTGTATCATAGACAGCGCAGTGCATTTTACCGAGTCAAGAAAAAGGCATTGTCAAATAATAAAATTTTTATAGAGCTAATTTTGAAATTATGGACTGCATGCACTCAAGACTGGAAATAGACCGCCCCTTTATCCATCACACATACATACATACATACATATATACATACATACATACATACATACATACATACATACATACTGCCATTGTGATCAAGCGAATGTAAAAAGAACTTTTTATGTAATATAAGATCTATCAAAGATCACCAACGGGAGATATCAAAGACCAGCGGCCTTTTTAAACAAGTGGGATCCAATCTCTAGGAACCTTGAGAACATCAATGAGATCAGCTTCACGACTCTTGAGAGCTGGCTCGTGCATGTATTCCCAACGTGCCGTCAAGGGCATCGTCATCAAAATAGCTTCAATTCTAGCTCCTGGCGTATTTAAACCAAACCTAAACACAAGGACGAAGGCATTGTAAGAAAGAAGAGCCCAAATGAAATGCAAAATTAAGAAATAACCACTTACTTGGTACCTCTGTCCTGAACAAGGTTGAATCTAGAATAGGGTAGACAAGGGTATGGTTACTATGATGTAGACTTTCAGCAAGCACACACCAGTCCTTCACTTACTCTACATATCGACCACGTCGAATTTGCTGCCATTCCTTCATATCATCAGTGTATCGCATGTTCTTGCGCTTCTCCATGATGGGAACGTAGCTTGGCAAGAAACGGTTGCCCATCTCTTTGATGAAGGAGAAGACCTTCTCCTTATTTTGATCATCCAAGTCGTCAAAGAAAATACCTCCTATGCCACGAGCTTCACCTCTGTGCTTGATAAAGAAATATTTATCACACCATTGCTTGAAATCCTTGTAGTAGCTGGGATCAAACTTGTCGCAACCATCCTTGAGTGTTTGATGGAAATGAACGGCATCCTCTTCATAGAGATAGGATGGGGTCAAGTCCGCACCGCCACCAAACCAGGAAAGCTTGGGAGTGCCATCTGGGTTCTCGATTTCAAAGTATCGGTAATTCATGTGAACGGTGGGTGCGTTAGGGTTGTGTGGGTGCATGACCAAGGAGATACCAGCGGCAAAGAAGGGAACAGGTCCGTCAGCTTCAATATCCTTGCCTCGATCGTGACGCATTTGCTCCACAGCAGCCTTAGGAAGTTGTCCATACACGATGGAAATACCGACACCGGCTTTCTCAAACACCTTGCCTTCTGACAAAACGCAAGTGATACCTTCGCCACCCTCCTTACGTTCCCAAGTGGTACGTGTAAATTCACCACGACCATCGAGTTGCTGAATCTCATTCACAATGCGATTTTGAAGGTCCTTGATAAAGGCTTCCATTCGTAGGCGCATAGGATCGCTGTCTGTTATAGGACCTTGCGATTTCTGTCACATCGGAAATAACATGTCAGAGGAATTTGTCTATAAATGGATTATGCATCGTTGCACATTTTCCCTTCTGAATTATCTTTCGCCCAAACACTTACTCTTTGCTTATCATCACCGACTGCGTCACAATGAGCCGTGGTCAACTAAATAAATTCTTTTGATGAGTCTCTATGCCATTGAATACAATTCTCATGCAAAGGGCATTACCTTGTCTGTGTTCAGGATGGAGTATGAGAGACCCACCGCACCAGTAGCGGCCATAACGCCGAAGAGGGTCTTTTGATATTTACGACCAGTAACAAAAGTGGATGCACGGGCTGCCGAGTGATAGGATTGCATGCTGAAAACAATGAGTATTTTTTAGTTTAGAATTCAATGTGCTATCTGAGAATCGAGTTGCTTCAAAGTATGGGGTCAAAGGAATAGTCGCAACACAATACCTTGTCAGTCGGGACACGGAGGTCGGCATTCTCGAGTCTATAGCGGATGGACAGGTTAGAAGGTAGGCGAGTTTTATGGGACAGGTGAAAAGAGAATCTCACAGCGAGAAGCTAGGCGGGTTAGTCTAAATGGCGTGGCCATGTTGAGTTGATACAGTGAGATTGGATTAACGCAAGGGTTGATAATATGTGGGATAAATTTTATGCTTTATCCTGGGTTTTATAGAACAAAATAACGGAGTGGCACGCACTCCGAAAAAAAGCAGGGCATTTTTTTTAAGAAAATGTTTCTTTTTGTCAGCCTCTTCCTCCGAAAAGGCAGAGCACTTTTCGCGCTGTGGAACTTTTATGTACAATTAATCATGTCAGTTTTTCTAGCGACGAACAATGGTCTTCATTTTTGGTTTCTTGACTTTCTTGGGTTTGCTGGACTCGGGCGCTTCAATAGCTCCAGCAGTTGGGGCGGCCGGTGGAGGTGTGGTTTCAATAGGAGGCAATCCTTGAGCCCGTCTTTGTTCATTAGCGATCTCTTCAATTTCTCGAAGCGTAGTCATGGGCGACACAATGTTTTTGGGAATTTCGTTCTCCTTTTGAATCTTGGGCAAGAGTTCAGCAATAGCGTGGATCAATTGCTTACCTATTTGCATGTGTGTGTTAGTTCATGGACTGGGCTGGCTTTGGCAGCACAGATAAGAAATCAAACTTACGAGAGGTATACTTGGGATTACTGAAAAATTGGCCATTTTTCAATTGAACCTTCACTCGGCCAGGATTTGCCCAGTCAGCAGGGTGCTTCTTTCCCTATTGTGTTCAAGTAAAATGTTATTTCCATCATGTTCTCTCTACCGATCGATCAATGTTTTGCAATCTGGATCAATACCTCATAAACCACAGACATCCCTCCTAATTGTTGAACGGCCATAGCCATATGATATGCATGAGGCTTGGTGACAGCTTTGGCTTTCGATATCCTTCTTCCTTGTTCTAAGGACTTGTCGGCATCGATGTAGCAAGGATAAACGCAAATCCAGCTAGAATTGGAATGGTGCGGTTAGACATCTGAAACTTACATGTGAGATGCCCTTGGATCTAGCGATCCATGAAACTTACTTTTTGTACACCGAAGGATCTACACGCTGAACACCTTGAGGCGTGTTGACAACAGCGATATCACGAGTGTTCTCTGCTGGGGGTTGTCGTTGAGCCTGTCCGGCTGAAAGCTTGGCCATCATTTCTTCCAGGCCACCAGTGCCGCCAGCTGAAAGATCATCAGGCAATGGGAAGTCCATGTTATCGACATCCATATCCAAATCGTCGCCTTCCTCGAAAATGGAGTCAGTGGTGGTTTCCTTGAGCTTCTGTAGCATAGACATGATGGGCGGCGGATGATCTGTCAGGAATGGGTTGAGCGATGGCAGGTGATTCCGTCGGCCATAATTTCTATAAAACGGCTGTGACCGCCACATTTTTCTGAAAGTTGCTTGCTTCCTTTCTGACTCATGATCGCTCAGCAACGAAACGCCAATCGTGCCAATGGCTTTGGTCGATCACAACAGAACATGGGTACAAGCATACGGCAGGGCTCAGCAACTGTCATATCGTATCAGGTAGGAAACCATTTCAAATTTGGTCACACACAGACGGAATGTCGTGATTAACAGTTACCCCGCTGCTTGCAGGAAGAAGACGCTCAATGTCCTGTATGCAAAAGTGACAAATACTTGACACCTAACCTGAAGCTCTTGGTATCGCCATGCTTTCACAAAATGTAAGGAGTCGAATGCTTTCTCTTGTTGCTAATGCCAATGCTCACCTGTTTCCCCCCCTCAGGTGCGAATCGTGTATTGACC